>CM062626.1:34503465-34833465 GCA_025617555.3 Puccinia polysora | reverse complement strand
TTGGAATCAGAATCAGTTTTGAAGGAGGAAGAAGAAGAAATGGAGGAGTCAAACAGAATCTCATCTTTGGTGAGTGTTGTTTCCTTTAATGAGATTAGAATTTTTAATCTTAGGAGCCAAAGGTGAATTACCTCAATCAAATAACTGAGAAATTACATAAGTTCTTGGGGGAGGTTTGGGATGCAGTTGGTGAAGAAAATTGTTGATTTGGAGTCATTTCTGAATCACTTGGGTATGATGAGCATGGATGGTTTCAAGTAAAAAAAGAAATGATTGAAAAATTGAGGAAAAATAAGACATCCTATTCTGAGATCCTTGGTTGAAGTAAAGAAATTGAAAAGATGGAAAAAGGACTTTATGTTAATGAAATCAATGAAAATATTTCCTCTTCAAAATGGCTTTCAAAGTTGGATATGGGTCAAATAATAGCTGATACTTATGGAAGCCCAATATTTTTCATTCCATTGGATTCATGTTGTACTTATACTCCTGTGAAAATGGGTGTAAAAGAACAATCAGATCCTATGTTCATTTGCTTTGTTAACAATAATCACTGGGTGGGTTAATCTTGTACTTGAGGGATAAATGATTCCAATCCTGCCCATTGTTTCCAAAACTGCTTCTTTGATTTCTACAAAAGCTTCTGTTTGGGTTGACCATTTAAAACAAAAAATTAGGTGTATTCCAATTTAGAAACATCATTTTAATTTAACCATTTGGGTTTGGGTTCTGATGCTGATCTTTTCATTCTATTAATATAAAGGGTTATGACATTTTGAAAATCATTATGTTGAGTGTTTTGAGCCAACATCATCATGTTGAGTGTTTTGAGTCAAAATCATCATGTTGAGTTTTTTGAATGAGGTTTTATTGTTAAGTCAGTTCAACTTTTGTTGGTCTGATCCCATCATAAGGATTATTTTTACTTCTTGTGATGGGATCAGCATAAAACAAGTTGAATTTGTATTTTTTGGCACTTTTACTTTAGGGCTAGTCAAGTTGAACTTGTATTTTTCAGCACTTTTACTTCAGGGCTACTCCACAGGCTCTTTCATGGTTTATTTTATTTTGGTGTTTTTACTTTAGGGCTATTCAAGTTGAACTTACTTTTATTTTATTTTTTCCTTTTTTGGTTTTTTTTTTTTGATAAATGAAAATATTTATTTATTTTTATTTATGGGCCCTTTATCTCTTTTTATTTTTTTTATTCATCTTTATTTATTTCATTTTATTTTCAATGTCTTTTCTTTTTTTGAAATATTTTTCAATTTTATTTTTCTGCAAATGGGTTGTGAGCGGCTGTTCACAACTAAGATGAGTTGTGAGTGGCCATTCACAACTAAAATGAGTTGTGAGCAGCCATTCACAACTGAGACGGGTTTTGAGTGGCTGTTCATAACCCAAGATGGGTTGCAAATTGCGCCATGCAAGTCTTTTTAGGTTGTGAATGGAGGTTGTGAGGTTGCAAATTTAACATTCCCCTTATTTTTGTCCACTTCTTTTGTGGTTTTTTTGAAGTCAATGATTCAGCTCTGCATACTAAGGCAAAAAGAGTAACCCATAAAAAAATTATTTTTTGCTTTGAAAAGATTGTGCTTTTTTAAGAAGACCAGCTACAATAATTCTCTTTTTTTTTAGTTAAATAATGACCTTCTTTGATCAATTTTTCAGAAATTTGATGTTGGCAGTCCTGGCCAGGATGGAAAATAAAAAAAAATTGATGATTCTATTCACTATCAACCAAAAAAATGGTTAAAAACACCCTGAATTTTTTTTTTAATTTGAGGAATATTCTTCTAGTATATATAAAATAGCAAATAACACTCTCAATATCACTTTTTGTTGAAAAAAGAAGCTTTTGAAATGCTCTTTCAAAAATTAAAGGCTTCAGTAAATATGCTTGCAATACTGGGCTTTTTATCAAATTTGTCATGCATATGGGGCCCATCCTTGTGAGTATATTAGGTCAAAGAACAGGTCTGAAAACAGGATAGTTTTTTTTTTTTCTGAAATGAATAAGGACTCAGATGTAGTCGGCTTGTTTTCCCAATTTCAAGTTACAGATTTTCAGCAGTATAATTCTCCTGAGATTGAATGATTTATTTAACTTTTAATGTTTTTGAGAAAATACTTGCAATGGTATAATGAATTTCCCAGAATGAAAAAAATTAAACCAAATTGGAATAATCTATATCAAACTTATTATGTGATCATACATCACCAAAATATCTTAGAAATTTTAAAGAAACCTTGAGTTACAATTCCAGCTCCTTTCAAGCATGAGTATTATTTGATTGCATATTGGTAATATAATATTTCAACAGAAGTTGTGGTGTGGTTAATTGGGAGTTATTTGAATAGATTGCCTGAATTATGAACAAGTTACAACCCATTTGTAACCAATTTGAAAAATTTTTACAGGGTTGCACATGCTAGCATGTGCCCTCATTTTTCCCCTGGTGTTTTATTTAGTTCTATACACCCTAGTATATATATGGTTGATGATAAAATCATGACTAAAATGAGTCATGTACACAACTCAAATGGGCTGTGTGGCACACTCAAAAACTACAATTGAGTTGTATAGCCTCTACACAACTTGACTTTAGTTGTGTAGCCTCTACACAACTTGACTTTTGTTGTGTAGCCCCACACAATGGTAACTTGTTGTGTGGCACCCTATACAACTACATTTGGGTTGTGTGGGGCAGTACACAACTCCAATTTAGCCTTATTCCATTCCACAAAACTACAGGCATTGCAGGCCAAAAAAATGACAAACTAAAATAAATTGAATAAAAAAAAACAAAAAACATAAATAAACAAAATGGTGTTTGAAAAAACCAATTTGACATGTTCATGGGCCCCCATGCTTCAACTACACGTCTCAATGGACGCATGGGGTCCCATAAACCTGTCCAAAATGCGCGTGTAGTCCAAAACAAGTGTCTACACGCGCCCAAGGGGTTGTCTCAAACACATGCAACCTCCAGGGGGCCTTATACCCCCCCCCCCCCCGTACACGGAAGTTTTTACGCGTGTTTGGGGGTCGTGACAGTGAACTTGTATCTTTTTTTTGGTTGGTTGTCTCAAGTTTTTTTTTTTCTTATGTTTTTTTTTTTTTTTTTTTTTTTTAACCAAAAAATCCATGTTTTTCAATATTTTGGGTGGTTTCTGTTTTGATTGTATTTTTATTTAGTTAATTATTATTATTTATTTTATTTTATTTTATTTTTTGGCCCACAAGACTTGTAGTTGTGTGTCACAGCTACACAAATACATTCGAGTTGTGTAGAGCCCCACACGGCCCAAATGTGGTCTGGCTGTAGGTCACATGGCACCAGACTGCCATGTGGGGCCCGCGCAACTACATTTGGGCCATTTGGGGCTCTACACATTTCATAAGTGATTGTGTATCCATGCCAAACAATTCAAATGAGTCATGTAAACAAATCATTTGAGTTGTGAATTTAACATTGCCCATATATATATATATGTCTGTGTGCATGTATGTTGTAGCTTATTCCCCAAATTCCATGAATTAAATATATTTCAATTATAAATAAAATAAAATGAGCTATTTTTTCAATCTGATCATGTGTTGAACCACTAAAAACACAGTCAACAGAAAGAAATAATTCATTCATTTTTTCCATTTTAAATAACTCATGCTTCTTTCACTCTTTTTTGAAACTCATTTCCCTTTATTTTATTTTATTTTGTTTTATTTTATTTTCCTTTCATTTAATTTGTTTTATTTTTGGATTCAACATCAACCTCTTGATATAGGTTAGTAATCTCAAGAATTGGCTTGTCTTTCTCACTTGATGCCTGATGCTCTCACTACTTCTGTTCAGATTATTTTTTTTTTTGATTTTCAATATTGAGTTTCTACTGTTATTTAAGCCTAGAAGTTCACTCATTTCTCACAAAATTAACAGAAAAAAGAAAAATAGACAGAAACAAGAAATCCATATATCTATTCTTTGAATCCAAGGGATCAAATTTTTTACCAGTCAAAATTTTGGGATTCATGCTGTTGAAATTTCTTGTCATAAGCTCCAGGCCTTATTGACTTAAGCATCCTGTTCTTCAAAAAAGGTTGTGGTTTTTTTATGAGAAACAAGTGATTATTCATAGATCATGGAAGGTATGAGTAATTCCATACTCAATATATTGGGATTGGATTTCCTGGGAAATTCATGTAGTTTGAGAGTTCTTTAATCAAAATCATGTGAATCAAGTTTAATGAACTCTTTTACTCCATTCAAGATTAGAAATGAGGTACTCAAAGGAGAAATGAATGGATTGAGGGAAGGATCTGATGTATTTAAACATCCTGTTTTTGATTTTAGTTCTGCTAATATAACTGGAAAACCTTCCTAAAAATCCAATTCTGGACACTCAAAGTTTTTCATTTTAGCTGTTTGCTCAAAGAGTTCCTGGTTAGCTTGAAACTCAAAGGTTTCCTTATTACTACCATAAATAGGTTGTGAATTTCTATAAATTTTCTGGTGATGATCACAAGAAACCTGCAGAGGATAGATTTATTTTTATTTATTATAATTGAAATTGGAAACATGTTAGCCTCCTTGACAAATATTTTCTCAATTTGATCATAAAAAAAAAATTGATGGATTTACTCCAACTTAATTAAAAACTGAGTTGATTTGTTTGATTTTTTAAGCTTCAGTGATACCAAATGCCATCAAGAACTGAATGGATTGAGCCTTTCTAAACTTCCTCATCAGTTCTTGAATCTCTATCTCATCTTTCTCTTGAGGACCAACCAAGCCTGCCTTTGGTGATCTTCAGCCCATTTTCCATCCTTGGGTATATTTCATCTAGGTTCATTGAACTCAAAACGGGAATTAAATTAAGAAAGAAAAATCTAGGAGTGAGCATAGTGGTGGTTGATACATTTTTTGATTGTTTACATTTATGAAGCTTCTTCAATTAAAATTCTTTTGAATATCCTGAAAAATTTCCATAAAATATTCTTCATTTCTTATGTTACTTTGAATCTATTGTGAATCAAATTCAAATTAATTCTTTACCATTTTTTTCTTTTTTTCTTTTTTTTTTCTTTATTTATTTATTTTTTTTTCTCCTTTTTTTTTTCTTTAGATTATTGAAGCCTGCTATTTTTTATTCTCCTTTTAAGCAGCTTCAAATACTTTTCTCATTTTTTTTTTTTCATTTAGTGTTTTGTTTTTCTCTTTGAATGAATTTAGGCTGCTTCAGTTTTAACTTAAATTCATCATGAGTTCATAATTGACAAATCTTTTCAATCATTTCTTAATTTTAAAGGCTCCCCCCTCCCCCCTTATCAGTCTTTGAAGGAGGAAGGAAACAACTCTCTCTCTTCACTTCAGATCCCTCAAAGGATCCAAGTGTGACAATCCAACCTGGGAAATTTCTTAACCCCTTATAATTGATAAGTTTTTCATGCCTTCCCCTCAAGGCATGGGAAAATTTTGTGGAAACTTTATTTTTATTGATAGGATTCATTTTCAACTTTCTTTAATCAAATTCAGATGTTCACACCTTCCTGAGGTGGAAAAACATTCCCAGGGCAATGAAGTCTAAAAACTCATGAATATATTCTCATTTTCATGTTTGATTTTTTTTTTTATATATATCAATGCAGGCCTTTTTGGATACATTTAAACCATTTTCACCTTTTTTTTTCCCCCTCTCTGGATTCAAGGGGTGTGGATCTAAAGATCTGGAGAGAAAGAGATCATCCCAGGCCCAAGCTGTCTGAGATTCTATGAGTGCAGCAAGAATTGACCTGTGAACATTCATTAGTGGAGAAACTCTCAGAGTTCACTACCATCACCTGTCTTGCTATCCCATCTCCACAGGTATCCAAGCAAGCCTTGTTTTTGAATCCTCAAACACTGTGGTCACCTCTTCCTCACTTGGTTTCATCAAGCTTGGTCTTGGGTCACCCAGTCCTAATCCAAAGGAAAAGAATCACTTGTAGTCTGTACCTCTTCAAAACCACTTCTCCAGACATGGAGTTTGTACAGGATGGCTTCCAACCCTGGCATGGTCAAACCCATCAATTCAACCCAATCTTTTTTGTTGCTTTACTGGTGCTTTCATAACTCTGCACCAATGGAGGGCTACAAATGTCTCACATACACTGAATGTTCTGCCATGAATTCTAACACCATGCAGTGAGCCCAAACAAGCCTGTGGGGATATCTTGGAACAGCAGCTGAATCAATGTTAGAGGACTCAGGGGACAACCTTAACTCAGCTAGCCATTCCAGGCTTTGAGATCTTGGTTCTGATCTTCATGCACAAAAGTTTAGAGCAAAAGTCACTGGTTTGGATACTGTGCATAGGCATCATAGCGCATAGCTCTGTTGGTTTGTATGCACAATTCAAACAATAACACTAAAAGAACAAAGGGTTTGAATAGATGACAAGATGCAAGGATCAAGTCCAGAAACAACCAAACATTAATACCTCAATAGAGCTGATCAACGAGCAGATTATTCATGAACAAACAAGTGATCGACTGATTTCTTCAAGTTACTGATCCAAGTTGAGACACTTATCTTCTAATAAAAAAAAATACGTATAGAAAGCTGAATACTCAAGAGGAAAGGCAGATGATTTCAAAGCTCAAGTCTTGCTCTATTTCCCAACCTCACACTTTACCAATAACAATCTCATCTTGGAAAATGAAATTATATTTACATCATTTCTATAAATACCAAGGAGTAAAGAATGGGAGATGAGGGATAGATAAGGAGTCACCGGGAACGTCTAGGCTGAAGAAAGTAAGAAGAGAGGAACCCACATTAAATGTTTGGAGCAGTGGTTGCTTTTTTGCTGGTTAGTACAAACGGGAAGGAGCAGAAGACCATTAGCTTCGATCCAATCTCGATGTGATTGGCCCAGGATAGGGGGCCTTCATCGTAGATTGACAAAATACCTCTGTAGTAGCGTGATTTTATCCCCTAATGATAGTGCGATTCCTTGCGTTTTGCTTCGAATTCTAACATGTCCTTGTAGGACTCCCTCCGCCTTCTCAATACTTAAATTGGCGAGGGCATCTTCACCTGCATAAACATTGAACATTCAAATCGATACGACAACATCAGTAATAAGCCCTGGCAATGGGTAGGGTCGGTCAAACCTGGTTGATTCATCTTAATATTTACTCAAGCTGAGTTGCTGGGGAGATTAAGTGACGATATACTTACCAAACAGACTACGAGCGTACATATTTGCCGACAAGAAACCGCAATCGCCTGATAAAGCTGCATCAGGTGTCAAACATGACATGTTGGTAGCCATCATAATGTGATCCAAATCTGTTTAAAAGCCAACAAGGTCAGCCCGCCAAGTTGGATTGGAAAAAATTAAGCGAGGCAAAAGTGAATCTCAACCAACATGTCCGCAGATCATCAATAGTAGTGTTGACGTTAACCTTATTCTCCCATTCGAATTCGGTCCACATCGATCTGAATTGGTTCTCATTGCAGTACGCAGGTTTGATGTAGTCCAAAATATCGATATGAATGTCATTTAGCACGACACAATGGCCATCAGAAGTCGCAGGGCCGTCGTAAAAAATATTCCCAAAGATCACCCCCGTTTCAGTGGATGAAACTTTTATGGTAGCCTTGATGCTTTGAAAGCTCATAGGCCCTAATGTATGTGGGATTGGTCGCTCGACTAACTTAAGATCACCCAGGGTGGCAAATTCGACAGTTAGGTTCTGTAAGGTTTCGGTCGTTTGATTGACGATCAGAACGTCCAGTAATATGTCAAATTGATTGACGTTCACATAGGCCTCGGCGTAGACGGGGTCTGAGAATCCAGTCAATTGGACGATCCTACTCAATTTCGATAAGAAATCGTTGGCACTATCGAGGGCGCCAGTAGCTTGAGTTAGGTCAGCCTCGTATTCATCTATGCCACTATCGTTCTTCTTGGCAAATTGTCGGAAGGTTATGAGATCGTCAGCTTGAATCGCAACGCTTTTCTTGTCCTTCCCACGTTTCTCTGCTGCTTTCTTTTCCTCATGGGCTATCATTTGACTGTAGGCAGCTTGAGTGTCATGAAGGAAAATTTCTTTCACAGAATCAGACTGAGCTAATTCGGTGAGAGATTGGAGACAGGTGGTAATCCGCTCTACCGAGTCTTCATCGATTGGTACCGAGGCAAATTGGGATTGACCGACACGGATGACTGAAGTCATCATCAGCATAGCTTCGGCCCTCAGTTCATTCATCAAGCTAGTATCTTGAGAGAGTCCTACGAAGCGGAGAACTAGTTTAGTGAGCGTTGATGCCAAAACGGAACCGGTGTAAAAGTCTCCTCCAAGAATCAAAGCACGCAACGGTGGTTTGGATTGGGACTTGACTTTGTTAAGACTAGCAGAGGCAGTGGCTGAAAAGCTGGTCTCGGTAGCGTAGGTACCATCGGCAAGAACTCGGGTGGTAGTGGTAGGTATGGATTTAGGATGACCACTCTCGTTAGCTTGTGCCTCTGCCTCTGCCTCGGCTTCAGCTGCATCCAAAAGGCGTTGTTCGGAGGCCAAGATTGGTACTTCTCCAATGACAGTGCGGATTTGTTGGAAAGTTTCGAGCATATCTAGAATATTCATGTTCAGAGTGAGTATCCTAATACTTGGCCGGTTTTGTAAACAATACGACCAACCTTCCTCCGTTGTACAGTATTCACCCACGATCCAAAGAGCCCCACGAAAGACTTTACCACTTTTGATATCTCCAAAGGTTAGGAGTAATTTTTTGATAATCGAGGAGCGAAGGTCTGGGAACTTTTCAACGACTTCTCGGACAAAAGCGATTACATCGACGGCTGCTGAGTTGTTAGAATCCCCCAAGAATTCCATTAAAACGTGGACGACATTGGAGGCAACTTCTGAGAATTTGATCGCGCATGAATGAATTGATTGAATGAGCAATTGTCGATACTCGGCAGTCTAGTAAAATCAGATAGCATTAGCTCGGTTCGGCAGGCAGGGCCAGAAAACTGCAGTTGACGTGCCTTCTCAAAAGTTTCGCTCAGAGTTTTGATCAATTCTTTCTTAAAAAAAAGGACGACATCCTCCACATTGCGGCTGCTGACCATCTCCAGCGCCAAGTTAGTAGCCTTCTTCCGTAAATCCATGTCAGGTCTATGAACAGAAGGAGAGCGACATTTTCCAGAACTATTCAAAAACCAGCGAGGTAATTATTGTGCTTACGAGGAAAGAACGCGAAGAAGATCCATGACCATATCATCTAAAACGTGCTCGTGTTTACTCCGAAGAGCTTCTACTCTATCGAGGACAATCATCTTAACATTATTGTCACTCTCTTTGACGATCAAGTCTATAAAACATGCAGCTGCTGCCTTGACAGCAGCGGGGTTTTGGGTAAGAGTGGTCAAAGTCATCGCTGCTTCGTATTTCACAGAATGTGAGGAAGATTCTAGCAGATCAGAAATGATTCTGATGTATCGAACCTAGGATAGATTCGGACAAAACAGTCAGGTCACCGGATACAGTAAGGGTTGGTCGTTGGTCAAATACCTTCATTCCTCCGACAACTACTTTGAGATCCTCCTTACCGCCTTCACCTTTACCCTCACGATCTTTGCGGATCAATTCGATGACCGCTTGTTGCATCAACTCATCCATGGAGGATATCTGCTCGTAGACCTGCACCAAGTATTCGATAGCCCTGACTGGACTGGTGTTGACGAGCATGATGAAGGCATTTCGCTTACAGGTAAGATCTGATTCGGCGGTCAAGAAGGTTTGGACGAGTTCTGGGGCATCGGGGATCAAATAGTCAAAAGCTTGATAGATCGAATAAACGGCAAAGACGGCATTCTTTCGCACGAAGGAATGGCGATGTTCCTGGAGTGAGGATGACAGTTTTAGGATGCAGACGATCGAGAGATGGGCGAGTGGGCGAGTGCCTGATTTCAGTCATCGGTGGACTCACCAGACAGGTTCGAATCGTGGGCACTAGCGGTTCGAGAAGTTCTGGTTCCCGGAGTTTTTGGACAAAACGAAGGGTGGCCCCACGGATGTATTCGTTTGGATGTTGGAGATCGTTACGAATCGCATTGCTTGTAGTAAGGGAGGAACGGATGGCGATGAGCGTAGTGAGTGCACTGGATTAGTGGTTTCAGCAGTGACGAGTAAGGCGGATGGGAACCAACCAAACTAGGATCATCTCCTGTTTCAGTTTTCCGGCTTCATCGTACTTTGGACAGACTTCCCAGTAGAAGTGAAGCATTTTCTTGATCTGTTTGTTACGAGTAGGTAGGACGAATTGAATGATCGGCATGAGTAGAGTGGGTTGAGAGTTCCCGCTGAGGGTCGATACGATAATACGTCGGAGTGTCTCGAGTTTGACTTCATCGGTACCCTTCTCGAGAGCGGCTCGGAGATCTTGAGCAGCATACTGATCCTGGGCATGGTCGTGGACCAAGGTGTAACAGGTTTGGGATGTGCTCGTCATCCTAGAAGCTGAACGAGGTTCGTTGTCATCCAACTACGGTCACCAATCGACGCTCGATGGTATGCGAACGTGCTACGAAGAGACGAGAAGGCCACGAACCGGGTGGATGATGAATATCTTAAGATCTCCTCCGAGCTCACGAACGCTCCGAGCTGGAAAGCGTCGAGAGGTAGTTAGTTGCGAGTCAGGACGGCCTTCCAGGTTTAATCTGAAGAAAACTTGATTTTGGTTTCGATGGAGAATGGGATGGATGGCAGATGGGAGGATGGTCTTTGAGCTGAGTGGTCGGTCAATCGATCGAAACCTGATTGGGAACTCGACCAGCTCCGATCGATTCGATGATGGTTTGGTTGAGGGGGTAGTAGGATGACGGAGTGTAGTCGCCCGACGACCCACTCACGGTCAGTCAGTCAGTCAGTCAGTCAGTGTCGACCGAGGATGGCGGCTGCCTTCGAAACGACTACAGTCCGATCGACCGCCATGACGTCCGGGAGGAATACCGCCCACCTACTAACCGGCTGCCAGCGGAACGCGCTCCCTGCCTAGCCTACGTTGGAGGGACCGAGCGACAACAGCACGGCAGCCCGGTCGAGCATGATCTGGCCCCGCACGACTCAATCGAGGGAGGAACACTCTGAGTTACCAGGATGATGATCCCAAGGAGGTTAGCACTCGTCAAACTGGGCTCAATCCGATCGAGAACTTGCCCAGGATGGCACTCAAGTTCACGAAAGCCTTTTAAAATTGACCGATGCCTAGAGGATTCAGTTTGGAATCTTACCTAGACCATCATCACACGAGGAGTCTTAAAACATCCATCCAATCCTCTTCTTCCTTCCCATCATCCCTCATCAATCAATTAAAATTTGAAACCAAACAGTTCATGAATCAACCAAGTGCTTTACTTTAGATCGATCAATTTTGGTCTCACCCAAGAATTCAATCATTCAAAGAAAACTAGTCAATCTCATCAGTTGTCCTAAAATTTCTGTCAATCGTTCCTTCTATTTTCTTTGGGTTGAGATAGATCGATTCTCAGTCAGACTTCCCCTCCTTGTTTTTTAAACTCAATAAAAAAAAAATTAAACTTAATTTATCCCATCAATCGATCTCAAACCTCTGTTTATAAATCAGTACTTGAGATTATGCTCTTTAACAGGGCCATGGATTCTCAAATTCTTGATCAAGTACTCAGTTCCCAACAGGATCCTATTGATGGTGGATTTTGATTCAATAGATTCATTGGTGGGCAGTCTTCCCTCCTGTCACACAGTGGTATGTGAACCCATAGAACCTGCAAATGGACCAACCTTTCAGCCAGTCTCATAGACTTTTGGTTAGGCCTTGCCTCTCAATTTATTGCAGGATCTTGAGTTATGACACCTCCTTCCCCTCATTTCTGACAAAAAACCACTAACCTAAGCTATTTATCATTTTTATTGGTTAAAATTTTTTGATTTCTTTCCTTTTTTTTTGTCAACAAGAAAAACTTTTCCAATTCTCTCTATCTCTATATCCCCTCATTAGGGCGTATCAGAGTTAAACTTTTGAAAAATTTAAATAGCTTATTTCAGGAAAAATATACATTTTTCAAAAAATATGTTCTTATCAAAATGAACAATTGATCAATGGTTTTAACTGAAAAATGTAAAATTCTGAAAAAAAAATGGATAGGCCTGAAATCAGCCATTTAATTTTTTGAAAATTTTAACTCTGATACGCCTTATTTAGCAAAATCATGGATCACCAAAATTGAATCCTGAGCTTGAAATTGGCATGGTATGATTGAGCACTCAGTGTCCAAGGTCTCAATGATCATCTAAGAATCTATCATCAATACCATCAACTTGGCCAATTTCGGGGGTGATTCAGGCTTGAAAGCCTTCAACTCAGATTTTGAAGGAAGGAAATTTTTTAGTTGATCCAATAAAATTAACTCATACTCTCTATTTCTGTTCTTTTGCTTTTTTTTGGATACATCATGCCCTAACCTCAAGGGCTCATTCTTTCCACCCTAATTTAGAAAACATTTTTTATCCCACACCTGTTTCCAATCACCTGCCCAATTAGTGCTGCTTTTTTTTACTTTCAAAAATTTAACATTGACAGAGTGATTTTATCATATGGTCCTGTGGCTTTTTTTTTACCTCAAGCATCATGTGACCCACCACTTGATATCTAAAAAATCTTGAAAGGTTTTCTTGAAAAAGATCCTTTATTAAACTGATCTTGAATGTTTCATTTGAAATTATTTTGGGATTGTTCTTTTGGGAAAGTATTCCCATCCATTTTTTTGAAATTTTTGTATGATTTCTTTTTTTGAAAACATGGAATGTACACAATCAAAGAAATTTCATGGGAAATTTCATGATTTATAGTGATAGATTAAGAAAATAACAATAGAAACTTGAAGAAAATGGAATTAAAGATCAAGGGTAAAAAAAAATATAAAATCTGAGCTCTTTGGAAGTGGTTGAACAGATGTTTGATGAAACTGAGAAAATCATATATTCACTTCAAACTCTGGTGGATTTTTAACCATAAATAAATAATTAAAAGAAACAAATTGACCATGAAATTTCAATCTTGCATCTCAACAGTTTAAAAATTAGCTAGTTGTGTCAGTGTTGATGCATGTGTCCCACTGTTTTATATATTCAAGTGTCTCACTTTATTATTTTTATTCCAAAATCTCTGAAAGTCATACAAATTTGAATGTTTTTTTCCCCTTTTGATGGCTGGGTGGGTTGATGTTAAAGAAATTTTAACTATGAAATTTTCCTTTTAATGCAGATAAATCTTGTTTAAAATCATGGCTATTGTAACAAAATAAGCAAGAAATTGTAAATCCATCAAGAGATTGATAAGAAATTACCTACAAACCCAAGTAGAATTAGATTAAACACAATCTTTGCATAGTTGGATAGAGGGTGATGGATTGGAATCATGATCTAGAAGGGTTATAAACCAATTTAATAAATCAAATAATGGAATTGATAGGAGCATTGAAGCAATCAATGAATGAAATTAAATATTTAAATGAATTTAAGTTTCTGATGTAGATTTTATTAGAGCATAGATAGCCGGATTAGAATACTTTTCATCAGATGCTGGAAAAGCAAGGATATAATTGGGTCCTTGTTATTTTTACCATTAGGTTGAGGGATGGAAGCCATATTTTCTGCATTAATTTAATTGTATATTAAGGAATTGAAATCAGCTTGTTTGTTTATTGTTTCTTTTCCCCCCAAGGATTTCATCCATTTTGTTGTATGAATTACAGACCTATCCCAAAATATCTAATGATAAATTGATCCTGTTGTAGTTATTGTCATTCTTTATGTAAAACCCACCAGAGGTGGAGATGCAATGGGCCTTTTTTCCTTTTGAAATTATTTAGTGAAAACTCCCTCATATTTTAGATCAAAAAACAGAGCCTGAATTTATTTTTATTCTTTAACTATTTTGGATAAGGAGATAAATCTTAAGCTTAGGAGATGGATTTTTTTTTTCAAAAAATAAAAGACTCATTTTTTTGTCTCAAAGCAAGCCTTTTAGTTTTCAGGAAATTTGATAAAGTCAAAAAGGACAATATAATCATGAGCTCTTTTGAATTGAACTGAAAATTCTTAAGTGGACTAAGAGGGAGGTTTGGAAGATTTGAAATCATTTGGAGAATTTTTCTTGGATGAATTATCTTTTTGAGTTTCCTAAAATGCCATCTCTATTCAAAAAAAGACTATAAAAAAATTTAATTATTAGGCATGTAGATCTATTTATTGAAAGATTTGGTGATGAGGTTGGAGAGGTATGGAGAAAGTGAAATATGACAAAATGGTTCATTTTTAGAGAGGATGAGGGTATCAAAAATGAGGTTGAGTGTAGATTTAATTGGGAAAAAAAACTGGGGAAAATCCTTTCCAATTCACTTTTGATGGTGCAAGGAAGTTTAAAGACTAAAATTGAATGAAAAAACTGATCCTTGGCTAAAAATGATGTGCATTTTGTGAAATAGAATTATTTGATTATTATTTTTAATGGAGGGTCTGAAATTTGGTGTTTGGATGAAACAAACCACAAAAGAAGTTGTAGAATTTCTGACTCTGAATAACCCTATTAGGATTATTTTAGAGTGATTTTTAGATAATATTTAATGGTCAATACTTCTAATTGATCATCAAATATGTTGTATAATTACAATGGGTGACATCATCATCATCAAAATTTCTAAGTCAAAACTGAGAGAGAAATTATCAAAAGACAAACTACCATGGATCAATGCTTGGTTTTTGTCTTGAATATGTGTTTTGATAGAGATTGCCAGTTTTTTTTTTTGGCTTTTTGGTTCAAAAATAAATCAAATATAAGATTGAAAGATAATTTTTTAATAAAATCAAACAAATCAATCAAAAAGATTTTTTTGGGGGTAAATTGAAAGAGTTCTGAACTTAAAAACATATTTTTCTGAGCTACTTGTTCAAGAAAAAAACATTTATGAGTTTAAGTTTTGCTGGAGTATGTTTTAATTTCCAAGCAGTTTATTTGTAGAAGCTTATGTTGGAAGTAGAATTGAAAATATCTTGTAGTCTTTTCCTTCAGATACATTCTGGCCTATCATGCATCCTCTCAAAACTGAGTATAGGCTTCAAATCACTACCCCTTTCCCAGTGAATGATGAATTCCCTGGAGTAATTCCCCCCCCCTCTATTTTTTCCCCTAGATTTCTATATCCTATAGTTTTTTTGTTTTCTGTGTTCCTAATTATCTTTTATCTTTTTATAATGTCTCTATCCCAGCTCCATCTTGTTTAAATCACTTAACTCCTATGTTTATTAAACTTCATAAATTTTAATTTTTTCCTGCCTTTGTTATACTTTTTTTCCACTTCTAATTTTTCTTTTTTTCTTCCATTTAAATATCAAAGAAATCCTGCTGTCTCTCCTATTCTTTTTTTTTTTCAAAAACCCACTTGCTTCCAAATTATAGTTGCTGAGATGCATCTAAAAATTTTATTAATATACCACTACCTATCTCCTGAAACTTTAATATCAATTCTATCAATAGAGCTCCAGAAAAAATAATCAAATCATTTATTAAAGGACCTCTCACCACTGGATTCAAGATTCCACTCAAAAAAAAATTGAACAGTCACCCATATTGTACTTTATCATCAGAATTTTATTTTGAGAAGGTATTTAAAACTCATCAAACCAAACCCAGCCATCAGATTAATTGCTTATTACACTATTAAATTTTTTTTCTTGACCATTTATTTAACTTATTTGTAGGTCTGAGACTTTCAAGGAATTCTTGGAGGGAATTTCTAATCACATTCCATCTTGGGCCCTCATCTTCTCTCAAAAAAATCTATTCAATCCATCTGGATGAAAAAATTTGATGCAAACCTGACCCTTGTTGTATAATCCCTGATTATTAAGAAGTCAAAGGATAATTAATTTCTAAAATATATCCTCAAAAAAATCACAAACATTAGGGACTATCAGAGTTAGACCCTCCTCCATTTTTTTAATTGCGGTTTTTAACCCAAATCCGCCATCAAAAAATGAAAAACCCCACTTATTTCACAAGAGGGGTGTCAGAATTACCACCAAATAAGTGGGTTTTTCAAGTATAGTATATATGGTGACCTTTCCCTCAAATAAATGGCCACCCATCAATGCCATTGATGGTTATCAGGATGAAAAAAATCTACCAACACCAAGTCTGAAAGTCAGCCATCAAGAACTGAAATGAGCTCATAACCATCCTTTGGATCTCAAGAATCAGGCAAACCCCACTCCTCAACTAACCCACTCTACTCATCCTCCAACAACCTTGACCACACCCAGACTACCAAAGCCACCAGAAAAAACAACAGCAACAACCCATAACCCCTCCCCCTTTACTCAGACAAGCTAGCTGCCCTCACCACCAGTCAACAAAATCTCACACTATCACCAACCCAGACAATTTCCTCAATGCTCAACAGTCTTTAAATCCATCTGCGCAACATTTAGCATCCAATTATCACAGCAATCTGTATGACGGCATGGGTTGTTTTGGCACTCCAGTTTTAAGAACTGACACAGTGTAAGAGGATCTCCAATTCAATCCTTCTCTTAAATCTTTTGAATGTCAAATCTCCAATCATTGTTTGGTTTGGTTGGTTGCTCTAGGGCAATTTGGGCCACTCAAAGGATTTGGTGGCAAGTACCAGAAACTTTCTGATTCAAGCTAAAGGGATCTTTACTAACCTGGTTCACAAGAAAGGATACCATTTTTTCAATCTGTGGAAATTTCAACATGGGTGAAGTTTTGAATAAAGCCATTTAATTTGTTGGAAATGGAGTCAAACAGCTAAGCATATATGTAAGATTGGCAATCTCAAATATCATGACCAAGTGAGGAGCTCTAGCTGGGGTATTTCCAACTGATGATGTCTTAATTTATTCCAACTGATGATGTCTTAATTGATTGGTACAGATATCTGTTATCCAAACAAGAAGCCTCTACCATCATCAAATCCAACTTGTTCCCTTTTCCATCATCATCTAGTCCTAGACTGAACCCAAATAGAGTGAAATCCCTCCATCAACTAGCTCATGATCTTCAACCCAATCCCAATGCTCACTACTCCAAAAACCTTACACTCAATCTTTTTCTTACCTTCTGGTTGTGGACCATTTATTGGATTAGGAGTTGGATTACTCAAGAAAGGAAAGTTGGGAGTCACTGCTCTTAATTGAAACTAGAAGGGAAGGATGGGTTCACCCTTAGCCCAAGCTTATCTTGCTATTCTGGCAGATTTTGTCACAAGTGAACTGGCTGGAAAGATCTGTGGACCTTCTTCATCTTCCAACACTTCAACTAACCCAAAAACAACCAGCTCTGTCAATAAGTTAGCAGATAAACTTTTAATTTGAGTATTGCATCATTCCCAAACATCATCCCATGAGTCTCAATCCAATCATCAATCACAAGCTCTGGAAGTTTTATTACCATCCTTTTGCACAACCCTATGATAATTTTTCAATATTTTGAAAACAACCAGAGCCATAAAAGTTGTAGAAGAAGCTTGCTCTTGCAAGGATCAAGATTGCTTAAACTTGGAGATTTTCTCTTTGGTCTATGGAGAAATATCCAGATTGATTGAGGTTTGCAAGACATTCAAGTGAGGAGGAGGTCAGGAATTTACAATAAATTGGAGGAGCATGATAGATGAGAGATGCAGAGGTGAAAATTTGATGGGAAAATGTGAGATTTGAGCAAGAGGGTGGAGTGGGTTTACAATGGTACGTACCAGTTGATATGCCATCTTTGATTGGATTTGATTGGAATCTTGGGTTGGGCCTACGTTTTGGTGTTGGTCAGAGCTTTCTCTGTCTGATAAGCTTGAAAATCAATCTCTATACCCAAGATTTGATGGTCTGCAGTCTCACCCAACTGGTTGTCTTTCAAATTCAACTGATCAGTCAATTGGTTCAGGAGATGTAAGCCCCCAATGCTTGGTCCAATTGCTCCCCCCTCCAACCTTCTCTTTCTCATACTTATCACTCTCTTTACTCTATTTCTGGCCTGAATCTTGATCCATCTCCTTTGCAAACCCAATCTCAAACAATCATGTCCAGCCCCCCCCCCACCCAACCCCTCAAAAAGGAAAAACCCTGAATTGGCACTCGCAGTTTTGTTGCCGGTGGATTGAAGGGTTGGTTTAGGGAGAGTATTTGGAATCTGTGAGTTGATTGTGATGATGAGCTCTTGGTTTTCAATTTGTTTTGTTTTTATTTTTGTCTTTTTGTTGGCTTTGTTTCTTCTTCACTTGTCTAGTATACCAAATCTTCTTTTTTTTGTGCACCAACCCTCTCAGTGTCCACCCTAGCATCCCCTGGATAATTTTTGAGGTTTTTTTCACGTTTGAGGTTTTTTCACGTTTTAGTTTTGGGGGTAAGCTGGAGTACTCAATTTGATGATCTACACAATCTCAATTACCACCATCCTCATCATGACTAGCATGTTAACTCAGTAGAAGAAGAGTCAAAAATGTCCTGTGCCATCTCAACCACTGAGCCTTGGGTCAATACCTGGATGCATGTTAGCTCAACACACAATCACACCAGTTTGTTACAGTGGTCCCAAATAATCAACCTTGCTCATCATCAGGGGGCCTATTTTTTACTGTGGGGGTCAGGGTGGTGAATACATGCAATCTATCTATAGAATTGGATTTCTTAGATCATCTTGATCATTGTCACTTTTTGCTCCTCAAGAGAAATGCCCCTTCTTGTTCAGCCATCCATCACCAACCCCATGATTCCTCTTCTACCTGCTCCTCCTTTGATAATGAGGTTTGGGGTGTGTTGAATTGAGCTTCACTTGGGTAATCATCAATCATTATTTTGTTTGATTATCAAGAGGAATAGTCACTTGCATTGTGGTCATCCATCTGATCAATGAGATCTGGTGGAAGGGGCATGCAAGATGGTGGTTGTTGAAGGAGATTCTAATTCCTGGCTGGCGGGGCAACCTGTGGAGAGAATCAGAGAATCCAAGGTATAAAAGAGGGTAGAGGGACCTGAGAGATCAGCTCCAAGTGGAGATTGAAATATGGACAGAAATATCAATGGTCAATAGTTGTGAGGGGCCAGATCACAACTGATTATCTGGAAATTTTATCATTAAGCCCAAGGGGAGAGAAGGAATGATAATGGAAACCACAAGGGACAAGTGGGATGAGCTTTTGGAGAATTGGCCACTATCAAATGCAAAAAGCAGTTTCAAGCATCAATATGGCACAAGCAAACACAATGGAGAATCCAACTAAGTAGCCAGGTGGTCAACAAATTGCTTTCTACCCCGCTCAACAATTAGGCAGGTTGATGCAGAGGAACCAACTGAATATCATATAAGGAGGAGCTGGAGTGCCTAGTGCAAGTAGATACGTAAGAGTGTAGAGGAGGAGGAGGAGGATGAAGAGGGTGGTTTGAGGTGCTATGATGAGATGGTGATGAATGTTGGGGTGGTTTTAATGAAAATGGTGGATTTCATGTTTGAAACCCACCATTTTTTTGAAACCCGCAATTTTGAAATACACCAGTGAAGGGGTATGTGTATTTCAGAAACCTGCCATTTTTAATGGAAGTTTTGGCCAAAAAAAATGCCGTTTTTCCTATGGGGGTTTTTCAAATTCTGATACTCCCTATTACAGAAATTTGTAATAAAGTCCGTTGTGAAATCATCTGGACTGTTTTTTAAGAGAATTTTGTTTCTAATTAGACAGAGAAACATGCTTGGATGTTATTTAAAATTGCCTATATTATATTCAATAACAATTATATTGAATGTTATTTCAACTAAATTAAATAGAGCCTGGTTTCCTTGAAATTTTTTGCATTGATCTTCCAAATGAAATAATTCATTAACTTATACTGTTCAAAATCCCCAACTTGGTAAAGGTTAAGTGAGCCAAAATGATGCATTATTTTTCCAACCTTACTTTCTACATGTTGAAAAATTTTATTCCAAAAAAAAAAAACAGTTTGAATTTTTATTAAAAAGTTTTCTGAAATTTATCCTGGTCTTTTTCATCCAAACTTTCACTCAAAGTCCTTCAGCCCTTGGTGAAAAATGGGAAGCTCAATCTGGTTTTTATAAATTACCCATACCTTTTGATTTAGATCTAATTTACTGAAATCAAAAATGAAATTCTTTTTGAAATATTTAGAAAAGACTTCAATAAGAAATGTCCAGAATCTCCTATTTATTAATTTTTACAATCCTCCAATCAATTTAACACCAATCATTCCAAAAGAATTTATTTGAGATAGTGGTTTTACAATCCAAACTATTATCATTTTTTCTAATTTATCCTTTTAAAATGAGGCATCTTTAAAAAAAGGAATCAAAAGAAGGAAGTAAAAAACTAGATTACTATTTGAGGATTGATAACATTAAAATTTGGAAACAAAAACAATTTTTCTGGAAAACTTGGCTACCTTTCCCAATTATACTTACAGAAATCTTGATGGGAATTTTAATACAAAAATGATTTCACCTTTGATTAAAAATAGAGTTGATTCCTGCAAGCTTTTAACTCTAAAAACATGCAAATGATAAATTTTCTGTCTCTTTGGTGAATAATGTTTTCAATTGAAAAAATTTCCTTCCTAAAATTAATGCTATTTGAAAATTAGGTCTGTAAAATAGCTGAAAAATACCCTCTTCAGGCTTGCTTGGATTTTCTTAAAAAATAAAAGATTCAATTTCATATTAAGAATCAATTTCAATGCACATTCTGTGGAAAGAGAAGGTTTTTCAAAGTCTCTTAACCAAATAAAAAATGTCTTCTAAGAAATTATTTACCTGCTTACACATCAATATGATTCAACCTCCCACCTCCATCTTCAATTGGCTTATGAGATACTAAATGAATTGATTAGAAAACTGTTTGGTATTTTTATACTCCTTTCCACCACCCTTCAAAGATTTGGTTGCTTGAAAAATCCCAAAAATTAAAATAGGTACACAATCAAAATATTTTTCAAGTTTTTTTTCAAAATCTAGCATAATTTTCAGTTTATATTTAGTTCAATAAAATTAATCATCAATCTTATCAGTGAAACTTACCAGTCTCACAATAATTTCAAGGCTCAAAAAATCAATTGAAATATAGTAGATTCAACAAAATTTCTTTCAGGAACTATGAAATTCTCAAAATCCTTCAGCATTAAATTATCCAATCTTCATATTGGTCCTCAACCAGATCCTGGGAGAGAAATAATTTCATAATCCTTTGGAAAAAGGGAAGAAACAAAATATACCAACCAAATAAATCAAGCCCATGGGTTCTACTGTTTTTTATTTTCTTTATGTGTCTAAATCAACTTCAAAACCAAATTTTAAACGGAAGAATTAATATTAGTTGGATTAAATCATGGCAAATTTTAAATTTGCAACCTTGCAACCCCCGTTGTGGAAAGAATAAAGGTTATCCCCCTATAATTGTCCCAAGGTTTGGAAGTTAACAGTTCCCTGCGTTTGAAAGGAGATGGGGATGCCTGGAGTCGCACTTGAAATGAGAGATAGAAATAAGGAGATAAAAAGATAAAGAAAAGTAGAGAGAGAGTGAAATCACCAATCCTTCAATCCTAAGAACTTTCCACCTGGATCTGTATCTGGTATGAGTTCCTTTAATCTCCTGGTGAGATGAGTGATCCAATCCAATGATTTGATGGTCTCCTTCCCTTCCCCCCTCCCCCCTAACCCGGAGTTGAGAGTGAGGATAAGTCCTCCCTCTCAACCCTAACCTAAGTACACACGCAAACAACAGTATGACAACGAAACAGAAAACAATCCCAAGACAGAAACCCTAGCCTCCTCTCCCTACCTCCGTACCAAACTTCCCCCGGCGTCCGTACGCCGTTCCATCCATCCAGTTTGTCCTTCTCATGACGCGGTCCTCGCACCACGCCCTACTCGGAGCCCCCCGCGCCTGTCCGTATCTGTTCGTCCGCGCCCGTCGTGGGTGTCCGGTAATATCCGGCATGATCCGCGCGCTTGCACGCACGCTCCATCCGTTCCTTTACAGCCCGCGGATTGCTCCGCCCCTACGTATCCGAACCAGCGCGCCCGCAAACCTAGTCAAGCACACTACCTTCCAAATCCAATCTCTGGGGCGGATTGCCGCCCACGCCGCATTCAATGCTGAGCCCGACCCGTCCACTAGATGCGGAGCCAAACAGCGGCTGCTGCTGATCCAGCAGCTGCTGCTGCTGAGCACTCCGCATACCATAATGCTGAGCCCGCTGCCTCCAATGCTGAGCGCGCAGCCGCGGCGCAGTTCCCAATCCGCGTCTATAAATTGACACCACATCCCCCCCCAACTTGAGTTCTGTCCCCAGAAGTCTTCCATTGCTTCACAATACCACCACCCCCGCTACTTCCACTCCCACCCCCACCACTCCCACTACCGCCTTCCCCCATCCTCCACCCGCTCCATCGCCACCATGCTCCCATGCAAGTTCTGCGCCGGGAACGGGCACGCGTTTTTGATCATCCCTGGTTGACGCGCCTGCGTTGCTTGCCATCGCAGCCACCGTTGCTGCTTGCTTAGCAACAGCATGCCCCAAGCTCCTCCCCAGGCCACGCAAGAGGGCTTGTCCGGACCCGTTCATGGTTTTGGATGACGACTCAATCTTAGAAGGCTTGTGGACACCCCCCGGTTCACCTCCATCCCGCCACCCCCAAGCTCCATCACCCCCCACCTTGCACGTGAGCTGCAACTTGGCATCACCTCTGCGCTGGGCCAGACCTCCGCAACGGAGCAAATACAAAACCTTGGAGGAATGGCGCGCAGCGACCCGCGCTTGGGCCGCCGCTGTCGGCGTGAACTGAATGGTACCGGACCCAAGGCTTTTCAGACAACCCACGGCGGCGCCAGCACCTTCTCCTCCTCCTCCACAACCGCTGACACCGCCCGCGCCACCAGCGGCCTCGGATGAGAGGCCTACAACCCCCGACGTCCCTCCGCCTCCATCACCCATTGTTGTCCCGTCATTGCCTCCAGCTGGACCAAGCCCCCCTGTTGGTTCCCCGGAGGCCCCATCTTCACCGGCCGCTCCTCCCTCTAGCCCTCCCAAGATCCCGGAAATTCCAATTGTAATGGCACTCCCGGTGGCCGGCTTTGAGGTTTTTGCGGAAAGTTTGACCACAATGCTTTGGGATTTCCTCACAATCCCCGGCTCTCAATCCTTGGAATCCCGGCGCAAGCTCCTGGTGTCCTTCCGGGCCTTACTGGTGTCATCAAGGGTGGAAATGGAGGAAATGATGAAGATGGCTTAGGCGCATCGCCCCCCCTTTCCCCTTCTTCCCTTTCTTTCCTTCTTTTCAGTTGTACCGCGGTTCCCTTTTCATTAAGAAAATACACGTATCTGCGTGAGGTCCTAACCTTCTGAGAAAAAGTGCGCAACCGCGCTTTGTGAGAGTGAGCTTGAGATTGAGGTCCGCGTCCGCGCGCTTTGCTTTGTGAGCCACCGTAAGTGACCAACCGTTCCAAAAGAGGCACCTGGACCGCCCCAGATGAACTGCCACACAGTTCCCTGTACCCTTCCTGTAACAAACACAACAACAAAACACCAGTGCGCGCCACCGTAAGGGAAGAGAGAGAGAGAGAGTAAGAGAACGGACATTCTGGGGTGTCTAGTTGTCCCAGCTATGAACCAGCTAGAGCACCCCCTCACCAAATCAAGCGTATTCCCATACCAACAACCCATCCTTGAGATATCCCAAGAGAAAAGAAAAAGAGAAAAAGAAACCAACAGAGAAGAAAAATAGAAAAGAACACTTTTTTTTTGCACAATGCCCGTAGACCTCCCGCAAATTGCTCTTTGTCCTGCTTCCCCCATCCGCGGGATTGTCCTTGCGTCCTGGTTCCGCGGGGCTTGTCCTCGCGTTTACGGACCCGGCTTTGTGCCGCGCCCGCGTTTCCTGCAAAAACCCCAAGCCAGCAAAGACCCCACAATCCAGATAAGAAAGAAAAATAGAGAAACAAACATTCTGGGGTGTCTAGTTGTTCCGCCTGTGAACCGGCTAGAGCACCCCCTCACCAAATCAAAACTTATCCCCTACCCCCTCTACCTCCCCCCCCAACTTGGCCACTGTCCCCAGCTGGTCGCAACCGCCTACTCCGTTGCAATGGCACAGTCTCCGCTTCTCCGCCCGCAGACAAATCCCCGGATTGCGTTCCTACACCATTGCCGCGCTCCACACTCCCCTTGTCAGATCCGTCACCCCCTTCTGCTGTTTTGTCAAACGAGGTAGATCCTTGCGCAAAGAAGCACTTGACATGCAAAGCCGCCGCCTTCCGTTTCAGCGGAGTACCGTCTAATTCCTCCAACTGATAGCTGCTGCCCTTGAACTTGGACGACACGCGGAATGGGCCGTTCCACCGGTTAGCAAACAACTTCCCCCACTGAGACTCCAGACTTTGGTTGTACAGGAGCACCAAATCCCCCTTCTGCAAGGGATCCCGGAGACAATGCAAGCAGCGCTTTTCCCAATAGCACACCGATGCCATCCGAGTCTTCTTCAGCCAGTCCGCAGCCTTTGCAAGCATCCCGTCCCGGCAAAGGAGCTGTTTGGCGCGAGCCTCAAGCAATTCGGCGGAAGTCTTCACCTTCCACCAGTCAACCCCCAGGAACATCTCCAACTCAATGTCCACCGGAAGCACAGGGCGCTGTCCAAAAAGTAACTTGTACGGCAAGTAGCCTGTCAACCGCGTCACAGAAATCCGATCCGCAAACAGAACCATTGGAAGGGTCTCCTGCCAGCGCTTCCCCTCTTCCCCGCACATCTTGACCAGGGCGTCCTTGATTGGTTGATGCCCACATTTGATCATGCCAGCCCCCTTGGGATAGTACTCCGTTACCCGGCCAAACTTGGCTCTGCAACTCCTGACCAACTCAACCAAAGGGCCGCAAAACTCAGCCCCTCCGTCCACTGTAACCAGACAAAGAGACCCGTACCGCGCGAACCAATCTTCCTCCAGAAATAGAGCAACTTTGTCCGCCAAGAGCTTGGCCAACGGACGCGCTTCCGCCCAACCAGACAGGTTGTCCCGCGCGACAAGCAGATAGGCAAACTTACCCGCCTTGATGTGGACAACATCAAGCAAGACTCTACCAAAGAGGACGTCTTCCCCTGTGGGGTTTCTGACTTCCTTGGGCAATCTCGCGCTCCGCCGTTGACAGGCTCTGCAGGACGCCAGCCATTCCCGCACCGCACGCACTACCCCCGGCCACCAGAACCGCTCCTTCACCCGCCTCCGCGTTTCAACCTCCCCTCGATGACCAAGATTGTTGTGAAGGCTCCGGAGGATAGCTTCCTGATCCGCCCTTGACGTGGTAACCACAAGAGGAACCGGAGTCTTCCGCCGCCAAAGCTGCCCCTCCTGTACGTAGAAATCCCCCGCCCGCCGCTTCGCCCATTGCATGTCCTTCTCCATAGCTCCATTGGGAAAACAAAGGGCCCGCAAGTAGTCACAAAGAATTGTGTACCGCCTGGTCTGCCGGAGCGGCAGCTGAACGCCTGCCTCCACAACCCCTACCTTGACAACCGGGGCCTCCACATCAAGCAGTTCAGCGTCCTTGAACGGTTTGTCCCTTGGGTACTGCGACAACGCGTCAGGCATAGTGAACGCTTTCCCTGGAACATGAACAACAGCAAAGGAGAAAAGTTGAAGAAACGCCACCCACCTGGTCATGGGAGCGTTGGGCAATGCCAGGGAATTGATCATCCGCGCCAGCGCCTCCGCGTCCACCAAAAGCTCAAAGTGAACCCCCCACAAAAGATACTGGAGCCGCCGCACAATCTTGGTGACCCCGCACAACTCCAACTTTGGCTGAGAGTACCGGCTTTCCATTGGAGTGAAGGTGACCGACTCATAAAGCACCGGCCTATCCTTGCCATCGTCCTCTTGAGTGAGAACCCCCCCTGCGCCAAATTTGCTGGAATTGACCGCTAGCCTAATTCCTCCTGCGTTTTAGTTGAGATTGCGGAGCACAATGTCACGTCCCACAATCTCATTGAGCTTCCGGAATGCGCGATTGCATTCTTCCCTCCACTTCCACTCCGCGCCTTTCCGCCTTAGTGATCAGAGCGGGCTTGCCACCTCTGCAAACCTCTTGATGAACATACGGGCATAACTACATAATCCCAAGAACTGAAGGATATGCAACACCGTCCGCGGGGTTGGCCATTGGAGGACCTTGTTCCGCTTCTTCTCTGCAATGCGTCAGCCGTCGGAAGCAACAACATGGCCAAGAACTTCAAGCGCCGGGACACAAACCGCCAAATTCTTCCCCAACACCGTCAGTCCTGCCTCCCTGATGCGAAACAGGATACGCTCCAACGTCTGCACATATTCCCACACAAAACTTCAGACACCAGGAACTTCAACCAGCTCCGCTCCCCCGTAATTGGATTTCGGACCTTTGATGCCCGTGTCATCAATGAAGATTTGGACTCCCTCCGGAAGATCATCCTTCAGGATCCAAGCCATTTGAACCTGGTACACCGCCACGGAATTGGTCCCGCCTTGCGGGAGCCGAGTCAGCTGCATTCTTCCCAACCCAGTCTCAAATGCCATTAGAGGCCGCAAGCAAGGATCCACCTTGCGCTGGTTGTATCCCCCCATCACATCCACTAAACCGTAACAAGCGCCCCCCGGCATTGACTCAAGGAACTTGTCAACGCAAGGGGGCCGTCCTGCATCCCGGATTGTAAAGGAGTTGAGCCGCTGTAGATCATGAACAATCCTCAACAACTTTCTGTCCTGCTGAACCACTGCAAAGATCGGACTGGAGTAACTAGATGTTGACTGTTTGTAAAGGCCAGTCTTCACCCGCTCCTGCACCAACTCCAGAAACTGCTCCCGGACCGCCCACGGTATTGGAATTGGCTTGATCTGCCAAGGCTTGTGATTGAAAGTGGGGATGACATAGGGGTCGCCAATATTGTTTTTCAGGAGCCCCCGCTCTTCCGTTCCAAACGCAAGCACTCTTTCCCAAAGAACCAGAACCAAAATCAGCAACTCACGCTCCTCCATACTCAACCATCCCATTGGGCCAAAATTGAAAGCTGCAATCCGCTCCTCCGTGATCTGCGCCAAACTAGTAACCCACCCCGAAGTCTTAATTGGCTTGACCCAAGGGTCCCACAACCAAGCAATCGGTTGAAGTGGTCCGTTCAATTCCTGGGGCATTGGCTCATTACTCGGTCGGACCTTCCGTGACACCGGCTTGTACTTGCCCGCGTTGCACCCCATCATCCGCACGCATCCTTTTCTGTAAGTCCTGCACAGAACAGAACCGCGGCTTTTGCCTTTGCTCACGAGTGTGGCACAATGATAGGGTTTTCAAAGCGTAGTACCCTTGGGCAATGCATACTGAGAAAAGGGACTTACTTCTGCAACATGCGCGCCCTGCACTTTCCTTCCTCCCCCTCCCTGCTCCTCATTAGTCAACCGCCCGCGCGAAACCGGAGCTTGTTCCGCACTGTCTCCTTGGTCGACTAGGAAAAATCCTCCAAAGGTCGCCCGTCGCAGACCAACTCCGCGTCCGGTTTTTCCTCATACTCCAACACTCTCCTCCGCTTCCCTTGCCCATGATTGCAGATAGTTGTCTTGAACCTTCCGCCAGACAAATACTCCACCATCAACGCCTCCATTCCTGCCTCCGGATCGAAAACCATTTGTGCTCAAAAACCCAAACATGAACGGCCTTCCCAAAATCACATCCCCACAATCAACCAAAAGAAAAGAAAGAGGCCTACAGACCCTTGCAACCTTGACCTCCTCCTCCTTGACTACCCCATCCACACAACACTCCCCTCCGTTAAGCGGGCGGAGACCCATTGCGCATTTCCACCAAACCAACCCCAAATCATCCACCATCCGCAACGGCAGCAGGTTCACCATTGAACCGCTGTCCACCATAGCCCACACCTTCCTTCCCGCTATGACCATTGGAACATAAGCAAGCGGAGTCAAAACCGATTTCAACTCACACTCCCTGCGCCCCTCCTCCTTCCGCGCCACATGAACCCGCTGCACCGTCTGAGGTACCCGGCCCTGACCGCAATCCCGCAACGCCTGAACCATCTCATCTACCACCACTGGAGACACAGCCGCCAGTTCCCGCAAGGTCAGCAGGACCGGAGTCTCGTTACCCATCACCCTTTGCACAATGTCCGCCGCTTTCTTCTTCCCTACAGGATTTGCTGCCAGCGCCTCGGTTCTGGACACGCGCGCGGCCGGTTTTGGAACGGCCAACGGGGGTTGCTCCTTTGCGTCCACCTCCATCTTATTGGAGACCGCCACCTTCTCTTCCGTTGCCACTACCCTTATGTCAGCCATGAGACATATATAGATGTCCAATTGTCTGCACAACTCATATGTCTACTTAGTACAGTGGTTAAGTAATGACTCAGTGCTCTGCCTACAGAACACCAAGGTCTTGTGTTCAAGCCTCCATTGTCTCACTATTCTGATGTTATCAAGCATTTTGTATTTTTACGAATATTTTATAATATTATTTTATAGTATGTTTTTAACCTAGATTTTATCACATAAAACTTTGATAAATTATATTATAAGTTATGGAAGATCTTATAACTTAAATGTGAGTTGGAATCACCAGGATGCGTCCATTTGGATGCACAATGAATGTCCATAAAGATTTCCCTCTGTGGAAATAATATTCTTTAATAAATTCCATTTACCATAACCCATACAGGGGTAAATTATTATTAATGTTCTGTTTTTCTCTCCTCCCAGCCTATGGATAACTTTCAGGAACCCATACAGGCTGGAAAAGCGTACACACAGAGGCCATTCAACTCAATTGGGGCATATAAACTCTGTGAGATCATCTGCCAAGAATTTACATACTAATATAAGCCATAGTATGGTTAAGAGTATGGTCTTAATCTTTAAACACATGCCAAGAGAGATCTGTTTTAGAGTTACATGATGACGTATACTCATTCTGAAGCCCTGAGAGCGTCCAATTGGCTGCTAACTAAGTTATTGGGATGATCTACAGTCTATATGATACCTGTTGGGGTGATTAGATTAAACTTTACATTGAAAATCACCCCCAATGAGTATGTAATTCCTGCTACTCATTGGGGAATATTACAAGGGGCTCTGAGCCACTGGAGACGAAATCTAGGACAGTGGTCTACTCCCCTGATGGTCCCCTGAGTCCCCTGAGGACTCATGTTAATATAAAAGAGGAGGTTCTTGCCCCTATAAGTCCTTTTCCTCATTGCATTTTTGAACCAGATATTGCATAGTTAACAAGCCCATTAAACTTAATCAAGAAGATTGACTGGGGCCTTTTAATTTAATATCACATCAATCCAACAATCAATAAGACAACTTCAAATTCGAGTTCAAGGTCCCTTTTGGAGTTGTAGCCATCTCTGGCTACTATAAAGGGTGTGAGCTTCCAGGTGTAAGCAAATCTCCTTTGAGCTTTATTTATATAAAGCCAGGCCCCTTGCCTTTTATAAAGGTTTAAGGTGTGGCTATTTTTCTCCTAATACCGTAGTATTAGTTGAGTTGTACTGATATAAGCATTGAAATTAAGATAAAACTGACATATAACACTTGTTATTGTGTTATTTTGCAGGTATTTGTCACAGCTTGTTACAGCTATAGAGACAATACTCTGACACCTTACCTCAGCTTCCACCCAAGGTGGTTGCCACAATCCAGGACCGGTAACGATGCCTAGTGACGCTTGTGCTGTCGCTCCCGCCTCCTGACCCTGTGTGCGCACCTGCTGCATTGCGGTTGGCTGGCTTGGCTCCATCGGAATCTGTTCGGCCGTCGGAAACATGTACCCCGTCCCCACCGGTCAAACCAATCCCGCGTGGAGATCCTTCATAAGCTCCTTGCACACCAATCGCCAATGACTGTTTGCCCCACAGTAGGAGCACCCCCTTGGCACAAAGGTACCAGGAGGTCAAAACCCTTCCACCATGTGCGGTGGAGGCCCTCGCGGCTGCTGCTGGCCCATACGGCTCATGCAGATCTTCAAATCCTTCATAAGCTCCGTCAATTCACTTACCGAAGGGGCGGGCACGGGTTGAGGAACCAGAACACGCGTGGAAGTAGGTGGAACTGGGGCCGGAACCTGGGGGCGGATTTCTTTGGTCCCACTGGGAAGGACTTAGCAGTATCCTCAATAAGCTCTTCTAAGTCCAGCTTGCTCTCCACAGCCTGGCAAATGACAGCCAGCTCCGGAAGGAGCGCGATGCTCCCGTCCAATGACCGCTTTACCAAGTTGTGATTGTAAAGATGCCGCTGCACCCTTGCCCGGAGTTGAGCCCCTAAACCGCCCAGAAACCCACGTTTCATGGCCCCCGTCTGTCCTGCCACCACCTTGTTCTTTGACAAGTACCAATAGATCCAATTGAATGTCAAGGTGTAATCCGCCAGCTCCACCCGCGTTCTGACTCCTCCACGAGTGCTCGCCTCCGAGGCCACGCGGTTGAAATTGCTTTCCCGGAATCAAGGTTTGCAACTACCCCACCGCGTTAGGATTTCCGCCTTCAGTTTTGGCCAATCTTGATTCTCATAGCCTTCCATCTCCTCCACATCCCGGAGCTTCTCTTTTTCCATAATAAACAGGACAACAAGCCGGGCCTTATTGGCTTCCGATGCACCTTCCGCATCTGCAATACCTTTGTATCTTGAGATGAATTTCTCCACATCTGCGGTGTTGAATTGGATGTGAGGGTAGTGGCGCAGCCTGATGCGAACCAGAAGAGTGGGTTCATGGTCACTGGAGACCAATGGGGGAATGGCATAGCTCGTCCTGGGTCAAGCCAAGGGAGGGGGAGGAGGAGGGATGGAAGACGAGAGTGGGGTTGGAGTAGCGGACCCGGAGACGGAAGGAGAAGAAGAAGAAGAAGAAGGAGCGACTGTAGGGAGGTATGAATAGGACATTGCGCCCAGTTACCTTCGAAAGACAAGAAACGGAAGGTTAGTTCCTGGCCAGACCCCCAGATGTGGAAAGAATAAAGGTTATCCCCCTATAATTGTCCCAAGGTTTGGAAGTTAACGGTTCCCTGCGTTTGAAAGGAGATGGGGATGCCCGGAGTTGCACTTGAAATGAGAGATAGAAACAAGAAGATAAAAAGACAAAGAAAAGTAGAGAGAGAGTGAAATAGCCAATCCTTCAATCCTAAGAACTTTTCACCTGGATGTGTATCTGGTATGAGTTCCTTTAATCTCCTGGTGAGATGAGTGATCCAATCCAATGATGTGATGGTCTCCTTCCCTTCCCCCCTCCCCCCTAACCCGGAGTTGAGAGTGAGGATAAGTCCTCCCTCTCAACCCTAACCTAAGTACACACGCAAACAACAGTATGACAATGAAACAGAAAACAATCCCAAGACAGAAACCCTATCCTCCTCTCCCTACCTCCGTACCAAACTCCCCCTGGCGTCCGTACGCCGTTCCGTCCATCCGGTTTGTCCTTCTCATGACGCGGTCCTCGCACCGCGCCCTACTCGGAGCCCCCCGCGCCTGTCCTTATCCGTTTGTCCGCACCCGTCGTGGGTGTCCGGTATTATCTGGCATGATCAGCGCGCTTGAACGCATGCTCCATCTGTTCCTTTACAGCCCGTGGATTGCTCTGCCCCTACGTATCCAAACCGGCGCGCCTGCAGACCTAGTTGAGCGCACTACCTTCCAAATCCAATCTCTGGGGCGGATTGCCGCCCATGCCGCATTCAATGCTGAGCCCAACCCGTCCACTAGGTGCGGAGCCAAACAGCGGCTGCTGCTGATCCAGCAGCTGCCGCTGCTGAGCACTCCGCATACCCTAATGCTGAGCCCGCTGCCTCCAATGCTGAGCGCGCAGCCGCGACGCAGTTCCCAATCCGCGTCTATAAATTGACACCACACCGTTGACTACCCAAAACAGGTTGTGTGGCGCAATTAGCAACTCAAAATGAGTCGCAAACAGCCATTTGTGACTCAGGTGGGTTGTGAATGGCCGTTTGCAACCCATTCTCAGTTGCAAACCGCGCCACGCAACTCATTTTGGGTAGTGAATGGCAAAAAAACCAATTTTAATTTAAGTATTTATTGGCCAATGTTGAATTTGCAACCTTGAAACCCCCCTTCACTACCAAAAACTGGTTGCGTGGCGCGATTCACAACCCATTTTGAACTGCAAACTGCGCCACGCAACCCATTTTGGGTAGTGAATGGCGAAAAAAAATAATTTAAGTATTTGTTTCATTTTATTTACAAATTTTTATTTTTATTTATATTTTGAATTTAATTTAATTAATTAATTCATTTTTGATAAATTTATTCATCTCATTAAATTTAAATTTATTTACTTAAATTTTTTTATATTTATATTCTAAATTTATTTTATTTATTTATTTATTTATTTTATTTATTTATTTTATTTACTTTATTTACTTTATTTATTTATTTATTTTATTTATTTATTCATTTTATTTATTTATTTTATTTATTTATTTATTCTGTTTATTTACTTATTTCATTTCATTTTTTTACATTAATATTTTCAATTTAATGGATTAATTTATTTTTTATTAATTTTTTATTTGTTTTTTATTTATTTATTTTTTTATTAAAATAAAACTGGAAAGTAGATAAAAAAAATTAAAAAAAAATATTTATATCCATTTGCAACTCAGATGGGTTGCAAACCGCATTTCACACCCCGTTTGCGACCCCAGGGTTGAGAATTTAGCATGGGACTTATTTATTTTGTTTTATTTTATATATATATTTTTCTATCTTTTTATTTTCAATTTAATTCAACTAATTAATTTATTCTCTATATATTTATGTATTCATTCAATTTAATTCAAATTTATTCATTTATATTTTTTTTATATTTATATTTTTAATTTAATTAATTAATTAATTAATCAATTTAATCAATATTAATTAATCACTTCAATTAATTAATTTTTTATTTATTTATTTATTTCATTTTATTTTTTTCATATTATATATTTATATATATATATATTTTTTTATATTCATACTTTTAATTGAATGGATTGATTTGTTTTTGTTTATTTTTTATGGGTAATGTTAAATTCAGGGCTACAGAGCCATGTACATGGCTCAATGAGCCGTGTGGCACCCTACACGACTCAAATGAGCCATTTGGCATGCTACACGGCTCAAATGGGCTGTGTGGCATCCTACACGTCCCATTTGAGTTGTATGGCACGCTAAACAACGAAAATCAAGTTGTGTAGCCTCCACTAAATCATTAATAATGAATAATAACTGATAAATTATAAATTATAAATTATAAATTATAAATTATAAATTATAAATTATAAATTATAAATTATAAATTATAAATTATAAATTATAAATTATAAATTATAAATTATAAATTATAAATTATAAATTATAAATTATAAATTATAAATTATAAATTATAAATTATAAATTATAAATTATAAATTATAAATTATAAATTATAAATTATAAATTATAAATTATAAATTATAAATTATAAATCATAAATTATAAATTATAAATTATAAATTATAAATTATGAATTATAAATTATAAATTATAAATTATAAATTATAAATTATAAATTATAAATTATAAATTATAAATTATAAATTATAAATTATAAATTATAAATTATAAATTATAAATTATAAATTATAAATTATAAATTATAAATTATAAATTATAAATTATAAATTATAAATTATAAATTATAAATTATAAATTATAAATTATAAATTATAAATTATAAATTATAAATTATAAATTAAAAATTATAAATTATAAATTATATATAATAAATTATATACAATGAATAATAAATAATAATAAATAAATAATAAATAATAAATAATAAATTTTAAATTATAAATTATAAATTATAAATTATAAATTATAAATTATAAATTATAAATTATAAATTATAAATTATAAATTATAAATTATAAATTATAAATTATAAATTATAAATTATAAATTATAAATTATAAATTATAAATTAAAAATTATAAATTATAAATTATATATAATAAATTATATACAATGAATAATAAATAATAATAAATAAATAATAAATAATAAATAATAAATAATAAATAATAAATAATAAATAATAAATAATAAATAATAAATAATAAATAATAAATAATAAATAATAAATAATAAATAATAAATAATAAATAATAAATAATAAATAATAAATAATAAATAATAAATAATAAATAATAAATAATAAATAATAAATAATAAATAATAAATAATAAATAATAAATAATAAATAATAAATAATAAATAATAAATAATAAATAATAAATAATAAATAATAAATAATAAATAATAAATAATAAATAATAAATAATAAATAATAAATAATAAATAATAAATAATAAATAATAAATAATAATAAATATATAATAAATAATAAATAATAAATAATAAATAATAAATAATAAATAATAAATAATAAATAATAAATAATAAATAATAAATAATAAATAATAAATAATAAATAATAAATAATAAATAATAAATAATAAATAATAAATAATAAATAATAAATAATAAATAATAAATAATAAATAATAAATAATAAATAATAAATAATAAATAATAAATAATAAATAATAAATAATAAATAATAAATAATAAATAATAAATAATAAATAATAAATAATAAATAATAAATAATAAATAATAAATAATAAATAATAAATAATAAATAATAAATAATAAATAATAAATAATAAATAATAAATAATAAATAATAAATAATAAATAATAAATAATAAATAATAAATAATAAATAATAAATAATAAATAATAAATAATAAATAATAAATAATAAATAATAAATAATAAATAATAAATAATAAATAATAAATAATAAATAATAAATAATAAATAATAAATAATAAATAATAAATAATAAATAATAAATAATAAATAATAAATAATAAATAATAAATAATAAATAATAAATAATAAATAATAAATAATAAATAATAAATAATAAATAATAAATAATAAATAATAAATAATAAATAATAAATAATAAATAATAAATAATAAATAATAAATAATAAATAATAAATAATAAATAATAAATAATAAATAATAAATAATAAATAATAAATAATAAATAATAAATAATAAATAATAAATAATAAATAATAAATAATAAATAATAAATAATAAATAATAAATAATAAATAATAAATAATAAATAATAAATAATAAATAATAAATAATAAATAATAAATAATAAATAATAAATAATAAATAATAAATAATAAATAATAAATAATAAATAATAAATAATAAATAATAAATAATAAATAATAAATAATAAATAATAAATAATAAATAATAAATAATAAATAATAAATAATAAATAATAAATAATAAATAATAAATAATAAATAATAAATAATAAATAATAAATAATAAATAATAAATAATAAATAATAAATAATAAATAATAAATAATAAATAATAAATAATAAATAATAAATAATAAATAATAAATAATAAATAATAAATAATAAATAATAAATAATAAATAATAAATAATAAATAATAAATAATAAATAATAAATAATAAATAATAAATAATAAATAATAAATAATAAATAATAAATAATAAATAATAAATAATAAATAATAAATAATAAATAATAAATAATAAATAATAAATAATAAATAATAAATAATAAATAATAAATAATAAATAATAAATAATAAATAATAAATAATAAATAATAAATAATAAATAATAAATAATAAATAATAAATAATAAATAATAAATAATAAATAATAAATAATAAATAATAAATAATAAATAATAAATAATAAATAATAAATAATAAATAATAATAAATTAAAAATTATATGGAGTAGTGTACGGGCCCCCACGCATTTTGGGGCCCTAAAAAACTCCCACAGGCCGTGTGGGGACGTGTACACGGCTCCCACACGCCTGGAGCCGTGTACACGGCTCTCACACGGCTGGAGCCGTGAATTTAACATCCCCAATTTTTTTCTTTTTTATCTATTTTTTATTTATTTTTTATTCATTTTTTATATATTTTTTATTTATTTTTTATTCATTTATTTATTTTTTCATTAAAATAAAATAAAGAAATAAGGTAACAAAAAGTTAAAAAAAATAAAAAAAAATATATCCATTGGCGACTCAGACGGGTTGCAAAAGACGTTTCGCGCCCGTTTGCAAGCCCAGGGTCCTGAACTTAAGATTGGCCTTAAATCATTGATTTCACTCATCCATATTAAATTGAAAAATTTCAATAATTTTGCCTCAATAATGTCACTAGGTATTTTTTTTTGGTTCTCATTTGCAATTCAAATGTTTTTTATTTTATTTTAAATTTAACCTTTCATAAGACTGTACTTTATTTTTTATCTTGAAGGTTGAATTTTGAATTTTCATTTATTGTTTCCCTTCTATTTATTTTGATTTATAAATTTAATTCCTCTGGTTTCTATGTTTTTTGATTTTTCATTGTCCAAGGCTGAATGAATGCTTTTGGAATTACTAAATATACTCTATTTTAATAAAATGCATGATTAAATTGATTTTGCATAGAAATTCACCTATTTTGGAGTGCTGTCTATCCCCAGGAAGGTGTGTAAACCTTACAATTGTTGGCCAATCAAAAAAATGCATGGGTTTAGAAAGTCATGGTTTGGAAAACCTTGTTAAGGTTTTCTGGACTTCCTGGGGTGGGAGAACAAACCCTTTGGAGTTATTGGCCATGGTAAGGACTTTAAACATTAATTCAGGCTTTAGGGAGCTAAAAAAATGTCTCCAAACCCCTTTTGGTCCCTTCCTGGGGTTGAAACCTTGGGATAATCAAAATATGGACATAATTTGCATTAGAGCTTATAAGACTTCAAAAATAAACCATATTGGAATTCCAGAGTTACTTGAAATTAAGCAGGTTTTTTCAAATACATTTTTTAAAGGAACTCACCACCTCAACTGGGCATCATAACATAACATCCACTCCTTGATTCTCAATACCATCCAAATCCAAAACCATTACCAAATCCTAATCCCCCCTAATCAGAAAAAACTCTAAAATCTTGCAATTTCTCCATAAATCTAAAAAATCATCCTTATGTTGTTTAAGAAGTAGATACATAAATATCATAATTTTTTCAGCCTCCTGGATGCCAAGGTCATTGCTACCTTTTAGCTACAAGAAGTGATAAAATAAAGAATAAATATATTATTTAAAAAGATGCAGCAATGATACGTAAATATATGGATAAAGCAAATGCAAGGTGAGGTGTTTTGGTTATTAATTGTCAGCTTGCTACTATTACAGAGAAATCTGAAGAAGTAACAAAAAAAGATGGAAAAAAATTTAAGAAGTCGAGAATATCAAAGTATTATTGCAAAATTTAGATTCCTCATGTAAATTAAGGTAGGGTCACTCACTGACCCCTACCCTAATTCTAACTTGTTATATTTTTAAATAATCAATAAAAAATTCAGAGGAAGCACAGCTATGAATTGTGGCCATTTTGATATTTCATGTGATGCCTCATGTATAGGTTTCACAGTGAAAATTCAATCTGAAATTTTGAATTCTGTGTATTTAAGGATTTACGTGCAGAAAGATGTTCTTTCACAATTCCTGCACCCAGCCGCTGCAGCTGAGATTCCAGCGGGTGGCTGAGTAAAAGCGCTTCCAGCCTGTCTAAGCAACCTGACAGGCGGGTACGCAGTCCTGGGCACCTGACTAGTATGCAGTGGGGGGACTCCGGAATATCTTGAAACTATTTGACGGCATGAGAAATGAAGTACCACCTAGACACATCACTACTTAGACGGTGTGGTGACCAATTTGGGACATCTAATGTAGAGGGGAAATTTTTAAATTTTTTTTTCATCTGACTATCATCAAAAAAAAAAATAAATAAATAAATAAGATTTCTGTGTTGCTATGGGAACTCTCCCATTTTCTGTTTTTCCAACTTCTCCCTGTCCTAGAGGTATAAGAAGGGCTCTCTAGGGCATCCAAATCCCCAGATCCTCTGTTCAATTCCACCCTGCTGCGCTTGCAGCCCAACCTTTTGGCCAAGCGCACATGGACGGCCATCCTCATTATCATCAACATCATCACCCATTGATACCTCTTCCTTCATTTGGCCTTTGATTCCAACAAAGGCCACCAATCATCATCATCCTCATTGGTCATCCTCATCTGCAAATTATTTTTTCCCTCATTTATCTCTTTCCATCTCACCCCATCATAATTGTTTCCAACTGCCGCCAACAACCAATGCCATTGTTGCCATTGGGGATGGCAACAAAGACCGCCATCAACAGCTTCCTGGGGTGAATTTCCCCACCTTGCATCTCTCTCATCCATTGAAAACCGTCAGCAACAAGGAAACAACCACAAATTTGTACTTGCCTTGCTCATCAGATCTCTCCCATCAATGGATTGGATTTGGTCTGGTAAGAGAAATAAATGAAAATTGAAGACCAAACCAGCTCTTAACAGCCACCCCCTCCTGTTCCAAATCATCCTTTTATCCTGTATCTGCTCTTAAGGTTGGCACTGCGGTTCACCATTGCCTGTGCGGTTTGCCGTCATCCGCCAGCTTTCTTCCATCTGCTGCTGTGACTTTTTATCTGCTATTGCACCAACGCTCATCCGCTGCCTGCGGTCATCCTCAACCCCCAGCTTGTTTCCTTTTCCATCTTTTTCTCTTATTTCACGCTTTGGCAGTTTCATCTAGAACCTTGAGGTTGGTTTTGATTGAGTTGATCTTTCCTAATCTTCTGCTGACAACCAGAGTTATTAGATTGTGGGTGTCATTACTTAAAACGGCCTTGTTCTATTGAACTCTGAACAAACTTCAACTTATTTTGTTCAAGTCTTTTCCCGCACCATCATGCCTCAGAGAGTGTTGTTCCATTTCTACCAAATACTGGCAAACTCATCCCTTCCCATTGATTCCTTATTCACAAGATTCTGGATGTTGATTCTGGTTACATTTAAATGTTTTTGTAACACTCAGGAGTGTCAAATAAATGAATAATTTCTATCTCTGTTTTCTCTTTCATTTTCACGTCCGCCTGCCCTTTCATCACTGTCACAAGCCCGCAGTTACCTTTCACACTCTTTTTCCTCAGATCTTATCTTCTCAACTGACAACCAGTCTGCCGTCCTGGCCCCGCAACACCAAACCACTTCAACCGCATCAATTTGATCAACTCAAACTCAAAACTCTCCCTCAACTTGATGACCAGCGACCAATTATTTCTTTTACTCTTTCTTTCCTTCTTTTTATTCTTTTCTTCCTTTTATTTGATCTTCTTTCTATTCAAACTACACTGTCAACTCAATTACCAGAATCAATACAAATTCAACTCCTCAAGCCCACCATCTATCTTTTCCTGACTGGTAAGACCAGCATTTGTCACTGACTCACACAAACACTCTAATCTGACCATCAATCTCAATCTCTCTCAAAGCCATTCAAATCCGCCCCTTTCCTCAACATTTCTTCAACCAAACTCTAGGCCAAAATAATTGACATATTCCCTATCTTATCTTTTTGCTTGATTTCTGTTCTTTTCTTCAATTTTCTCTTGTGAATGCTTTTGCTGTTCTTCCCAACTTATTTGTTGTTTGCCTCAGCCCTCTTAGTTCTTCATCTTTTCAAATCCCTTTTCGTAATTCAAAACATTTCAAAGCCAAAAATCCATCCAACAAACCTAACTGAAGCAATGGAGGTATCTGGCAACAACAGCTTTTGGAAAGAAATTCTCAAGGCCGCTCTTGAAGCTGTACCTGTACTTTTGGACAAGAACTATTTGATCTGGAAAGACAAGATGACAATTCTTCTTAAACTCAAAGGCGTTAAGGATGCTCTGGAGGATGACTCTAAAAGACTCAGTGATAACAACAACATGGAAACCCAAGTTATCCTGCTCTCACGCATTGATGCTGTCACCCACAATAACATTGTAAATCCCGCAAACATTTCTTCAGCTCAACTTTGATGGCAGAACATTAAGGAACAATTTGCATCCTCTCAAATGGCAAATCAAGCCCAAGTTTTTAATTAATTCTTCCACCAGAAATTCAAACCCAACGCAATCAATCTTTTCATCACGGACACAAAGATCTCCCTCAAGAAAATGGTCAACATTGGTATTGATCTCCCCAATGAAATCCTCTCTTATTTAATTCTCTTCAAATTTCCACCATCCCTCCACTCTCTTTTCCAGCATATTATGCACTCAGACAAGGTTGTTACCATGGATCTTGTTCTCAATCAACTCACTCAGATAGACAACAAAACAAAAGTTAAATCCAAGGAACCCAAGTTTGGCAAAACTGCTCTTGTCTCTTCTCGGCCAACCAAGAAATCCGCTCCTGCGGAGCTGAGATGTAGGAAAGGATACCACAATCCTCAGTCCCCCAATCATCCCAAAAAAAAATGCTGTCACCTTCACAAACAACTAGCTCCAGACTGGTGGAAAGAATAACAAGCCCAATGGAGAGCCCAACTCAACTCTCAGTCCAAAACCAAAGAGTTCACCCACTACGTGGCGCTTCTCTCCACTTGGATCAATGAGATCAATCCTCTAAATCAAATCATTCTTGACTTTGGCGCCTCCTGCCACATGTTCAACTCTCAAAATTCCTTTACCCATATTGACAGAAACACCAGCAAGGACTTCATAAACACCGGAAAAGAAGGTGCAAGGCTCCCTATCAAAGGCAAAGGCGTGGTCAACTTATCCTGGAAAGGCTCTGTGGTCTCACTCAGCAACTGTATTTTTTTAATGGACCTTGTGGTGAATTTAATCAGCCCTGGAGAATTAATCACCACTAAAAAGTGCTCCTTAACCTCCTCCAACAAACAATTCTTCCTCTTTTCTAAGGCGCAGCTGGCCTTCTCTGGGTTCATCCAAGAGAATCTGTTCATTCTCAATCCTCCTTCTCAAATTGGCAACAACTTCAAGTTTTGCCATCTATCTCTTAAGGAACTGGACCTCAATCAAATCAAACCACTTCATCAATCCTTTGGGCATGCCAGCCCTTACCAACTCACAAATTTATTCCCCTCTCTGTCCACTAAAGCGCTTTCCAAATTTCAATTCAAGGATTGTGTCTTCTCCAAAATTGCTAAAACTCCCTTCAAAAATATGTCAAGCTCATCTTCAAAGCCTTTTGAACAAATTCACATCAACTTGATTGGTCATATCACTCCATCTTCTCAAAACAACATGAATTACATCATGAAAATCATCAACATTTATTCAGGGTACATTTCAGCCATACCCCTACAGTACAATTCCAACGCTTGACCTCAACTCAAAATTATCTTAAATCACAAGAAGCAAAAACAAGACAGGTTCCCTGCAACAATTTCCACCGACGCAGGCGGAGAATTCTCCTCATCTGAAATCAAGGACTTCTTCAAGGCTAACTCCATCCAACACCTAATCTCCAAACCCTATCACCACAAACATAACAGAAAGGCTGAAAGAGCCAACCAAACAATTACTGAATCAATAAGGGAAATTCTTCAAAGCTCCAAACTTCCACTCAACCTTTGGGAGGAAGTTGCCAAATCTTCCTGTCTAACCCTAAATGCACTTCCCAAGTCTCCTTCCAACTCCTCTCCATACCAAATCTTCACTGGTAAATCTCTTCCAACCGGATATTTTGACCCTATTGGGTCCAAGCTGGCCTACCTCAACAACAGAATCAATTGTGGCAAAAAATTCAAGGATTGAGGGCTTCCAGGCACCCTTGTGGGTTACAACCCAAATTTCCTGTCCTATTGAATTTTGAAACCTGAAAACTCCATTATTTCCTCCAAAAACATTAATATTCTTAAAGACAACCTCTCCTCTCAACTTCCTTCCATTCCCCATCCCATTAATGAAGCTATGCAGATTAACATTGACAACAATTTCCTTATCAATCCTTTGAATCACTCTTCCCCTACTCTCGCTATCAACGTTTACAATGCTAACTCATCCACCAACAATCACCATTCCTCACTAATCCCTGATCCCAAATTGCCTTCCAACCACTCATGCCGCTCTGAATCTGTTCCCTCAGTAGACCTACAGGAACAACTTGTCCCCCACTACTCTCTTTGCAATTGATCCTCTATCAATCCCCCTCAACAATATGCATACCATCACTACTACGTTACCAAGACTTAAAAACAGGCAAAAAAGTGTGCCAACTGTTGAAAGTGGGAATCCTCCATGGACGGTGAACTCAACGGAATCAAATCACTCAAAGTATGGGAGGATTACAACAGTCCAGAGCCCAAGAATACTCTCAATACCACTTGCGTGTATCATATCAAGGACAACTGCCATGGAGAACCACTCATCTATAAGAGCCAATTGTGTGTCCAAGACTTCAATCAAATCTACGGCCTGGAGTATCAAACCACCTTTTTGCCAACTGGAAAGGCCGCTTCCCTGCAAATTTCTCTTCTCTTTGGCCTGTTCCACTCTCTTCCCATTTCCCAGTTCAATGCCAAAAGCGCCTTTCTTCATGCTCCTCTATCTGACAAGGTAATAATCAAGTGACCAAAGGGCTCAAACAGAAAATCAAAATACCTCATCCTGCAGAAGTTGCTCTACGGTTTAAAACAAGCTCCCCCAAACTGGTTTCACACTCTCACCTCATGGATTTGAGAACAAGGTTGCCACTAATTGATTTCCAATCCCTGCTTATATATTCACTCAGCTTCAAACTCAGTCCTGTTTTTCCACGTCAACAACCTTATTCTAGTTGGTCCCGGCAATTACTTCCAGGTTAAATTTCTCAAAAAATTTCCTAATTCAAGCCATCAAAAACCCAATACAATCCTGGGTATGAATTACAAACGTACAAAAAACACCATCCTTCTGTCTCAAACCAAACATATCAAGCATGGACTAGAAGAAATGAAAATGAGTGATTGCAAACCCTCTTCTATCCCTCTCACTGCAAATTCCAATCTCACTCCATCCACCAATGAAGAGCATGAAGAATTCAAAGCTTTAAATATAAATTACTGATCAGCTGTCCTCCTCATGAACTACATAGCTTGCCTTACCCATCCCAACCTCAGCTTTGCGGTTTAAAGTCTGGCAAGGTTCTGCAAAAAGCCTGGGATGCTTCAATGGAGAGAAGTAAAGAGATGTTTGAAATACCTCAAGGCTACAAAAGATCTCAAGCTCACTTTACAAATCAATCATCCCAACCCTCAAATACTCTGTTACAGTGATTCAACCTGGAGTGACAACTTGGAAACAAGTTGTTCCCAATCTGGACACCTTTCTCTTCTCTTCAACTCACTCATTTCTTGGAGTAGCTATTGGTAACGCAATTTTACACACTCCGTGACCAAAGCCAAACTCAACCCTTTAGTCGACTCCTTTTTGGAAGCAATCAGGATGAGAGGATTAGTGGACAAACTCTGGAAAACCAAAATCAATCCCAGCCACCATCTCATCAACAACAAAGGCCTTGATGAAAAACTCAAAAAGTTTGGTTGCAATTCCAAAACACGCCACATTGATATAAAAGAAAAGGCACTCCAAGAAGAACTCAAGCTTGGAAATCTTGTGGTTGAACTTATCTCTTCTTCCAGTATGAAGGCCAATGGTCTCACTAAGGCTCTACCCTTCTCCTCACCCATCCCTCTTCTTCAGTTAATAAATCCCTCATTCTCAGCTCCAACTCCAGTCTTACATGTCACTGGGGGTGTCAAATAAATGAATAATTTCTATCTCTGTTTTCTCACTCATTGTCACGTCCGCGCCCCCTGTCATCACTTTCAAAAGCCTGCGGTTAACTTTCACACTCTTTTCCCTCAGATATTATCTTCTAAACTTACAAACAGTCTGCCGTCCTGGCCCCGCAGCACCAAACCACTTCAACCACATCAATTTGATCAATTCAAACTCAAAACTCTCCCTCAAATTGATGAACAGCGACCAATTATTTCTTTTACTCTTTCTTTCCTTCTTTTTCTTCTTTTCTTCCTTTTCTTTTATCTTCTTTCTATTCAAACTACACTGTCAACTCAATCACCCAAATCAATACAAATACAACTCCTCAAGCCCACCATCTATCTTTTCCTGACTGGTAAGACAGGCATTCTTCACTGACTCACACAAACACTCTAATCTGACCATCAATCTCAATCTCTCTCAAAGCCATTCAAATCCGCCACTTTACTTGACCTTTCTTTAACAAAACTCTAGTCCAAAATACTTGCCATATGCCTTGTCTTATATTTTTGCTTGATGTCTGTTCTTTTCTTCAATTTTCTCTTGTGACTGCTTTTGCTGTTCTTCCCAATTGATTTGTTGTTTGTCTCAGCCCTCTTAGTTCTTCATCTTTTCAAATCCCTTTTAGTAATTCAACACTGTTCAAAGCCAAGCATCCATCCGACAAACCTAACTGAAGCAATGGAGGGATCCGGCAACAATGGATTTTGGCGAATAATTCTCAAGGCGGCTCTTGAAGCTGTACCTGTAATTTTGGACAAGAACTATTTGATCTGGAAAGACAAGATGACAATGCTTCTTGAACTCAAAGGCGTTAAGGATGCTCTGGAGGATGACTTTAAAAGACTCAGTTCCAACAACAACATTGAAACCCAAGTTATCCTTCTCTCACGCATTGATGCTGTGACCCACAATAACGTTTTAAATCCTGCAAACATTTCTTCAGCTTGAATTCTGTGGCAGAACATTAAGGAAAAATTTTCATCCTCTCAAATGGCAAATTGAGCCCCAGTTTTTAATGAATTGCTCTACCAGAAATTCAAACCCGACACAATAAATCTTTTCATCATGGAAACAAAGATCTCCCTTAAGAAAATGGTCAATGTTGGTATTGATCTCCCCAATGACATCCTCCATTATTTAATTCTCTTCAAATTTCCACCATCTCTCCAATCAATTTGCCAGCAGATTATGAACTCAGACAAGGTTTTTACCATGGATCTTGTTCTCAATCACCTCACTCAGCTAGACAACAAAACAAAAGTTAAATCCAAGGAACCCAAGTTTGGCAACACCAGTCTTGTCTCTTCTTGGCCAACCAAGGAATCCATTCCTGCGGAGCTGAGATGTAGGAAAAGATACCACAATCCTCAGTTGGCCAATCATCCCAAAAACAAATGCTGGAGGAATCACAAAAATGGGAAGATTTGATTCATAATAACTTGGAACTTGGTTTGAATATTTTTTTCTTGGTAGCAAAAATAATAAAGTAGTACAAATTGATATTTATTGAATCATTTTTCTTGTTATTTTATCAATTTTTCATATTTTTTTGACTCATTGATTTAGAGGAAAAAACACCACTTTTGTTTTTTCAATTATGAATTCTTTGGGAAACAATTAGCTACAAAAAATACCCATATAATTTTTTTGGGCCCTATGCAATACTCACTGAAATAATGCAACCTGAAAATTTGGAAAATCTCATGGAAAAATAACATAAAAAAGAATTGAAAATAATGTCTCATTTTTATGTAAATCCCATTTTCTGGCAGAAAAGCAAATTACTAAAATTCTGGAACAATTATAATTGGATGGCCTTCCATATTTTCAAGCTGTTTTTCTCTTCAAATTTCTCAAAATAATCATCAAAGAACAATTATTGAAAATGTGAAAAGATTTAAGACGTGGAGTGTTTTTTTTATGTTTTTGAGGGAAATTTTGAAGGCCTTAAAAATGGTCATAATTCTTCAGATTTTTTTTACAGGGGTTTGAGATTCCCTCCTATCCCCAGTTTTTTTTTAAAAAAAACCCCCAAAAACTGTGTTTTTTCCAGGTTTACCACATGCGCTGGGGACATTTGGGGATGTTGTGGGGACGTCCAAACCGCGTGAATTGCAGGTTTGGGGGCATGAAAAACCCAAAGCCCTATATATATATATATATATGTATATGTATATAAAATAAAAAAAAAGGTTGCAAACGGCCATTCACAACTCAGAGGGGTTGCAAATGGCTTTTTACGCCCCTTTGCAACCACAGGGTTGCAAATTCAACATTTCCCAAATCAAATCGGGATGTACATGCTAATTTTTCACCTCTCTTTTCAGTTTTTTTCTTTATATATTGGAATTTCTAAATTTCTCAAAAGTTTCTCAATCCATTGGGGATTACATAAAGTAGTTTTTAAAATTTTTCAAACTGGTTTTTTTCCATTTAGAAATAGGTAGCAATTCAAAAACAATGAAATACAATCTTTTTGAATACTTTTTAAGAAGGTTTATCTAAAATATTTACAGAATTTGGTGCGTGTATAATTAAAGAGAAGCTTTAGGTATATAAAAGGATCAATTCCAGGAATACCTTTGACATATTCATGTCCCAAAAATTACAAAATTGAGAAAAATTGAACAAAATTGATATCATTTTGAGGAACATTTTGACAATGATTGATATATTACTGCATATTATTATATTTGAAATTGTATTTGAATAAAATTATCATCAATCATGATAAAAGGTAAATCAATAAAATGAATCAACATTAATATTTTTTTTGCAGAGTTGATGGAGCTTTCTTTATTGATCATTGATCACCAACACTTAATTGTCTGTTCATATTGATTATTTCATCTTCATTTTTTTTATTATTATTAAATCTTCATTTTTTGTTTTTTATTTTATATTTCACCTAGGAGAACAAAATTTTTACCATGGATAAATCTTAACACTGTTAAAAGGGAGTTCTAAGGAGACTTCAATTCAAGAACCCCTATCAAAGCAAGAAAGGAAAATTTTTGGAAGATCCAGGTATTTTCTCAGCATTCCTTTAAAAGTTATCCATCTGTGTTTGAATTTCTTGATAGAACTAGAAGCCGAGGAAGACCTAAGAAGCACCTAGTGGGTAAAGCAATGTTGATTTTTCTGGTTTTTTCTCTCTTTCTTTTTGATGGATTTAAAAAGATTTGGTTGGAAATTGTTTTTCTCTTATTTAAGAATCTGGCCAAAAGGAAAGAAAATAAAGCTCAAGTAAAGTCAAAGGGAAGAAATAAACAGGATTCAGAGGAAGAGGTAAATTTTTTTTCAATTTTATTTTTTTTCACTTTCTTTTTTTTGTTTGTAGTTTGGCTGAAATTTCATTCTGATCAGGATTAATTTACAACAGAAGATAAATTAAGTGGAGAAGAGCTACAAGAGCTAGAAGAATTGGATATAATCAAGAAATTCAGTAATTTATTTTTTGGGGGGATCAGTCTGGATTTTCTAGTTTTCATTAATTTTCATATTTTCATTTGTCAATCAGTGGTCAGGAACCTTCATCAATCAGTGGTTTTTTTCCCATTATTTGATTCAGGGTAACTTGACAAGGTTTAAGAGAAGAAAAAAAGAAGATTCAGATGCTTATAGGCCCCCAGAAAATCCAATCTTTTCTCCCACATCTAAAGCTTCTGGAACTGAGAATGTGAAAATATTTCTGAAATAATCATGCTTTAAGGTGCATTTATTAACCTGTCATTTTTATTTGGTGATTATATTCAGGGGTCACAACATTTTATCTTTCATATTCTGAAAATTTTGAGATGGTTACTATTGATGAAATCAGTTTTTTTTTAATTTCCTTTTAAATAATAGTAATCTTTCTTTCCTTAGTATCCCTACAAATATTTCATTTTCACCAAGACATCCATACCACAAATTTCACATGTTCACAATGTGATGGGTGATGTGAAATGTGCTTTTAGATCAGTTGCAGTTAATTTGGGCCATGAATCTGAATATTTCAGTTCAATAAATCAGGAAATGATAAAGGAAACGGAATGAAACTCTCTCTTCAACAATGAAAATTTCATGCATCAAGTCTGGGATGAAACTTTTGACAAGGAGAGAAAACATCCAAATTACCCTTCTGGACCTGCCCCTCAAATTTACTAGATGAAATCCCCTTTACATGGTTTCCTTCTGGTAGATACATACAAAAGGCCAGTGGCATTTTCATTTAAGTTTATTCAATCAAATTATCTGCCCCTCAATTCCCCTTCAACTTCCAATTCTAAAACATCTCCCATATGTTCCATTATTTTGGAATATTTTAATCACATAGTTTTTTCCCGCTATAATTCTGAACTGTGGCCAGCATTCCAGTAAGATCCTCTTTGGAATAAATTGGCTAGCAAGGAATGACAAAAATGGGATTATTTGATTCATAATAACTTGGAACTTTGTTTTAAAATTCTTTTCCTCCTAAAAAGTCTGCAAATCCAGGAAGGAAAGTAATATAGATTTATATGGGTTGAATTTTTTTTTCTGAATTTTTCATAATTAGTTTTTACCTTGATTATTGGATCAATTTTTTAGAGAAAAAAATTCTGATTTTTTTCATTTTTCCCCTTTCAACGCTCACTAAAAGAATGAAAGCTCAAAATATGGAAAATTTCTTGGAAAGATAAGGAAAAAAAATTACAAGAATTTCTCTTTGTTAATTTTGATCCCATTCCATGGCAGGAAAATGAAGGACTAAAGATCTTTAAAAATCACATTTAAGTATCCTGTTATATTTGTAAACTTTATTTCCCTCAGATTTTCCCAAATAATCAGAAAAAAAGAATTGAAAAAAGTGAAACAATTTGAGATGTAATGTTTTTTTTTTCAATTTTTTTATTCTAATTTTGAAGGCCTTTGAATTGAACAAAAAATCTCAAAGATTTTTGAAAGATGTTTTCAATGCCCCTCTACATGGTAGTATTTTTTTTTTTTTTGCAACCCCACTAACCTGCATGGATGGAGGAAGATGTGGATACGTCAAAACCATGCAAAAATAAGGATTGGAGGTGTGAAAAGATGTTTCCCTTATTTTCAATTCCTTTTAAACTGTTTTTTTACAACCAAAAATGATTCTGGATATCAATTAGAGGAATATGCGGCCTGAATGATTCCATCCAATTATTAAAATTCAATATTTTACACATATGTGGAAAATGAGCTTTTAAGTTGGAATACAACCCATGATACTTGAAAGGGTAGGGACTAACTCAGGGTGCTTATTGGGTGGGGCCCACTCCTTTTTGGTGAGCCCAAAACTGGCACTGCCATAAGCGGGCTATGGCAGGCTGGGTATAATCCAAGGTTTTTTGGGCCCAAACTCAACCCAAGCCCAAGTTTCTGGGCTTTTTGCGGGTTTGGGCTAGTTGGCAGGCCCCCATTCTTTTTAATTGAAAGTTGTTTACTGTGCTTTCATATAGCTTGATGCAGCTTTGGAAAAAAGGTAAACACTCTCAGATCACAAAAATATGGAAAACAAGGATTTTTGATTAATAGAAAGAAAAATTAAAGAAATAGAATCTAATTTTTTTATCCAATCTTGAGTAAAAATCAGGGCTTTGAAAGCCTCTGGAGGTAATTTTGTTCTGACCAAAACACAACCACCAGGAAAGAAGGCCCAAAAGGGTAAAACTAAAAATGAATTCATTTTCACACAAAATTTAATAAAAGAAGATAATGTTCCAAAAAATCCTCTGGCCTTGGTGGCATTGATACTCCAAAACCTTTGTTCAAGTTGTGAAATGTGTGCAAAAGTTGAAAATTAACATTGTCTGTTGGGGAGTAAAATTGGTAGAAGAGACATTTCATGGGTACTCTCAATCTCCAGTCCAATCCACCTTTTTTGTTGCAGAATTGGACTGCAGGGGAGTGTAAAGTACCCATATGCTGTGTGCAGTGGAGTACACATACCAACTAGGATGGCCTAGCAGTGGGTTAACCCTTCTCCCCCTCTTTACACCCTCCCCACATACTTATGTGATGCCATGCAGTCAGATTTCCCGCTCCTGATCTGTCAAAAACTGCCTTGAAACTCCTCCTCCATCTCTAATTGGGTGCCCATCAAGCAGCCCAAATGCCCATCTCCTGACCAAGCCCAACCCGCAAAGCCCGCCGGGCTTTCACAAAATCTGATTCTTGTCTTAGGGGTAAGCCCAAACCCAACAGCCTACCCATTGGGTACAGGCTAGCCCGTGGGCTGCCCAGCCTGATTAGCACCCTGAGGACTAACAGATTTGGAGGGCTTTGGTGGACTCTGGTATAATTTCTCCCCTCTTTTAAGTCCCCTCCACTAAGGAAAACTCCAGTATTGTCTAAAGGAATTTTTCTATTGTGTTTTTTTTTCATAAAAAAGGGACAGATCAGCTTGTTTAACTTGTTTTACTTTGTTTTTCTTATTTTTGATTCAGTACATTTTTTTTTGTGTTAATTTTTTTTTCTTGGTGCAATGGATTTCAAAGAAATTCAGGAAAGAATTCTGGAAAAGGGAATAAAAACCAAGATTATGACTCTGCCGTACCTCCATGGTTAATCAATTGACACAGGATGGGGTTTTATCCTGTTATAAAATATTGTTTTTCTTGTAGAGTGGAAAAAAAGATCTTCCATTATTGCCACAAAGAAAAACCAAATTTACAAGAAAAAGACCTGTAATATTTTTATTACAAGGAAGAAACAATAAGAATGCTTTAGTTAACAGCCTTTAATACATAATATATTTCATTTCTGAATCTTTTATTTACTCAAGTGTTTTTTCTAAAAAAATTGGGGATTTTCTTGTGTATGGTGAACTCCCAGAATTTCATGGATATCATTCAGCTTATTGATGACTTGAAAGAAATGAACTGGTTCAAAAGTAAATATATGGATCAAAAAGAAACAGTGAACACTGGAAATTGGGTGGACAAGAGTTTCAGTGAAGAAGTTCAGGGGAAATTGAATATTTTAGTCTAGTTTTTTTCACATGTGTGCATTCCTTGGTGTGGTGTTGTTCCAGGTGAAAACAAAAGAAATTAATTCATGGAGAACTAATTAAAATCTCTTTGTTCAGGTGGTCAACATGCATGGTGAGTTGGAGCCCATGTTTCATTGCACAAAAATTTGGACACAAATGAAAGACCAAATTGAAAATTTAATGAGGGATTAAAAAAGAGCTGTAGAGAAATTTATTTGAAAATTCAACATATGCCAATGTGCTTACCTACAAAAGCACAATCCTGATTAGCTTAAAAAAATTGGTTGGATTCATCTTGACTATAGAATTTTTACAAAATATGCTGGACAGCCCATTTTGGGACAATGGCAATTATTCTCAATCCAAAGCACCTTTAAAAACCAATGTTCATATGCAAGTGAGAACAATAGGGTGTATCAGAGGGAGCAAACCTGCCATGAGAGACCCACCATTTACTTGACCAAGTTGGCCATTTTTGATGGCGGGTTTCTGAAATACACATACCCCCTAACTGGTGTATTTCAAAATGACATGTTTCATGGAAATAGCGGATTTCCAACATCAAATCTGCCATTTATGCATCATCATCCATCCACCATCCATTGGATGCAAAACACCCATACACACCTCCACCTCAGCAAATCCATACCAATCCAATCTCCATCCCTTCATAAAAATCTCATGCCTGTGACTTCACATTTCCATTGCTTCACACACATCTCATCATCATCTCATCACCCCACATTAAATCACCATCTTTCTAAACATTTCCAATCAAACTTCCCGGCAGCAAGTTGAAAACACAAAAAATCTGACTTAACTTTTTTTCATTATTCAACTCTGATTCAGAAGCTGATTTTGAATCAACTTTTTTAGCTTTGAATTCTCTATTGGAAAAGCAATACATGGTTCCAAGAAGACAGACCCTCCACAAACCTATGTATGAAAGGCAAAAACTTCATCTCCTCCCCAAATTAAGCTTTTGGCAACTGTTCCAAACTTTATTGCATTCATTCATTAAACCTTTGTAGATGATTGAAGACCACCACATCTTCCAGAAAAAATTCCTGGAATCCTCAAAGCAATCCAGCTATCCAACTGGATGTTGATCTTTTTGGATTGGGATCAAATTCAAACAGAGCAGCAATTTGTTGATTAGAATTCTATTTATCATTTGGTTATGGAAAAATTGACTTATACACCAAAAGAGTCATGATTGCTATCCTACCCTTCTGTTGCTCAGTACTTTGTTGGCATACCAAAGAAGAATGCAAGTAGATATCTAAAGCAATGGAGACTGAAGGCTTTCCTGTTTGCTTTGATTTTGTTGATGGAACCACCATCCCCTTGAGTCAAAAACCCAAGCTAGATGGCAACCACCATTTTGATTGAAAAAAAGGCAGTTGATTCATTTCTTTTCCAAAGCCTCTGACAACACCTTTCATAAAAAACTGACCAAATATTTTTTATCTGTTTTTATAGATAATCTGTGGCACTGCAACTTGTTTTTTATAACAAAAAGAAGTTCATATCCCTCCATGCTGGCCTTCCAGGTTCTTTTCACAATTCATATATTTTCAATAGGATGTGGATTGCCCAACAACCAGAGAGCTACCTTGACCAAGATTAATAACTTCTGGCCAATTCCGCTTATGCTAGCAGGAAATATCTTGTTCCAGCTTATTGGAATGTTTCTTCCAATGATCTACAAAAAATAAATTTCAAATTCCATCTTGCTCAATAACATGTTCAGATTGAACATGCAATAGTTGCGCTGAAAGAAAGATGGTCCAGCTTAAGGGAAATGTGAAACCAGCTTCAAAATCCCAAAGACATGAAGATCCTCATCAACTGGATTTTCAGTTCTATAATCCTTCACAAACTTCTGGCCAACATCATTGATGTATGGGACAAAATATTTGAAGAAGATATTCCAAATCCTCCTCAAGTCATCCCTGTCTCATGTTTTCCCTCATCTTCTTCCATGAGAGAGCAGATTCTACTCCTCACAATTTCTCACTTTCATGAGTAAAATTTATTTCTGAAATAGCTAAACCATCAGATCATAGTGATTTTTTTTTTGTTGTTCAACCAAGAACCCCAGGCTGACTTTTTTTTTGTTTTTTGGTGGAATTAGACAAAAAACAAAAAAACATCCACCTCATACCTCACCACTCACCAAACCACACAGCACACCACACTCAATCACTGGTCCACTCCTTCCTCCTCCTCACCAAACCGCCTCACCCACCACTCCACCTCAATTGCTCATCTTTGCTCAGCACCCTGCCCTAGGCAATCACCCCCCCCCCCTCCTCCTCCTCCTCATCTTGCTTGCCTCCATCCTCATCCCCCTCCTTTTTACCGTCCCCCCTCCTTGCTTGTTTCTCAATCAGAACACTGCCCCTCCTCCTCATCATCAATTGATTATCAATTTTGCTGAACTCTGCCCTCCTCCTGCACCTTTAGATCATCCCCCCCTCCTTGCTCTTTGCTTACTCAGAAATCGGCCCTAGGTCAGCACTCCCCTCCTCCTCCTCATAAATTGATGACAAATCAATTTTTAATCAATCAATAAATCAATTATTGATTGATCAATTACCAATGTTTCTGACCTCTACCTTCCTCCTGCCCCTTTAGACCACCCCCCGCCTTGTTTGTTCTTTGCTCAGAACTCTGCCCCAGGTCAGCTCCCCCCTCCTGCTGCTCCTCATTGATAGATAATCAATCAATTGATTGATTAGCAATTGATTGGTTGATCAATGACCAATTTTGCTGAACTCCACCCTGCTCCTACCCCTTTCAGCACCCCCCCCCCTCCTCCTCCTCCTCCTCCTCCTCCTCCTCCTCCTCCTCGTCCTCCTCCTCCTCGTCCTCCTCCTCCTCCTAATTCTATGAGACTTATGTTTAAGAAATGGCACTGAACCACTTTTTTATTTTATTTTTTTTGGTCAGAGAATTGGCCAGTATTTTTTATTTTTTTCTAGCTTTGTTGATCATCTACCTTAATTATAACATGACTAATGATGTTTTTTTTTTAAAAAAAAGAATTTTGTTTGCTTTTTTTTTGATTCCATGGAATGCAACCCCCTGTTTGAGCCCTTTTTCTTTTGAAACCTTCCATTTTTTGCAACTACCCATTATTATCCCACCATGCTCAAAACATTATGAAACAAATTGAATCCCTTCTTGATCCTCACCACAAGTGCAGCAGTTTCCTGGGAGGGAAAAAGATGGAAGGAGATGGTTTGAAAAACATAAAGAGAGGTGTCAAGCGGAGGGCTTTTTTTTCAGAAGTGCTCAAATGCAAGATTATGAAATCTCTTTGGAAGTGGCCAAAGAATGGTTTAAAAAAATTTTGTGCGGTCTAGACAAAAAATCAAACCTTTGGATTTGTACCCTGCTATTACCGCTGAAAATAAAAAGAATATTCAAAAAACCTCCCCTGAAGAATTTGGACAAGCCAAACAGAAGATTGAAAAATTCCATTTCTTCAGCTCTGGAAAAGTGGCTGTTCTTGACTGCTCCAATTTCCGGTCTTTGGTTGCAATCTTTGGATATTTACATTTTAATAAACTCTTGGATAAAAAGAAGAAGGAAACCAACTCCATCACTAATTTCCCTCACCAATCCAAAAAAAATTCAACACCATTGGTCCCTCAAGATCTTGGGGTGGAGAAATGTGGGAAATTGGATGGCAAAGATCAATGCAAACTTCTGAAATATTGGTACAATATTTGAAGAAAGCTGATGTTCAATCTTCCCCTCAAGTGTTTTTTTGAACCTTAAGCCTGAAAAATTCTCTCAAATTTTAGGCCAAATGTTCCAAAAATTAGCCAGAATTGAATTTGAAACAAACCTTCAAAGAATGAAGGATAACCACATCCCCTCCTTCACTTCTTTCAAATTTTGATCCAGTTTTACTCCTTTGGACTGTTCTCCACATTTTAGTTTCACATACAATTGCTTGTACAATTCTCCCCACATTTACAAAGTCAATGTCTCTTACTATTCCTTTTTACTTGTGGTACCAACCAAAAAATTGAATGGAAAAATTATTGAAAATGAGGAAAAATATCAAGTATCTGATGGCCAATTTGTTTTTCCTGAATTGGTTTTTTGCATTGATTTCAAACAAAAAGGTATGTTCAAAATGGTTTGGGAAGCCAATAAGTACAAGCACTGAACATTTCCTGCTGTGGAAACTGCCACCCACACCAGAATGTCAATGTCTATGCAAATAAAAAAAACACTAGTAACATTTGAAAGGACTTGAAAAGTGGCAAAATATGCTCTAGGAAAAAATATAAATAAAAAAAAAATCTTGTTTATTGGTAGGGTTAAAAATAGTCTCAAACATCTTTGTAATCAACAATAATTTCTTTGTTTTCATTTTTAAAATATTTATCAAATTAAATAGATTTACAAGCCCAGAAATAAAGTAATCTTCTGTATTTCCTCAACTTTTCTACTGCTACCAATACATTCCATGGCTACCAATACATTCCATGGCTACCAATACATTCCATGGCTACCAATACATTCCATGGCTACCAATACATGCCATGGCTACCAATAACCTATCTTTTTTCCATTGCCAGTTGTTCCCCCTCCTTTTCCAGTTTTTCTTCCAGTAAATACTTCTCCTTTTCCTATTTTTGAAACTCCTTCTGTGGTGGCATTAGATAGCCATGGGACTGGGAACTCTTTTGCAGTCTGTGCGCTCAGATTTGGGTGCAAAGTAGGCTCAGCATTGGGTGCACGGCTGGCTCAGCAACAGCTGCTGTGGGCTCAGCATTCAGCGCGTGGTTGGCTCAGCATCATCTGCAGTGGGTCAGAAATCTGCTCCAGGAAATGGACCAAGAAACAAAGTGTATCCAGTTGGGTTCTTGTATATCGCTAGTTTGGGGAAGCAGGAGCAGGAGGGTTGCACAGGGGCCATTGGGGGATGAAAACCAAAGATGGGTGTGTTGGGAGTATGCGGGAAGGTCAGAGGGGCTCCAAATAGGGCCTGCGCAAGGCCAGGCCATGAGAAGGACAAAACCAGTTGAATGTCATGGCAGGCAGACAGTTAGGGTTGGGAAGGGTGGAGGCTAGCTTTGTTGAAAGTTGTTTGTGTAATGCCTTTAGGGTTGAGATGGAGGTTCTTATGCCTTGCTCTGAACTCAGAGTTTTAGATAGATTACCATAGCATATAGAGACCTGCTCCAATGATGCTTGGAAGGAAGGAAGGAACTCACTGTAGAGGTATAGACAATCATTGTGACACCAAAAGTAGAGAAAACCAGACCACCTGAGGACCAAGCAACAATGGAAATCCAAACCTATTTCTTTTCTTTCTTGCCTCAGACTATGTCTATCCTGAGATTAGGTTTCACCACTAAAGCCTGTACCCTCCCTCATTTGAGCCAACCCTTTTTGTTTCCCTTTTTCTTTCTTTTCCTTACTCATCACTTACATTTTCATAAATCATACCTGCAACTCAGGCATTCCCTCTCTGTCTTTTTTTGCTCCCCTGGTCCCATGACCCACCTCACTCCCCTTGCCCTTGGTCCCATTCTATGGGTTTTCTTCTTAATTCTCTTTCTCCTTCTTTTGCTCTCTTTTTCTCATTTTTTCATCTCTTTTGTTTCTTTCTTCATGATCATCTGTGCTTTCTGGAACCCATCACTCATCACTTCTGTGGTCATCACCAATCACTTCCTCTGTCATCACTCATCACTTCCATTGTCATCACTCATACCTGCATCTCAGTTCCTCCCTCTCTGTCTTGTATTTCTCCCCTGTTCCCATGACCCGTCTCAATCCCCTTGCCCTTGGTCCCATTCTATAGGTATTCCCTCTCTGTCTTGTGTTTCTCCCCTGGTCCCATGACCCATCTCACTCTCCTTGCCCTTTGTCCCATTCTATACTCACTTCTCATTCTCATTCTCTCTCTCTCTCTTTTTCTTTTTTTTTTTGGTTGAAAGGTGCGCTGAACTTCTTACAGATGCTTGGGACCAATAACTTTCAATCTTGAGGACAAATTCTAGGGCTATCCCCCTCTTGTTTTCACACCAATCCTGTTTCAATTTCCACTCAGCATCAATTTTTTTTGATGAGACAAACTCTTGGCTTTCTGCTTTTGACAATAAATAGCCAGTTGAAAATCCCACCTTTGCTTTTTAAATTCAAGTTTTTTTGATTCAATTTTTCATTTCACTGTTTTTTGTAGGGGAATATCAATTAGCTCGATTTCAAATGCAAAGAGATTCCATGAATGCACTTACTTGAATCTTGCTTCTCCATGATATCTTTGAAGCTGATAAAAATGGAAGTGTTTCTCCTCTTTTGATAGCTATTGTGGTTGATGTTGATGTAATTGGAGGCCTTTTTCTTTCCCTTTGCCAAGAATTTTTGTGTGGAAACTTTTTCACTCTCATATGAAGGTGACGTGGGAGGCCCCATTGGCTTGAGCATTTGGCCATTCCGAAAATAATTATCCTGTTTTTCTACAATCTAAATCAGTAAGGATTGACCAGAAAAGAAAATAACTTGCTTCCTTAATTGAGAAGATGTTGATTTCAATAGCAATACTGGAATATCTGGCTCCCAATCGGCCAAGTTTTCCAGTTCTTCCACCCCAGGAAGGGAAAAATCCACAGATGTAAGTGAGGGATCCAAGCAAGGGTTTGAAGGTTTGATCAATTCTGATGTGGGCATGATTGGAGCTGTTTGCTTTTGAATATCCTCCTCCACATTGGATTGGGGACACTCAAAGTTTTCATCAGGATCATAATTGCTAGGCTGAGAATCCACAGTCAAGTCCTCAGCATCAATGGAATTAGATTTGTGGGCACCAAAATCAGTTAAGGGGTTGATTTTGGCCTCCTTTAAAATTATTTCATCCATTTGAATATAAAAAGTAAAAATTGAGTCCAAATTATCAACCACAAAGTTGATTCCCTTGGTTTTATCAGAGTCAGTGATACCAAAGCCAGTGGAGATTCACATTGAGTGGGCCTTTTTGTACTTGGCTGAATAGTTCTTTAAGTTCTCCCTCATCTATTTGGATGAAAGATCTAGCCTACCTTTTGTTTTATTCTTTATTTCATTGGCCATCAAGAGATAACAATCAACATTAGATTATGGAGGTTGGCCAACTCATTTTTCTTTGTTGGATCCAAAGCAAGCATCATAGTTGGAGGGAATTTTGAGCCAGTTTACCAGGATGATGTGAGGACCTCTCTTGAGCTGACTTGAGCCTTTGAAAGCTGATGGGAGAGGATTTTTTGTTGTAGAGTTAATGTGGGATGTTTTATTTGGTGCATTTTATTTTTGTGTGGACTTGTGGGGGGAATTTTTTTGAGGGGCCATTTGAAAAGAATAAGAGGGATGAAGGGATGAAGTGATGGAGCAATGAGAGCAATAAATTGATGAGATTTAGGTAGTGATGAGAGCAATATGTGATGAGAGCAATAAGTGATAAGAGCAATAAGTGATGAGAGAAATAAGTGAAGAGAGTGATAAGTGATAAGAGGGTTAAAGTGATGAGAGTGATGAAGTGATGAGAGTGATAAGTGATGAGAGTGATAAGTGATTAGAGTGATGAAATGATGAGAGCAATAAGTGATGAGAGTGATGAAGTGATGAGAGTGATAAGTGATGAGAGTGATGGAGTGATTAGAGCAATAAGTGATGAGAGTGATGAAGTGATGAGACTGATGAATCAGATTTTTCCAATGAGGCTGGAGGTATAATTTTTCTGATGAGGTTGCAGGTAGAAGGAGGTGAAGTTGGAAACCAGGGGTGTATGACATGAACTGATGGGTGATTGAGGTGGTGAAATACTTTAAATAATTTATCTGAAAAACCTCATTTATTTTCAGGTAAATCTGACACATCTGATGTGAAATAAGTGGGTTTTTTGATTTTTAATGGCAGGTTTGAAATGGCAGTATTGGGATGAAAACTGCCTTCAAAAATGGTGGGTTTGGTTAACTCTGATACGCCCTAATGTCAGTTCAGGTGTTAAAGAAAATTCAAGAGGAGATCCAAATTCTGCTATTTGAATTAAAATGGGCTCTTTCTTGAGTATTTGGTGACTACAACTGTCAGGAAAATCATTTTAAAAATCCATTTGAGTTGTTTTTTTGATCTATAAGTACTTCTTCCTAAGTTTTTGGGATGTGGTGTTTGGTGGTCTCATTTAAAACAGAAACTGGCTAGTGATATAATAAAGGTTTATTGATCAGGGTGAACTGTATCATAGCAAATTTGGGCCTATAATTGGGTCCCAATCATTGAAGGATGGATTTTTGGAGAACCTAAGGTCCCATAAAACATTAATGATCTTGTGGGACCCTGATGCTGAAATGGTCTTCAAACTAACAGGTGTTAGTTACAGTTCTATTGCAGAAGGGCTCAACCATTCTGGGTTTCCATATTGAGCCCTATGTTTTCTGAGGCAGATGCTGGGCTAGAAGACAGTGGAAATTTCAACAGTCAGAGAAACATCTTGGCTAAATTGGTTTGAAAAATTGGAACAATCATTGGATTATTTTATTACTTTTGATAATTGCAAAAGCCTGGATGAGGCCAATGGTCAAAAGCAGGCTCAGTGAAGCCCAATTTTGTTGAATTGCAAGCTAGATGTATCTTCTTCCATGATTTCTTTTCTTTCTTTTCTTTCTTTTCTTTCTTTTCTTTCTTTTCTTTCTTTTCTTTCTTTTCTTTCTTTTCTTTCTTTTCTTTCTTTTCTTTCTTTTCTTTCTTTTCTTTCTTTTCTTTCTTTTCTTTCTTTTCTTTCTTTTCTTTCTTTTCTTTCTTTTCTTTCTTTTCTTTCTTTTCTTTCTTTTCTTTCTTTTCTTTCTTTTCTTTCTTTTCTTTCTTTTCTTTCTTTTCTTTTTTTTCTTTCTTTTTTTATATTTTTATATTTTTTTGATTATCTTTCTTCCAATTTATTTTTAAGATATTGTCAGTTTCTCCAAACAATTAGATTAATCTGATTGTTGGATGCTGGCAATATTGTGCATGAGTACTATAATTTTGAAAATTTTATTGCCATGATGTCTCAGATGCAAGTAAAATAAGAAGGCTAGAGAAACTGTTTAAAACACCAATGTAGAGGCCGCACAATTTTGCTTGTGAATGACTTTGATACAAGTGAGGGATCAACTACACAGTAAACATTGAAATTTCCCAAACTGGTTTCAAAAACAAAATGAAAAAAAATCAACAACTTACAACATAAACAGATAAACATAAAGTACGTACATTTATTGATGGAATATAGTGAAGGTAAAATTTGGTACCGGTAGAGTGATGGATAGAGCAAAAAAAGGCAAAAATGAGTAATGAAAAGCTAGAAATTTGCGGGTTCCTCGCGGTCTTCGCCCGCTCGGGGGATTGTGCGAAGTGCGGGAATCCTGAGGGACAGGGATGCGGCCGAAGGTTGGGGCCTGTGAGACTCCTCACCCGGGGTTAATATGTATTTATTTGGCATCGACATAGGTTCCACTCGACGTTCCTGTTTGACAGTAACCGACCATCTAAGCATCCCCGGTGATCATCTGGCACTAAACCGATCAGCCCGGCTGATCCACGGATCTGTGCCTCATCTGAAGAGGTTGAGTGGCACTAGAGGATGATGAGGTCCATCCCGATATCTCACCTGCATGACCTGCGTAATGCAAAAAAATTTGCCGGCGTGAGAGTAAGGATAAGGTCAATTGATAGCTGAAACAAGAGCTAGAGGAAGTATTACCGCTCGCCAGACTCAACTTACTCGGAGCTCAGCCCAGCCACCGTGTCTATCCCAAAGGTATAAAGTTCGAAGCCCCTCCTGGCGGGAAGTAGCTCCATCGAAGCTGCTAGTCAGCCCGGTGCCCTATCTTCGCCCTCCAACTTGTTGAGTCCGGTTAACACTCGCTTGGGCTTTGCTACTTCTACCAAGTTTTTCATTTCGCTATCTCAGAGCTTCATTTTTTGTGGAAATAGCAGCGTCTCAGCTTGCCGCCATACTTCGACTCAGGAAGTCGTAGCTTCTTCCACAGTCGCGCCCTCAGCTTTGAGCCCGGTCTTCCCAGCCTTTCATTCTAGATCCCCTCTGAGAGTTGAAAATTCGGCCTTACCTTGCGCCTATATTGCCGCCAAGATGGGGGACGGTGCTGCTGAACCAAAAGTCGTACGAAATTTCGACAAAACTTTCGAAGAAGAGAAAGCGGCTACAAGATGCTTAGTAGATATGAAAACCATTCAGCTTACTGCTGAGGATTTGTATGATAGAGAGAAAGTCGATCTCGAGCAAGTTGAATTAGAAGATGTCTGGCTATTGCTTCAGTTAGTCAAGCTTCATTCTGAATCGTTTCTGAAAGTATAGCGGCACTGACGGAATTTTTGGATATCGACTTAGGACCAACGAGCAAGGCTTAGACCATGCCGAAGTTGAAAGGCGGCGCGGAATTTTCGGTCCCAATCGTTTGGAGGAGAAATACGTCAATCCTTTCCTCCAATTTCTGAGTTTTATGTGGAAGTAAGTCGCATTTCTTAGCTCTAAAAATCATCGAGGCATAAAGCTTAGTGCCATTTTGTGTGATCAAGTCCTCTCTCATGGGTCATGGAGGGTGCTGCTATTGTTTCGATTGCCCTTTCCAATGGAGAAAATCGCCCTCCCGACTGGCAGGTTCGTCCTACTCCAGGTTTAGCCTTCCCCCAGGCCTCTTTGATGCTAATATGGACTCAATGCCTTTAGGACTTTGTTGGAATTATGGCTTTACTTCTGATTGTAGGTCATTGACTGCATTATGTCTCAGTGGTTTAGTCTCTCCTGACAGTTTTGCATCATCAGAACTCCGGTATTGGTTACTATGAAGAGAGGTCTGCCGGGAATGCCGTCAAGGCGCTGATGGACTCTCTTGCTCCCAAAGCCAAAGTGCGCCGCAATGGCCAGTGGTCTGAGATCGACTCGGCCGACCTTGTCCCTGGGGATATTGTGGCTTTCAAAGTGAGTTTTCCTTGACGACGATCCTTCTCGCTTTCCACGCAGCTCAACCTGTGGATACTTTCCTCAGATCGGTGATGTGGTTCCAGGGGATTGCCGGCTGTACGACGCAGTCAACGTTAGCATCGACCAAGCCGCCTTGACCGGTGAATCCTTGCCCATTTCCAAGTCTGTCGGCCACCAATGTTTCTCAGGATCGATCTGCAAGCAGGGAGAGGCTGAAGGTATTGTCAGTGCCACGGGTGCCAATACATTCTTCGGACGAGCCGCTACGCTGGTTGGTGCGGAGAATGACTCTACCGGGCACATGCAAGCTGTTCTAGCAAAGGTCAGTCAACCTCTGGCTGTTGAAAATCTAAATGGAGCACTGCTGACACGCTCTCGGGCCTACTTGCTAGATTGGTGGCTTCTGTTTAGTATCTATTGGTATTTCCATTGCGCTAGGTAAGTGCGATTGTGTTTGTGGGTTCTATTTAGCTGCATGAACCTGAGCAACTATTTTATCTCCCCTGGCGCAGAGCTCATTGTTCTTTATGGAGCATTCCACTACTCTTACCGTCGTGGTCTTGACAATATTCTTGTCTTGCTCATTGGTGGGATCCCAATCGCCATGCCCACTGTGCTTTCGGTCACACTGGCGGTCGGTGCTCAACAACTGGCCAAGTACAAAGCCATTGTCACGCGTATCACTGCCATTGAAGAACTCGCTGGAGTGACGATTTTGTGCTCCGACAAAACCGGGACCTTGACGACCAACAAGCTGACCATTGACAAAACTACTGTCAAGACTTACTCTGACGTTGGACCGGAGGATGTGTGCATTCTGGCCTCCTACGCGTCGCGTATCGAGAACCAGGACGCGATCGATGGCTGTGTTGTCGGCACCGTTGGAGCTGATGTCGCTCGCCGAGGAATCAAGCTCGTTGACTTCAAGCCCTTTGATCCTGTCTCTAAGCGAACCGAAATCACATACATTGACATCGCCACGGGAGAGATGCGCCGGGTGACCAAGGGTATGACGGGCAAAGTTATGGAATTGTGCACTTACAACAAAACCGACGCCATCGAAGCTCAGCTGGAGGCCGATGTTGAAGAGTTCGCTCGCCGCGGTTTGCGGGCACTGGCAGTTGCTTACGAGGATGTGCCGAGTGGTGATGCCAGTGGTCCCGGAAGTGGATTCCAGCTAGTGGGCCTCCTGTCGATCTTCGACCCTCCCCGAGACGACACAAAACAGACCATCGACGAAGCAACGGCTTTGGGACTCAAGGTCAAGATGGTCACAGGTGATCAACTGGCCATCGCCAAGGAGACTGGACGTAGACTAGGACTGGGTGACCACATGTTTGCCTCCAAGGTCTTGAAAGAGGGTCCTCCAGCAGGAAGCAAGTATTCATCGCTTGATGACATGATTTTGGGTGAGTCCTGCCCCTGTCTGCACCAGCGATCTGAGGCACCATCTGAGTTCTTCCCCTTTGCCTTCAGACGCCGACGGATTCGCTGGTGTTTATCCCGAGCACAAGTATGAGATCGTCAAGAAACTGCAGAGCCTAGGCCACTTGATTGCGATGAGTAAGTCCTTAATCTCACGTTACCCTCAAGGAACCAACTGATCGAACCTTTCGGTTTTTCGCGTCGGTCCTAGCTGGTGACGGCGCCAATGATGCACCCGCTGTATGTCCATTTTACAACCACCTGGGTTGTTGTCATTTTGACTAATTTGCTTCTGAGCTCACTAGCTCGCCCGAGCCAATGTTGGAATTGCTGTCGAGGGTGCCACCGATGCTGCTCGAGGGGCCGCTGACATCGTGCTTACTGAACCCGGGCTGTCGACGATCGTACACGCTATCCGCCAATCCCGAATCGTTTTCCAAAGGATGAGGAACTACTCGATCTACGCCTGTGCAGTCACCATTCGAATTGTTGTCGGTTTTTCGATCATGGCTTTCGCCTTCCAGTTTGATTTCCCGCCATTCATGGTCCTGGTCATTGCCATCCTTAACGATGGAACCGTGATGACTATCTCCCTCGATCGTGTCCTGCCAAACAATGAACCTGACCACTGGGATCTCGCGGAAATTTGTGCGTACCAACTTCTTGTCTGATACCATGTCGGCACACTAACACCCCCAATCTTCGGCACTTTACAGTCACGTACGCCGTCGCATATGGCCTCCATTTGGCCCTGTCGACGATCTTGTTGTTCGTGCTGATCGTCAACACCACGTTCTTCGAGGATAACCTTGGATTGATGCCCCTGAAGGACGCAAATGACCCTCAATTGCACATGATCATTTACCTCCAAGTCGCAATCATCTCTCAGGCCTTAATTTTCGTCACCCGATCTCACGGTTGGTTCTTTATGGAGAGGCCATCGGTGGCATTAATGGCTGCTTTCTGCATTGCACAGACCATTGCTTCGTTGCTTGCTGTATTCGGAAATTTGGCATTTTCCAATGTCCAGGGCATCCCGGTTTCTTGGGTTGGGGTTGCTTGGGTCTGGAACATAATCTGGTATCTACCCTTGGGTGAGTCCTCGTGTACAACCATGATCGCCCAGATTGCACCATGCTGACCTGAAGTACATACATATCACCTCAAGACTTGATCAAGTTCGCCACTCGCGCCGTGATCAAGAAATACCGTTCTCGTCAGAGTGCCAAGCGCGCACCCGCTGAGGTTGCATCACAGCTCAAGCGAGCAAGCGGTGCTTCTCTCTACAACAACAGGATGAGTTTCATCCAACGTGCCGAACACTCTCAACAAGTTCGGCGCTCGCTGCATGGTCAAGTTCAGGCCAGTGAACGCGACTTGCGCAGGTGAGATCCTTCCACTGCTCCGCCCGCCCAATCACTCGTACTGACTCCCAGGATATTCTTAGATTTTCGTCAGCCCAAGTTGTCAGCAGCGGCGCGGCCCTAAAGCGCTCATGATACTTCATCGTCACTTCCTCGCCCTCGAAGTTTTTCACTCTTCAACGCCTCCACGTCTCCTGCCCCATGATACTGTCGCATTCTTTTGAATTCAATTTCTCAGCTAAATCAGACATCCCCGATGCGTCTTTGCAGTTCTTATCGTTGTTAATGTACACTTTGTGTTTTGCATTTTTGCGCCCACTGTGAGAAACCGAATTTTTAACGCCAGCCGCCTAATGGAAATATTAACGCTACCTTGACGCTGGCTCCCCAAACCGAGGGGCATTGTTTAGATATCATTCAATTCATCTGTTAGCTGCCTCCAATCACCAGCAGTGGTAAATGAGCAAGTCGAAGAGTTGAGCACTGTAGGCAGCGAACCCATAGCCTTTCGTGTTTGATTTAGCTAGCGCATGAGCATGAAAAGTCGGCTTGTTCATTTAACAGACCTCTATCAAGGACGGGGGAACCTTGGAATGTCAAGCCCTGTACCACTTATGCAGATTTCCAACATCCCCATGTAAGACTTCGAATCATCATAGGGCCAACCACTCATTACACGAGGCACGCATACCCAAGGGCATTCACAACCATCTTGCTAGAGCCGCCCAGTAGCTACGTTTACCGAAGCAAAAGCACAAAGGTGTCCCCAAGTAGCATCTCGCTACATACCGAGCTCCATAAGTTCCATGAAAATCGACCGCATGCTACATGACTCAAATGAGTCATGTAGCATGCCACACGGCCCATTTCAGTTGTGTAGTGTGCCACACGGCCCATTTGAGTCGTGTAGCATGCCACACGGCCCATTTGAGTTGTGTACACAACTCAAGGAGTTGTGAATTAAACATTACCCTTCTTTTTAAAAGTAAACACCATTTCGATGGTGTATTTCTGGAGGGCATGAATTTTCTCACTCCCCCAATCCTTTAAATCACAGAATGTTACATCTACACGCCATTGCGTGCCTTCACTGCTACACAGATAGATACTTTATTTCACAGTCATTTCAAGAATTCATTTTTTTTAATTATGAGGCTGCATTCCTGTAGCTGGAGCTCATAAAACCTTAAACTAAATTATTTTTAATTTTGGATGCATCAGAACCCCTCCAAGAATTTAATCAAAAAATTAAAAAAAATCCACAAAAACCAATTTTTCAATGGTTTTTTTGATCCCTATTTTGGGTATTTTAATTTAATTATTTTGGATATTTCACAAATCAGAAATTTGAAGCAACATCCAAAGAGATTTTAGATCTTTTCTGTATTTTTTGGATTTATTCTTTCACCTCAAAAAATTCCTTCAAAAAACCAAAAAAATAAAAACAAATGAACCATTTCTGATTGGACATTTGCATCCTTTTATTTGCCTTTTGATTCCATTTTTTTGGTGATTGAAGCTATGATAAATTTTAAAAAAAAGAGGATTCCAATATTTTTTCCAGAATTTTTGGATGTATTATCTTACCTTAAAAAATCCCTCAAAAAACCAAAAAACTCATACAATTTGATTTTCTCATTGGACTTTTGGATCCTTTTGTTTTCCTTTTTAATTATTTTTTTCTGGATTATTCAAGCTTTTAAAAATTTAACAAAACTATTAAAGCCCTTTTAAATGTTTTTTCAGAATTTATGGATGTATTTTTTACCTTAAAAATTTCCTTCAAAAAACCAAAAAAATCCAAAAATGGAATTCTCTCATTGAATTTTTGAATCCTTTTGTTTGCCAATTAATTTTTTATTTTTGATGATTGAAGCTTTCATAAATTAAAAACAATAGAAAAATAGCTTCTTAATACTTTTTACAGATCTTTTGGATGTATTCCTAAACCATTAAAAATTCATTCAAAAAGTCAAAAAATAAAGAGCAAATATGGACACAAATATCAAATTTTATTCAACTATGATTGTTTTTATGTTTCTGCTTGATTTTATTGGAGGGAAAAAAACCTCACTACCAAGCTCTGAATTTTTCTGAAGAATGATTTTCCAAGATTTGGAATCCTTGGTCACAAAGCTTTTCCAAAGTGGATCTAGCCTGTGAGCTGGCCAATGATCAGACTTGAACTTGAATGAGACTATATGTTTGAAATATTCTAAAAGAATGAAGCAAATAGGAGAATATTTTGAATTTGGGGTGGGAGGGGAATTCTGAGGAAGATAAGTGAAATTCAATAAAGAGAAAACAGAAACAAAGGACATTTATATGTTTCAGCCAGAAGGAAACCATGGTATCAAAACTTCATCCACATATTTATGGGATCTGAAACAGAAAGGTGATTAAGTTGACTTCTTGCTTCTTGGAAACTTTCAGCCCACATTTCACACAGTAATCTTGGGTCCTTGAACATTGGGTTTAAACAAGCCATTTCACCATTTATTTCCTGAATTCAATCCATTCTTCTGAGTTCCTCCCCAAACAAATGGCTTCTGCTGTAAAGCTGCAGTTACCATCCCCTATAACATCTTGAAAATGTGATATATGTAGAATGGCTTTTTTTGGGAAAATAATTCCTTTTTATGGAAACTAAAACCAGAAATCAGAATTTTACAAAATAAAATATGGTCTAAAGATAAAACTAAATTTTTTAATTGATATTTTTTAAAAGATTCCAGAAGAAGAATAAGATAATTTGCAGGAAACCTAGCGTAAAGAACCAAAAAAATCCAAAAGAATGAAAAATGAGAAAATATCAAATTTAACCACTTTCTCACTCATTGTTCTTGCTGTTTGTTCTAATACCTTCCTGCCAGTAGGATGGTAAGGAGAATCAACATCTTCACTGAATGCCTTTTTTCTCTTGATTCTTGTACCATAATAGTATTCAGGAGAAGCAAACCACTTATTCACAATGGTTCCAGACCTCTGATAAAAGTTTGAATGAAAAAAATAATGAAAAATAATATCCAAAAAATAAAAAAAAAATGAAAGCAAATGAAAGCTAACCATCTTAATAAAATCAAAATCTGACAGCTCTTCATCTGCTGAATCTGCACCTCTTTATCTTCTGAATATTCTCTCTTTGGTTGGAAATTCATCCTATGTTCAAAAAATGACAAGGACTCATTTAAAAAAATCCCCTTCAGAAGAAATAATTATAGATATAAATTTAACTCTTCCTCTGATTCCTCCTTCTTTTTTCCCTTTGCCTTTTTCTTCATGACCTTCAACTTTCTTGAAAACTGAACACATAGAAAAACATTATTAATTATCAAAGTTGATATATTTATTTTTTCCAAAAAATGGTGACTGAAATTTGAATTTTCCATGAATTTCTTGTTTGGCCTTCCTCTCCTTTTGGGTTCTTCTAAATATCCAAAACCAGATGGATCTCTTTTACTTGAGAGCTGAGAGATCTCCTTGAAATTACTTGCTGCTCCTTTGGGTCTTTCTCTTACTTTGGATATTTGAGTGAACTTGTGCTCTTGAATCAGAATAAGTTGATATCTTCCACTGTATAGTTTCTTGCTTTCACCCAGATAATATTGATGCTCTACAGGTGGAAAATTGCTGAATTCTTCAAATATTTCAGTGAGATATAGTTATTCTTTACTTATTTCAAATGGAACTTCCAGGGTTTATGATTCTTCAGTTGAATCAGGGCTCAAAGTTGACCAGAGAAGCAAAAATCAAAACAAATCAAGAAATTATTAATTTGAGCTTGCCCCCGAAAAAAAAAACTGAAAAAAATTACTGAGAAGGGGGCTTTGACATGAAATCAAGGATGAAAATGTTCTATTTGGAAGAGTTCACCCTTTCTAATAGAAAATATGAATTTTTGAATACATGGTATACCCATTTAAGAAAAGTAATCACAGTTGGTGCAAGTGGTGAAAGATTCAGAAACTTGATGAGATGAATTAATGGTTTTGAGGGAGAAGTGGCTGATTTTTCCAGAGAGATGGTCCACACAGTGAGTTAAACCAATGAGATGCTTCAATTTTTTCTGAGAGGCTTCAAAGGCCTCTCAAGGTTTTGGATGGTGATTGAATTGTAAATTTTTTTAAATACATTAGAAAAAGAGCCAATAGATGAAGGGATGAAAAATATGATGTAGGAGTCTAGTCATTCTATTCTTGAGGTACTTGTGTTTCCAAAGTGATAGTATTTCTTGGCCAAATAGGATAAAAATTTTATTTCCAGAGGAATCCAGTTCTCAATAAGGTATCCACAGGTGGGAGGATTCCAGAAAAGAGAAATTTCCTGAAGTTTTTTTGATATTTTGATTCAGATTTGTAATTGACCAACTGATGCCATTGTTTCTGTAACAGCTCTCATTCATCTTAAGATTTGAAGTTCTTCCTGAAATGGGTTTGGATATTTTTGGAAATGTGCCAGAGACAGAGACAGAGAAGATGATTACAGGAGGGGAAAACCTTTTCAATGGAAACAATAATTTATTGTTCTTTGTATGTAAAAATCACACTGGGTTCTTGATCTTCTAAAATTTCAGGAGTTGAGGAAGGGCCCATTCATGGTTCTCTTTTTTCTGTTGAGATAAAAAACATAAGGGAACTGAGAAAAATTTTGAACAATTTTTTAACCCAAACATATGCAGAAGGGGAATTCTGCAAAATTTTTAATGCCAGATGTAGAAAAAAAGCATTTCAATGGATGTGTTAATATGAAGTGTTTTTATGTTGAATTCAATTTTTGGAGGCCCAGGATACATCCAAAAATTCTGAAAAAAAATTAAAATGTCTTTTATATCTTTTTTGAATTTTTAAAAGCTTGAATTACCAGAAAAATAGTAAAAAAGGAAAACAAAAGGATCCAAAATTCCAATGAGACAATTGAATTTTTTGAATTTTTTGGTTTTTTGGAGGAATTCTTTAAGGAAAATGATACATCTAACAATTTTAAAAAGAAATGAGAATTCTCTGTGAATTCTTTTTTAAATTTCTGATAGCTTCAATAACAAAAAACAATGAAATCAAGAGGCAATTAAAAGGGTGCAAATGTCCAATGAGAAATTTATTTTTTTCAGTTCTTGGTTTTTTGAAGAACTTCTTTAAGGTAAAGAATACATCCAGAAAACCTTAGAGAAATATGAAAAATTTCTTTGAATATTGCGCTAATGTTCTGATATCTGAATAAATCCAAAATTATTAATCAAAATAGCCAAAATGAGGATCCAGAACACCATTGAATAATTGCTTTTGGGCAATTTTTTTAATTTTTTGATTACATTTTTGGAGGGGCTTGATGCCTTGGAAATTACCATTTTGAGTGGTTTATGAATCCCAGCTACAGGAATTCAGCGTCAGAATTCAAAAAAAAATTAATTCTTGAACAACTGTGGAATAAAGTATTTGTCTGTGTAGCAGCAAAGGCATGCAGACGTAAAATCCTGTGATTGAAAGGATAGGGGGTACAAGAAAATTAATTCCCATTTCTGAAATACACATACCTCCTAGGTGGTGTATTTCAAAAAATTTTTTCTTGAAAATGGTGTGTTTCAACAATCAAATCTGCCATTGATTCATCACCATTCATCCATCATCCATGGCATGGAAAACATCCATCCACACCTCCACATTGTGAAATCAACACATCCCATCACTATGGTTTCACATATCAAATCACCAAATCCAATATAATATCCATTTCATCATAAACTAATCACTCCATCCCACCATTTTTTACAATTACCATCACATTGAGGAATAAACTTTTTGAGCCACATCAAATTTCCATTACTCTAAAAATGTCCAAAAAATTTCCCCAAGATAAATTTTAAAAATTATCAAGCTGACTGAAACTTTGCTACTATTTAACTCTGATTCAAACCATAAAATCAACTGATTGGCAATCCTTCAATTCTCTTTTGAAAAGGTGATAAATAGTCCCTAGAAGGCAGAATCTCAACCATCTCATTTATCAAAGGCAAAATATCCATCTCCTCCCTGACTTGACCTTCCAACAACTTTTCCAAAGTTCTTTGGTGTTATTAATGAAACTATTGAACATGATTGAAGATAACAAATCAACTCTGCCATTGATTCATCACCATTCATCCATCATTGATTGCATGGAAAACATCCATCCACACCTCCATGTCGTTAAATCAAAACATCCTATCACTATTTTTTCACACATCAAATCACCAAATCCAATATAATATCCATTTCATCATAAATAATCACAACATCCAACCATTTTTTACAATGACCATCACATTTCCATTACTCTAAAAATTTCCAAAAAATTTCCCCAAGATACATTATAAAAAATTTTTGAGCTGACAAAACCTTTGCTCCTATTTAACTCTGATTCAGAAAAAAAATTAACTGATTGGCAATCCTTAAATTCTCTTTTTAAAAAGTGATAAATAGTCCCTAGAAGGCAGACTCTCCACAATCCCATTTATTAAAGGCAAAATATCCATCTTCTCCTTGACTTGATCTTCCACCAACTTTTCAAAAGTTCTTTGGTGTTATTAATGAAACTATTGAAGATGATTGAAGATAACCACATATTCCTGAATGAATATCCAAATAATAAATTTGATCCAGATATCCAACTGGCAGGTGCTATTTTTAGAAGATCTCTTCTCAGTTGGATATGGAACCATTGACTCATTAACCAAGATGATTATGATTTCTATCATTGGATTCTTTTTCTCAGTCATTTTTTGGACTACAAAGAAAGAGTGAAAGAGGATATCTCAGGTGATGGAGACTGAAGGTTTTCCTTTCTTCATTGGATTTTTTCATGGAAACAACATCCCCTTGAGTCAAAACCCAAGTTTGATGGAGTCCACTATTTTGAATGGAAGAAAAGGAAATTTCAATCAATTCTCTCATTCTCAGTTTTTTTAGGAAATAATGACCACCCCTGCTTCCTTTCTTTCAACTAGATACTCAGTTGCTGATAAAATAGTTTTTAATAAAAACAAGAAGTTTATCTCTTTCTGGGGTGGCCTTCCTGGTTCTTGTACTGACTCATATATCTTCAGTTAGATGCATATTCACCAAGAACCACAAAGATACTTTGTTGAATATCAATAACTTCTAGCAGAGTCAGATTATGCTCAAAAATTTCAAGAAGATATGAAAATGAAAAAAATGATAAATGAAATGATGGGGGGGAGGGGGTGGAGCAGGACTCCCACCACCCACCCAAGTCTGGGTGAGGTTAAAATCTGCAGGTCCAAAAATTTTCAATTTAAATTTGAATAAAAAATGTTAATAGGTAAGGCTAATCATTTCATCATCAAATTAATTACAACTTCAGAGTGTTAATTCAAGTGGTATTTAATTGGAAAAGAATAGATATTAGAAAAAAATCCACAGTGTTTTACATTGCTTGTTCAGTGTTGAGCAAGGCTTAGGTAGGTGCAGCAAGTTTTTTGATGTACCATAACCAGTACAGCTGTTTCACCAGGGCTTTGTCTCTCATACCTGTTCACCATGTTGGCACAAGTGCAGACTCTCCAGACTAACAAGGACTTATAAGACTCAAACCAAAGGGTGCAAAAGTAGTGCCAGTCACAAACATTTTAAGTGGGAGTGGAAAGAGCACCAAGTGTTATTTGACTCTCCGCTTTGTATGTTGTGATCATCACTTAACAATTGACAAGATTTTGGGAGCATCCAGTAAGACCTTAGAAACCTGGGAACAGCAACAAGCCCATTGTACAGTGGCTCTAGTGGTTCTGGATGGGGTCAAATTCAAAAGCCCAACATTAGGGGGAAGGGGGTGGAGTAATTTACAGACTTGTTAGGGTGTGTATTTCATCCTGGGGGGAAGCTCAAGATGGACTACACTCTTATGTGGTTGCATTTTCATTGTTCCCAGTGCAGTGCACTCCCATGTTGTGTGTTGGAGCAGAGATGACCCTGCTGAGAGACCCAAGTGTGGTCCACCTCACTTCTAAAAAACTTAAATGAAAATGAAAACTAAAAAAACAATCAGAACAAAAATAAAAGAAAAGGAAAAAAAATTAGGGGGTGATTTTACCACCTCACCCAAGTCTTGGTGAGGGTGAAACCAGTGGTGCCCTGCATTTTAGTAAAAAATCCCATGGTGGGTTGGGTTTCAACATGGCCTTCAAAACCAAGGCAACACTGGGGCCTTGGTTTTTATGGCTGGTCCAGCACCCCCCTCATGCCCTCTGGCATTTCAAGGGGAGGAAAAGCCAATTATTTCCACACCATGGCATGGGATAACAGGACACCATGCCATATCATGGGATAAAGCACATAACTGGAATGCAAAAGCATGCCAGGTGGCATTATTACAGTACAAAAATTATATTTAATTGCCTCAATGGCACAGAAAGGCATCATTTTAGCACAGAAATTGCTAAACTCATGCAAATTTCAAAAATTTGCATGATTTTAGTAATTTTTTTTTGGTTTGAATTTAGCCTGGGCCATAGATAGCACTTCTTTTCCCCTAACAGCCTATTGATACTGGCCTGAATTGCTTCCCTTTTTCTTATTTTATCAAGGTTTTTTTTTGTTCCTGATTGATCTGACTTCCAACCAGAAGCTAATTCTGGCGTATTCTTTTGTTTTTTCTTATTTTAAAAAATGTGAATTGTTTTTTTTACTTCTTTTCTATTTTTTTTTCATAATGTGGTCCAAATAACATGACTGAACTCTATTTTTATCTTTCCCACCCTGAAGACCCTCCTTTTTTGGTCAACAGTTGTTTGAATTTTTGGAATTAATAACATCTCTTTGTTGTTATTTTGTTGGTGCAGGCACTCAAAGATTTGGGGGGCTTGGTTAATGTTAGATTGCAAGCAGTTGAAAATTAATAAAATTAGCAAAATAATTCTAAACAAAGGTAGGAGAGGGGAAAAATTATGATCTCTGAATTTTTGCTTGAAGTTAATAGAAATGGATTAAAAACTGCTGAGAAAATCACCTGGTCCACCCAATATATAACACCCCTTCATCTCTACCCTGCTGTCCAAAATTAAGATAGAAATCATCCCTACAATCCAACCAACAAGGATCTCAAACAAGCTTCATCCTTGGTCAAGAATATTCACCATTTCAACTGTGGAAAGGTGGTTTTTCTGGATAAGTCCAAAAATGGATCACTATGGCCATCATTAAATTAATTCCTTTGGATCAACTCACTCATCAAAAAGAGAAAGAGATAAAAAATTGCAACCTGCCTCAATCAATCCAAAAGATTTCTCAATCCTCTTGGCCCTTCATGAACACGTGGTGAACAGGTGTGGGCAATGGGATGGCAAAAATCAATGCACTGTTGTGAATTGTTTGTTAAATATGTTCAACAAGTTGCAGTCAAATCTTCTCAATGAGAATTCAAGCATATCAATTAAAAATTGGCCCAGGAGGCCCAGATATAAGGTGGAATATTTCAAAAATTGACCAGGATACCCTTTGAATCCAATTTACAAATTGAAAAGTAAAATCACAATCCCCCTTCTTTTCCTTTAAATTTGGAACTAAACCAACTCCTTTCAATTTTTCACCTCAAATTACTAATCAGATGGCTTCTACAACATTCCACATATTGACCATGGTAAGATTTATTTGGAGTTGTCTCTCCTGGTGATTCCAAAAAGAATTTTGGATTGAAAAACTATCAAAAACTTGGACCAATATGAGTTATCTGAAGGTCAAGGTGTTTTTCCTGACTAGGGTTTTGGCATTGATTTCAAGAAAAAATTTGTTCAAACTTTTATTGTTTAAATCTATTCCTTGGCTCCAGATTCCAGCCACTCTAAGGGTTCCTCAACAAAGGTTGGTTCCTCAATAAAGTTTTCCTCATTATCCCCATTACTTGGCTGAGGGTTGGCTACCATCTCCTTAGCATTGATGGAGTCAGATCTTTGGGAATCAAAATCAGCTGGAGGGGTGATTTTGGCATTCTGTCCAAATATTTCATCCATTTGAACATAAGAAGGAAAGATGGATTCCAGCTTATCAACCACTGAGTTGTTCCCTTTGGCTTTATTGGAATCACTGAGACCAAATCTGGTTGAGATTGAAATTGAGTGGGGTTTTTTATGCTTGAGCCAATAGTTCTTGAATTGCTCCCTCATTTGTTTCAATAATAGATCAAGCCTAACTTTGATTTTATTCTTCAGATCATTGGCCATAAGGAGATAAATATTGACCTTAGAAGATGTAGGCTTTCCAACACAATGTTTGTTGTCAGACCCAAAACAAGCATCATAGTTGGCAGGAATTTTCAGCCAGTTGAAAAAGATGAGATGATCAGCTTCCTTTAGTTGAGTAGAGAATTTGGAAGCAGATGGGGGAGGAGGGTGGAGTGTTGTTGAACTGTTGGGTGTTGAGTTCCTTGGGGAGGTTTTCTGAGGGGGTGTTTGGAAAGTGCAAGTGAAATCAAGTGATGAGTGCAAGTGCAATAAAGTGATGGTTCTGATGGGGTTTAGAGGTGGAAAGTCTCAATGGGAAGCTTAAGAGTGGCTTACATATTGATAAGGTTGGAAGTGGGCAGTAGCAATGGCAAGATGAAGAGCAGAGGGATGGTATATCTAATGAGTTTTGAGATGGAAGGAAGTGGGAAGGAAGGGGTGGATGGTGTGTTCCAATGTGTGTTGAATGTTGCATGTACCTTTATATACTTGAATAGATTTCCCACACAAAATTTGGGGATGCCTGGTGTAAAAGCCTGAGGGATGTAAAAAGCACATCCTTGACCTAGGGTGGCTAAGATTGTGGAGAATAATACCAGTTCCAGACACACCAATGCCATTTACTGAATGTTTCCCAAAGAGGTTGATGTTGGTCTTTTCCAAAACTTGAAAACCAATCTTTTTATAGAGATTGATTTGAAAGAAACCATTTATTCTATGGTGAATCTGACACATCTTATGTGAAATAAGTGGGGTTTCTTGATTTTTGATGGCATGTTTAAAATTGGGATATCTCACTGAAAACCACCATTTAAAAAATGGCAGGTTTAATAAATCTGGTACTCCCTAATGGTGGTTCTTTGATGGCAGATTTGCTAACTCTGATATTCCCTAATGCATAAATTGTGGATTGGATGCTTCAGACCTGTTGTTTCTGTAAAACCTACCATTTTGAAAAACCCCAGCTAGGGCTTAGGCGTAGTTTGGAAGTCTGTGATTGAAAATCACAGGTTTGTTAAAAAAAAAGGCAGTTTGTTAATGTTGGATAGTTTAACTTAGAAATGCCCTTATTAATATTGTTTGGATCATATATCCCCCCTCACCACAACTACTTCAATCAAACTATTTTTGCCCAAAAACAGATAGTATCACTCAAAAAAATGGGCAGCAGTTGCAAGCTTTGAAACAGAAATTCTATCAAAGTAAGAAACAAAGATTGCTTGCTTCTACGTTGTGCTTGAAGTTTGTCCAAGATGTGCAAATACTACTTGTCATGCTTTTTGACATGATCCACTAGTAAGTACGTTCCCTGGCATTTATTTGTCCAGCCGACCCACCTCCCAACCTTCGAAGTCAGAATCCGAATCAGCTCCATCTCTTGTCACACTAGTGTCACGGTCCCCCCAGTGCTCCTCGCGATTTCCTTTCTCCTCAAAATCGTCAAGCTCTTCCCGCCAAGCTCAATCTTACTTCCAGCTGCAAGTCGTCACACGGAATGTAAGTACCCGCCCAACTTAGTACAACTCCTTACGAATGACCATGCCATCACCTAATCGGATCTAAATGGTTCATTTCATGCTATCATAAAATTGACTGACAACCTAGTAGGTCATCCTCCAGTGTTAAGACATATTATGACCCAAAACAACCCAGAATTTTATCAGATGCACAGATCTCAGCCTTAACACCCACGGAATGTGATGCTGCTTGCTTGCAAATCGATCAAATCCTCGTGAATATTCTTCAGAGTGATTCATTGCTCCGTCTCTTTCTCTTTGCAATAATACTAATAATTATTCAAAAAATACCATATTGACTTGATACATCCTCTGCAGACATTGATGCTGATTTTGGTAGGAGTCATCGAATCATCACCGATAAAATCTTACCCGATCTTGAGCGCTATGGCGAGGCGAGCAAAGGTATCTGGGAGGGGTTGAAAGTAATCTTCACGTTTTCTTTGGATACGAGATCCGGATATTTGCTTACACGTATTCACTTTGCCCCATCTCTTCCATCCCAAAAAGTTCTGGCAAGGATTCTTTGAGGCCTCGGCCAACGTCAAACTGTCTGGTAATAACGGAGAATCAGAATGTACTTCGATTGTTATTGACCCAACTCATCAGCAAGGCGATGAATCCCTCGAAACCTTGCGGCCAGACGATGAAAACAATCCTGCTCCTCGGGTCGGTGTCATTGCTTCCGACTCACCTTTTGAATCGTTAAGGGAAGAGATGAGACAAAACCTTAGCATTCTTCCTCAACCTGATCGGTCATCCCATGATCCATCACTAACGGATAAAACCGATGACAGCCATCAGACTGGTTCAACAGCCAGTTTGAGACGACCGCCTCATTGGCACGATCTCAGTATAGACTCCCCAGATACGTCGTTACAAATGCCTATACCGAAAGATATTTCTTTGGTTATGGACGCTCAGTCCGGCAATTCACTGGATTCCGATATTTCGATATCTTCATTTGCGCCAGCTGCAGCGCTAACGGAAGATGACATCAGCCAACCAAAGGCCAGTGGATCGCTCGCTCTCAAGAGTTCTACCCGTGGCGGGAAGATTCTTCTACATCAGGCTCTTCTGAGAGAAACAATGACCGGGAAGCACAAGCGTCAAACCATCAGCACCCCAGCAAAACCCCGGTATCGCTCAGACACCGCTACCGGTCGTCTTCCTCCGGAAGTGGCTGATCCGGATTGGAATGGATTAACTGACATGAGCAAAGTGCCACTCGATGGATTAGTTGGTACCAACGTTCCTCTCCGAAAAGATCGGTTTGGTGATCATCGAGCTGGTAGTGGTCAGGCTTTCGTCGAGGAAGGCGAGGAATCACTTCGAGCGGGTATTTCATCTCCCCAGACCATCCATTTCTCGATTCCAAGGTCCAAACTTGCTCAAACCCCATCGAAGGAAGCAGCTCGACTTGTGACTCGGGATGTCTTGGAAACAGCACGTCTGCGAGCAGGGTATGCGAACCCGATAGATTTGGAGGATAGTCCCCCGCTTGAACCACCAAGTGTCTTAAGAGAATGGAGAGAACGCGGCTACGAATCGCTTTATAAATTTCGAATCGATGAAGCAGCCAAACCGGATTCGGTCTCACCAGCTAACGACGGACGTGGATCAAGTACGACTTTAGCTGGACCGTCTCGCGATGTCTCTGTTTCCAGAGCTCTTATTGATCTGCGAGAGTATGAAGGTGACTCTAATAGAGGTCTCCGAAAATCACCCCGACGGTCATCACGAAGTGATGACCCTTTTAATGAGCCTTCCACAGTCAAACCAGCCACCCGAAAATCAGGCCTCAGTCGCTCCTCTCACTCTTTGCAGTTTAAATCGCTATCAAATCGCCATCCCACTGATAATCCACCTGAATCGCCGACTTTATTTGGAATCCGCCACAATCAGCAACACGCCATTGACCCTAGCCAACAACCTTCGACATCAGACCTGCCGCAGAATCCGATGCAAGTTGACAAGCCTACCGAAAGAGGATCACAGATCTTTGTACCGATGAGACCCGATCAAATGGACACATTTTTTGGGGGAAACCTTTTGGAGAGTGAATGTTTTGAACCAAGTCCTCTTCAAGGAAAAAGGATAAGGTACACTGACCCAAAAGATAAATAAGCTGCCTCGTCACCAAACCTTTTTTGTGCTCTATGCAGTCTTGGTTGAAACCTAGTAGTTTTTTTTTGAGCGGAAAGATACTTCTCTGCTGCGTCACTCAATAACAAACCTTGTAACAACATTGCAGAATGCACTTTACTTTTGCCCCCAACTGAATTATCTGAGAAACTCGACGTCTGAATGTACACACCTATGGATGGGTGCTGAATCACATCTCTAGAATGCTGCTTTTAGTATTCATTCATTCTAAAGGTACAGGCTCTGCAAACACTACTTGAAATGGTTAGGGCTTTGATGCCTGCCATGTTGGAAGGTTTGAGATGGCCCCACACCTTGATGCCCATGCAAGGTGATGCAAAGTGCCAAAGTAATTTGGAGTGTGCATACAGCAAATTGAGTATGTGTGAACAGTAATGTAATACCAACAAAAAGGCACCCACATGAGAATTAATTATGGACTTATGAGTGGTCATGGAAAACATTTATAAAATTTAGTGATGATAGGTGGAACCATCTCAGGCTTTAGGTGATAAGTGTTTGATGGTGGTGGATAAAATAGAGTCAAACCATGGCTAGTGTGGGTCTTTTGTGTGAATTCTCCAAGGTAATTAAAAGAGATTCAACCGGTATATTAAGATCAGAGTGTCACGCTTTGCACTTAGGGATTATTGTCTTCATCACTTCAACATGTCCTCTCCTCAGTACCATCTACCTCAGTCTAAAAGCATGACACAAATGAAGCACAACATCAATGGTGCAATCCGCTACTTCCTCTGGCTCGCGTTGACCTTCCAATCTTGGCAACCAACTCAGTATATACTTGCAAACTTTGCAGTTAACTTCATACCAGTCGGCCATCCATTATGAGATCCAATCTCCTTCCCTGGCCAATCAACAGCCTCGGACTTCCATCTTTGGTCACGCACTGTTTGTTAGTTTGCATCTATGTCTAACCAAGCCATCACTACTGTACAGTTTGCAATTGGACTAGTCCCTACCCTGCATACACTATTACTTCTCATTTGCATTACCTTCAACGTCATTCGCTCCTGTCCCAATTCATCATACAATTATACACTCAGATTCTATTGTCTTGCACTTACACCATGACCTTGGATATGGTTGTACTACCGCTTCATTTCCTATCCCGTTCCTGTCATTCATTGCCTCACCGCTTCAACTGTAGTTAGCTCATCACCAGGTTGTATCTAGTCACTTTGGATTACCTTATAAGGGCTACCCCCTTGCCTGATGATTGTCTCCTCAGTTAGTTAATTTCATACGTTCTTGCATTTTGCTACAACCTAGTTATCACATTGGACTCAGGTTGAGTTTCCTTCCTCGGAACACATTCCATTCCTCTCACCGTTTGTTGAGTGGCATAACCAAGTTTGCACTTTGCAACTGAGTCTTGCTACTTGCACTTTCCCTTGCACTCAGCACTCCTTTGCGCTCACGATCATCTAAGAATTGCCCTATAGTACGTGGGGTGGTCGTGTGACAGTAAATTAACTAGCTCAACTCATCTATTGTAGCTTTCCAACCTATAGTAGACTTTTTTTTCTCGATGTCACGTACTTGCTCAACCGGGAACGCTTCCCTCACCCCTTACAATGATGAGATCCATTGGGTAGGGAGAACCAGCGCTCCTTGGGCCCAACAACCCTTAGATCCCGTTCCTCCTTCAAAATAGCCATCTGTTGAACTCCTTGATGATCCTTGGACTCCTCCACGGGATGTTCCGACGGAACCTCTTGCGGAATTTTCAGATTCCAACCATTCTTCTGATGAAACCTTGACTCGTGGTAGACCAGGGGTTTGCACTACTGCTCCCAAGCCCGATGCTCCAACCCTGCTTTTGACATTGATCCAGGCCCTCACTCATGGTGCCCAGCGAGCTAGTCCAAGTACTCCTAGCTTTTGCACTCCAGGCATGAAACAACCCAATCACTTTACGGGAGAACACCCTCATAAGCTTAGATCCTACCTACAGTCTTGTAAAATCATCTTTTCAAACAAATCCAACAATTTCCCTTCCAATAGGCATAAAGTTATGTATGCTTTGTCCTTCTTAGGAGGTAGAGCCTTGCAGTGGTTCAAACCGCACCTTGAACTTTTGTCCAACAACAGTCCCACGTGTATTCTAAACAACTGGGACAGGTTTGAGCAACAACTGTTAACCCTGTTTGGCGACCCCAATTAAGCTTGAAACGCCAAATACAAACTTAATAGTTTAGTTATGAAGGAAAATAGTAAAGCTTCCGTTTATATTTCTCATTTTCAAACCTTGCAGTCTTGCATCCAGTGGAACAAGGCCGCTCTTCTATTCCATTTACAAAAGGGTCTACCAGCACGCTTAATCAAACAGCTCGCAGTTGGGGGTCATAAGACAACCTCGCTTCAGCAGCTAATCAATTGAGTGATTGAGCTTGATAATGGCTAACACAACAAGAATCGCTCTTGGGAAAACAACCATGGACCGTCCACCTTGGCTCCAAGGGTGGACAACTCCTCAAAGCAAAACATGAGGAACCCAAAACCATCCAAACCAACCCCAACTTTGAACTCCAACTCAAAAGGGAAAACCGTCACCAAAACTCCAAAGTTCTTGGACAAAGAAACCAGGATGCTACGGAACGAGGAACGGCTACAAAGGGAAAAAAACAGGCTGTGTATTTATTGTTGAGGAAAACATGATTTTGAAATTTGTGCAAAGCGGTTAGCATGTTAAGCGGCTAAGCGGTCAAAAAATTTGCTTGTAGTTTTTCTGATACTTGCAAGGAAAACTACACATTATCTAAATCACCGCAAGTAAATCTTTGCACTTGCAAGTCACTAGGCGCTCATAGTTTGAGATTTATCCTATTCCATTCTGACAACAATCCTTATCAAGTATTACTTGAATCCAGAGCTAATGTTTCCTTCATCAGTGAATCTTTTGCCACTTCCAAAAATCTTACGCGTTCCGAGATAGATAAATTTCCTATCTATTTAGTAAGTAGTGCGACTGAACCGTCTTATTTGGTTTCCCAAAAGGCAAAATGGACCTTTTCATTCTCCAATTTCCCCAGCTTTGAATGGGATTTATTTGTCTTGGCTATACCCGGAATGGATGATACCATTCTAGGCCATGATTTCCTAGTTTACTGGAATCCGGATGTGAATTGGCAAGAAGGAGTAATTAACCTTCAAACCTTGCACCCCCAGAATGCTAATTTTTCCGTCAATCAGGAATTAAACAGCCTACCTGACACTGTCATTGAGTTGGATGACACTTTTCCGCCAGGAGATTTGCAATATCCTGACCTCCATTCCCAAATTCCCTCTTCATATTTAGGAGTTATTGCTTAACTATCCAGCTTACCTCTTTCCTGTTCCTTTGAAGAGAAACAGACACCAACCAAATGGTGTATTTTGAGCTCCCTAATCCTCTTGCACCATGCGAGCACCTCAAATCCGGTGCTTGAAGATGACAAGATTGAAGATTTAGAAATCATTCAAGAGTCTTTACCTTCAGTTTATCATGACTTTGCTGACGTCTTCTCAGCTGCAAGAGCAGATAAACTGCCTCCATCCGGTCCTTACAATCACAAGATTGAACTTACTGGCCCACCTCCGGCACCAGGACCAGTTTATTCTCTCTTGACGCAAGAATCAATTGGGCTTCAAGACTAAATTGCGGAAAATGTAGCAAAAGGATTTCTTCAACCAAGCAATTCAAATACCAGTTCACCTGTCCTATTTGTTCCAAAAAAGGACGGCGGACTTTGCCTTTGTGTTGACTACAGGAAACTGAACCAGGTAACCCGGAAGAATGCCTATCCAGTACCGCCTATTTCACATCTCCTCACCCTCTTCCATGGAGCTGCTTATTTCTCAAAGTTAGACCTTCAAGGTGCCTATAACCTAATTCTCATTAGGGAAGGTCATGAGTATTTGACCGCGATGAGAACCCGGTTTGGCAGTTATGAGTATACCGTCATGCCTTTTGGCCTCTGTAAGGCTCCTTCCACTTTTCAACATTTTGTCAATGACATTTTCTCCAATCTCGTAGGTAAATACCTTGTGGTATATCTCAATGATATACTAGTCTACTCAAGAAACCTCAAAGATTACATTGCACATGTGCAAGAGGTGCTGCAGCAACTTTGCAAGAATGACCTGTTTGCAAAAGCCTCTAAGTGCAAATTCCATTCCTCTTCCCTTTGGTTTCTAGGTGTTGTAGTCTCGCAGCAAGGACTATCAATGAACCCAGCCAAAAGCAAACTCATATTGGACTGGCCCCCACCTTCTTCCGTCAAATCCCTTCAAGTTTTCCTTGGTTTCAGTAATTTTTATAGGAGGTTCATTGAGTGTTATGCCGAAAAAACCGTGAATCTTACTAACCTTCTTTAAAAAGACACTCCTTTTGTTTTTACCAAACAAGCTTCTTTGGAGTTTGAAGCTCTGAAGAAAGCGTTCACCACTGCTCCAATACTCGCTCACTTCAACAAGCTAGCTTGCACTATTGTTGAAACAGACGCAAGCAACTATGCAATTGCAGGAGTAATCTTGCAGTTCTCTTCCTCCACTTCTCTCTTTCATCCCGTAGCTTTCGAGTCTTGCAAGTTGCTCGCTGCAGAGCTTAACTATGAGATTCATGACAAGGAACTTCTTGCAATTGTTCATTGCTTGAAGAAATGGCGTTCATAACTTTTGAGCCTTAGGGAATCCTTTGAATTTTTAACTGATCATAATTCTTTAAAGTATTTCATGAGCTCAAAAGTCCTCACACGCAGACAGGCACAATGGGCCAAATACCTCTCCGAGTTCCACTTTACAATCATGTACCTCCCTGGGAAACAAGCGGTAGTCCCTGATGCTTTATCACGTTGGGACAACGTTTACCCAGGGGGGGGTGTTGGATTATGATTGCTTTTGGTTCCCTTCTATTCCCTAGTTTCTTTCTTGGTTTCTTTCTATTTTATTTTCCTTTTATTTTATTTACGTTTATCTATTCTTGTCTTAGTCCATTATGATCATCACACGCTTCAACATAATTCCACGCGCGTGACATTGTGATAGCACACATGCATATTCATTATAGTTGCAACTTAAGTGCTACTTAAATAAATTCACTCAGAACAGACCAATTTTCTCCTCGCGGGACCCTCCGGTCAATTTCTTCTGATTCATCCTCAAGAAACTCAACCAAGTACAAAAACGAGGGAAACAAGATTCGGAACGTCCTGCCATAATTATGGATTTACTATAATTTGGTGCAATGGCTTAGACAACTCTCTTCTGATGCTAAAGTCTGACCCAGTTCCTCCGGTCTGCTTATCAAGTCATATACAATCATCATTGGCGTGTGTAGTGCAACTTTATCCTAACCTTTTCTATAGACTGTTCCCATTTTGAGCTCTTTCATTTATCTAGGCTTGGGTATGGTTCTAAGACTTCTTCTCTTAGTTTTCTGTGATTTATCCTTGTTCACATCTATAACCCATTTGTTTAGCTTTTTGGTTTTTTTTTTTATGATCTCTCTTTGAATAATCAAGATCTTACTTTATCAGGGGGAGAACCTTTGCCAAAAACAACCCTGAAAACATTAGGAAACTCTTCTCAACCCAATCTGCCCAATTAAGTTTGATCATTGCTCACTTACAAGATTTGGCTTCCAAACTCTGACAAGCTCAACGTGACAACCCCAAGTGCATCAAACTTTGCAAAAGTGCAAACTTATTAGATATTAGTTACAGTATTGAGGATAATGACTTTTTAGTCTATGATAATTGTATAGTAGTACCAGATAATTCTTGCATTAAGTTAGATATCTTTGAGTCACGGCACAATTCTCCGCTTGCTGGTCATCATGGGCAGGATAAAACCTACCAATTGATCGCACGAGACTTCTACTGGCCTGGTCTGACCAAAGAAGTAAAAGACTATGTTAGCGCGTGCTATGATTGCAATCGTAACAATTCCTTGAAACACTGGAAGTATGGGCTGCTTCAGCCACTTCCAATTCCGCCTCATCCTTGGCACTTGCTTTCTATGGATTTCATCTCTCAATTAACTTCTTCTAGTGGATATGATGCTATTCTAGTAGTAGTAGATTGCTTCTCAAAGATGGCTTTATTTCTGCGCAGTAATGTGACGGCCTCTTCAGAAGACTTAGCTAACTTGTTCATAGAATATGTATTTTTGAAACATGGTCTCCCTGATAATATAGTTAGTGATTGTGGATCTCTGTTTGTCTCAAGCTTCTGGACCTTGCTATGCCAACATTTGAAGATCACTTGCAATTTCTCAATGGCGTACCACCCGGAAACAGATGGGAAAACCAAGCGAGTTAATTGGATTCTTGAACAATATCTTTGAATGTATTTTGCCTATCAACAAGACAACTGGTCGCAATGGCTCCCACTAGCCAAATTTGCCTACAAAAACTCCACTCATTCCTCCACCAAACAGTTGCCCTTCCAAACTCTTTATGGTAGAAACCCGACTTTCTCTTCCCTTCACGTAGCACCTTCTCAACCTGCTACCAATTACCTTGAACAAATTCAATCCCTTCAATCGCAACTTTGGACCAACCTCAAAGAAGCAAACCAGCGCTATAAGGAGCAAGCAGACCGATCTCGCACTACGGCTCCAACCTTTGCAGTAGGAGATCAAGTATGGCTTGATGCTTGCAACATTTGCAGCACTTGCCCAACTTGCAAACTCTCCAAAAGAAAGCTTGGCACCTTTAAAGTAGAATCAGTCATCTCCCCTAATGCCTTTAAACTTACTTTACCTGCAAAATGGAAAGGTATCCACCCGGTCTTTCATGTGTCTCTCCTAGAGCCAGCTCAAGTCTTATACCCGGGCAAGACTCATCCCCCTCCTGAACTGGTCACTGTCCTCGATCATCAAGAGTGGGAAGTAAGCCGTATTCTGTATTCCAGGTTACACAAAGGAAAACTTCAATACCTCGTTGAATGGTCTGGCTTCCAGTCCAACAAAGATTGCACCTCATGGGAACCAGCCCATCACCTTTGCGATTCTCCCAATCTGATTCAAGATTTCCATGCGAGCTACCCTTGCAAACCTTGACAATCATGATTCCGTCTCATCCAATCCCATTAAATTCCACATTCAATCCCATCCAATCCCATTCCATTCCATTCCACATTTTATCCCATCCAATCTCATTTCATTCCACATTCTATCTCATCCAACCTCATTTCATTCCACATTCCATCTCATCTAACCCCATTTTATTTCACACCATCATTCCATCTGTCAATTCCTCCATCTCACCATGTGATTCCTTTTTCTCATTTCCCTCTCATTTCTAGCAAGTAAAACTTCATTCCTTATTAAAAAAAAAAAAAATTATAATTAAAAAAAAAAAAAAAAAAAAGAGAAAATATATATTTATAATAAATAATTGCAAAGTTTCTTTTACTTCCTTTTCTGCATCCTCCCAATTTGCAGTAAATTCCGCAACCATGGATCAAAAGTTATCCAGGTCTTCATCATTGATTAGTGGGGACATCCTTTGGAGAACTAGCACCTCTGTTGCAATATGCCTCTCAAAGATTTCCTCGCACCTTGCAATCCAAGCTCGCTTTGGCCAAGCATTCCATCCACCTTCCTCCAAGAGCTCTTTGTACGCTCTCTTTCTTTGGCCTCCCCACAAACCTTCTCCAATGTCGCCCATCAGCCGCCTTGCATCAGTTTTGACCGGCCCTACGACTCGCACTGGATCCGCTTCCCCTTGGCCCTCCATTTCTTCTGTTCAATCTACTCTACCCCTTCCATCTCCTCCATTCCCCTCTCCTAATTCTTCCGTTAAACCCTCCTCTTCTTGCTCCATTCCTTCTCTCCCTCCATTTCTGTCTTCTCCCTCTCCCGATCCTCTTTCCACTTTGTTCCTTTCTTCCTCCCTTGCTTCCTTGGCTATGAACCCAACCGGTTCCGCACCAGGCACTTTTTCTTGCACCTCGGCATTCATCTGGGGCCCCAGAAGTTCAGTTGTTGGACCCCAATAAGGTGGTGGTGGGGGTGGTGTGTTTGTAGTATACCTTTGGAAACGGGGAAACACTAGCAAAACAAGCAAAATTTAATTACTATCTTTATTATAGTCAGTCCCAATTAGTACTCACCAGGAACTTGAGTACCCAAGTATTTGATCTCTGGCAACGGTGGTATTTTGTATTTAACCCTTGGAGGGGACCTATGACTCTGCATCTCCCTTGATGACTCCGCGGGACCATCAACAGTCAACTCAATCCTTATAGGAAAATTACATGCAACCTTGCAGAGGCGACATTGCTCGCACTTGCCTCAAAGGCCTTGGAGGGCAGTACTAGGGACACATTGCTTGTTTTGAGGAATACAGTTTTTGCAACTGCAGGACGACAATGACAAAATTTTATATAATTTATAAATCTAATGAGTAATGAATTAAATAATAAGTAAAGGGTATACAGTATTTATTAACGACTTGAAATCAATGGGAAAATTTATCTGAACGTTTGCAGGAGCTTGCGTCTTTATACCCGGGCAACTGTCATGCTTTGCACGTAGGGATTATTGTCTTCATCACTTTGACATGTCCTCTCCTCAGTACCATTTCCCTCAGTCTAAAAGTGTGACACAAATGAAGCACAACATCAATGGTGCAATCCGCTACTTCCTCCGGCTTGCGTTGACCTTCCAATCTCGGCGACCAACTCAGTATATCCTTGCAAACTTTGCGGTTAACTTCATACCGGTCGGCCATCCATTATGAGATCCAATCTCCTTCCCTGGCCAATCAACAGCCTTGGACTTCCATCTTTGGTCACGCACTGTTTGTTATTTTGCATCTACGTCTAACTAAGCCATCACTACTGTACAGTTCACAATTGGACTAGTCCCTACCCTGCATACACTATTACTTCTCATTTGCATTAACTTCAACGTCATTTGCTCCTGTCCCAATTCATCATACAATTATACACTCAGATTCTTTTGTCTTGCACTTACACCATGACCTTGGATATGGTTGTACTACCGCTTCATTTCCTATCCCGTTCCTGTCATTCATGGCCTCACCGCTTCAACTGTAGTTAGCTCATCACCAGGTTGTATCTAGTCACTTTGGATTACCTTATAAGGGCTACCCCCTTGCCTGATGATTTTCTCCTCAGTTAGTTAATTTCATATGTTGTGGAAACTTTAGGGGCTACACCCCAGAAGTTATCCTCGAGTTCCAGAAGTTATTGATCAAAGCGTCTGTAAGGAGATTGGATGCAGCCGTTCAAGAGAGAGATAGAGTGAGAGGGAGGGAGCAATAATAAGGTGAATTCCTTCTCTTCCAATCCAATCCAATCCAATGCCATAAAAAGTAATATCCTAAAGTGCAGTCCAGTCCGTAAAGCAAAGTGAAGTGGGGTGAAGTGTTTTTCCCCCCGTCCTTCCCCTTCCTCCCTTCCTTTCTCCGATCATAAGATGCCCCTAAAACCCGGAGTTGAGAGCAAAGTATTTAAGTCCTCCCTCTCAACCCTAACCTAAGTACAACCACAATTAACAAGAAAGAGTGATGAAATACAACCCTAAGCCGCAGAACCCTAGCCCAACCCTATCCCTCCATCCCTTGCCATTACCCGCGCCCTTTGGTATTAAAGTAGCCCGGTTTGTCCGCCCGCGCGCGTCCGCCCAACAACCCGTTCCGATATCCGGGGCATACCCACGTGACCCAATCCGCGCGTCTTGCAATGCGTGGTCTAATCCGTGCAAGCTTTCCAATCCGCGCAAGCCTTCCGATCCGCGCAAGCCTGCCAAACCGCGAAAGCTTTCCAATCCGCGCAAGCCTTCCAATCCGCGCAAGCTTTCCAATCCGCGCAAGCTTTCCAATCCGGGCAAGCTTTCCAATCCGCGCAAGCTTTCCAATCCGCGCAAGCCTTCCAATCCGCACAAGCTTTCCGGTCCGCGCAATCCGTCGTCTCCCGTCTCCAGGTGCTGAGCCCAACCCAACCGCTGCTGGGCCTACCTGAATGCTGCTGAGCGCGCCGCCTGCAGCACTTTCCTGACTCGCGTCCATAAAAGAGCACCACAACGTTCTTGCATTTTGCTACAACCTAGTTATCACATTGGACTCAGGTTGAGTTTCCTTCCTCGGAACACATTCCATTCCTCTTGCTGTTTGTTGAGTGGCATAACCAAGTTTGCACTTTGCAACTGAGTCTTGCTACTCACACTTGCCCTCGCACTCAGCATTCCTTTGCGCTCACGATCATCTAAGAATTTCCCTATAGTACGTGGGGTGGTTGTGTGACACAGAGGCACCAATTCAGATCAATTTAAGGAGACATTATCAGACAAACTTATAATATGAAGTGTAATAATTTATTGGGTTGTTTTACAAAGAATGGAGACCCCAATGTATATTCCAGCCATATTATCAGCAACTTGGGGCCTGAGGAGAAATCAAAATTTTAAAGGATGAATGGCATAATCATGGATTAAACCTAATCAAAAGAGTGATTAAACAGTTCAATTTGTAAGCAATTGATCCACACTAGTGAGTTTTGAAGTGAAAAGACAGATAATTGGAAGCTCTCAACTCTCAACATAGCAAAGCACAATATCTCAATCAACCCATAGGGCTGTGCTTCCTGCAGGGATAGATAGGCTTTAAGTAGTATTTGGAAGGTTCTAAGCATAAAAATATTGTTTCAGGTGGATCTGTTCATTTTCAAAGTCCCAGTGATAGATATTTGGCTCATATGAATCCATATTCCAGTAAACACATTAATGAAGTATTGATAAACTAGTTGCATTTCTGCAGGCAATAAGCTTGGCTGGGTTTTGAAAAAGATGTTGCAGCAGGTGCTCACAAGAGGGTAGTGTTCACCAAACCTCAGCTTTCCTGTTAAATAATATGGGAAAGGTCATCAACTGCATCATTCCCCATTTAAAGTCAGTCTGCATTGCATATTTTCTATCATAATTTTTTCATAAGTAATCAATGAAAAAATAAATAAGAAAAAGGAAAAAGAAAACAAAATGAGAAAGAGAGATCAAAAACAAGAGAAAAACAGTAAATAATTAATAAATCAAAGGGGCTCTCTTATTAGTTATAAATAAGGGTAAAAGGAGGTTTCTATCCACATTTTTCTAATGATGCACTAAAATAAGGGAAATGATTTAGTCCTATCTACACAATATCTATGGAATTTCTACCTTTAAACTTGAACACAACCAGGGGTTCTCATTAAAAAAGATTTTTTTTATAAAGTGTCACCATTCTAACCATTTATTTATGGTATCCCACCCAAGAAAAGAAACTGGAGTAAAATCTATTGTTGCTATGTTTGGGGATTTTAAGATGTGTTCAAAGATGGGAAAATTAAACATGTAAAAGCTTCTTCCCCCATAATTTGGCTTAACTCACAGATTTTGAGTAAAATTATTGTGAGAAAAAATTTCAAGGGGTTGTATCACTTGGATTGCTTGAATAAATTATATTTATCAAAATTAAAATCAAACTGAGTTAGCATCAATGAATTTTGAAATAGGTTTCTGGGCCCTTCACCCACCCTCATACTAAAAATAAATTGTGGTGAACCAGTTTTTTCAAAAAATAAATCTCATTAGTGCTTGAGATTGATGATGTTCTAAAAAGATTTATTCAAAATTGCCCAGATAGAAAATTGACTTGATGAAGAATGACCATTACAAAATCTGTGAAATGATCTAATGAATTTGAGAATTTATTCAGAGGTGATTAATAAAATTTGAATGAATTTTTATTCTAAGAGCTCAAGTGGTTCAGAATGAACCATCTAGATGAAATTATTTTGAATCACTAAATTCAACATTTGAGAATCCAAATGCAAAAAAAGGGCACAGGCTAAATCTGTGCCCAAGAAAATACTTAAATCACACCTGTTTTGGAAATTGGCATGATTTTAGTAATTATTTTTCTAAAATTAAAAAGGCATCATTGGCATGGGCATGCTTTGCCCCCCTAGGAAGGCATGAAGTTATTAGGGCGTATAAAAGTTATAAAAACTGCCATTAGAAACCCACCATTTTTTTTACCAAATCTGCCATTTTTAATGGCCGGTTTCTGAAATACACATAGCCCCTAACTGGTGTATTTCAAAATGGCTTGTTTCATGGAAATGATGGGTTTCAAACATCAAACCTGCCATTATCATCCATCCACCATCCATCCCATGCAAAACACCCATCCACACCTCCACATCAGCAAATCCATACATCTCTCACTTGCAATCTCTCTAAATTCAAAAAATTCATCCTTGCTCATCATCATCTCTCACCATCATCCTAACCCTTCAACCAATGCTTGAAATCCCCTATCCCCTTCATTCAATCCAAACACTCTCATCAAGAACATACAGCATTCACCAATCCACCCAAACTTGGCCTCAAAATTCTTTGCCTTCTGAAATCAAACTGCCTGTCCATCCTTGCCATCAAATCTCATGCTTTCCACCCACTCTTGACCCTCACCTGTTATAGCACCCAGACCTTAACCCTTGAATCTCAAAAAACTTACCATAGGCAGGTGATGGAAGGTTCCTCATTTGATCATTGAATCAAAGTGGAGCTTCCTATTCATCAATACTGAGTATTGCCAAAGCCCTCTGTAAGAAGTTGTACCAAATCAGCCTTGGTGGTGTCAAGGATTAATCTGAGATTCAAGGTCATCTTCAAACCTATGTTGGATCAATGCCTGGTGCAATTGTTCAAGCACTCAGGAGGCTTGCCGTCAAAAATCAACTCATAATCTTGTAAGCTACTTACTCTCTTCAAAATTTTCCGATTACAAGTTCAAGCCAACTGACCCAAGTGGCATCTCTACACTTAGGGATGAACTTGATAAGGTAGGAAACAGGAGCTTCAATGGTGATCCAGCATTGGCTCTGTTAGAAGTCTTAGATCCATAACAAAAAAAAATCATTTTTTGATCATTGAATCAATACTCCCATCAGCCTCTCCTTGTTCCTGATCATTGCAATGGCCAAAAACACCTTGAAAATCTCATTACCGCTCTTGGATTGATTGGAAAACATCGGATGGTTACTTACTCAACAAAATGTTGGAGATCACCAGACAGAACTTGATGCCTAAACAGCTCAATTACTTTTGTCTCAAGTCAAACCAAATGATCCTCAAAGACCCCAATAGAATCTTGAAACAAATCATCACCAGTTATACCCATGAATCTGGTTTTTGTAGCCTGGAACATGAGATTGGTAATCTGTGTTGTTCCAAGGTCAAATTGGTGATCAGTTGGATCAAGTCTCACTCTATGCAGATGAATCTCAAGGTTAAGGACTCTAAAAAGATCAATGTCCATATCCATTTCCCATCTGGATTGGTCAGGAAAGATGGCCTTTGGCTCAGGTTTCCCTTGTCCTAGCCCTTGTATCCCTTCTCTTGGTGATTGAGATCAATCATTTTTTAGCGGTAAGTGGTTAGATCTCCCTATAGGGTCAATTCTTGCCAGTGGGTGGGATTTGGGAGAAGGTGAGTGAGAAGATCAAGAGGGTTGTGGGAGTCCAAACTGGTTGGTGAGACTAAATTGTTAAACCAACTAAACCAACCAATTGGCTGACACAACATGTAGGTCTTGGCAGCCAATTTATTGGGAATCCAAGAGATCATCCTACTGCATTGGAATACAAAGTAGATTGAATTGGATCCTCATCTCAACCTGGTCCCCAACTCATTGATCAAGATCCAATATGTGAGCTCACTCTACAATCTGATCTGCTTGGTCTTCAAGTATCAAGAGCTCTGTATTGATGATCTCAATCACAATCAAGGTTGATCTACAGACTTGTCAAACTTTGACTCTGAGCATCAATCCATCCTGGTTAGTTGTCATCCATTTTCCAACTGTCCTCCAATTGGTTCATTCAATTCAGTCCTGATATTGTTCTTTGAATAAGAAGAATGAATTGGGTAGATGATTATCTCAGTTGAGTCTCACCCTCCAGCTCTTGGGCTTCTTCCCAATCAATTGATCAAGACACTCTCTCTCATCCTCACAATCAATCATCTTTTTTTTCCCTTCATCTCTCAATAAATCATCTCTGATCATCATCATCACCTCAATAAATTCAGTGATGTGATGCGCAGAATGTGAGCTTGGAAAGGGTTCATTATCTGATGAGGCTGAGAATTTGGAAAGGCAAATTGGCCCATCAGGAAATGGAACACTTTGCCTAGTGGTTAAAGCATCACTCAAAAATTTTGAGGTCATGGTTTCAAATCCCATAGTGTGCAACTAAATTTTGGCTCATAAATCTGCCACTGACCTCAAAATTTTATACAAAAAATTGAATCCCTTATTGATCCTAACCCCAGTCAAAGTATACGGTTGGGAGGGAACAAGATGAGAGGAGATGATTTGACAAACATACAGAGACATGGAAAGAATGGGGCTTGCATCCCTCAAAATGTTATACAATGAATTGAATCCCTTCTTGATCCTCACCCCAAGCAAAGTATTTGCATGGGAGGGAACAAGATGGGAGGAGATGATTTGAAAAACATAGATAGATGTGGAAAGAATAGGGCTTGCAACCCTGATAATTTTATAAAATGAATTGAATCCCTCCTTGATCCTCACTTCAAATGTAGTATGTTGATGGGAGGAGATGATTTGAGAAACATACAGAGACAAGAACAGAATGGGGCTTGTCAGCATTGGCTAAATGGGCAATGTTTGGATTGATAGTTCTTTAATTGCTTCCTCATCTGTTTGGATGAAAGAGCCAGAATACTTTGGTTTGATTCTTTAGTTCATTGGCCATCAGGAGATAACCATTAAAATTAGAGGATGGAGGTTGGAAAACTTGTGTTTCATTGTTGGATCCAAAGAAAGTGTTGTATTTGGGAGGAATTTTGAGCCAGTTTACCAGGATGATGTGATCAGCTCTCTTGAGATTACTTGAGCTTTTGGAAGCTGATGGGGGGGGGATTTTTGGATGTTGAGTTCCTGGGGGATGTTTGCTTTGGTTGAGTGGACTTGTGGGGGGAGGTTTTCTGGGGGGCCATTTAAAAAGAGTAAGAGGGATGAAGGGATGAAGCAATAAAGTGATGAAGCAATGTGATGAAAGCAGGGATGAAGGGATGAAGCAATGTGATGAAAGCAGGGATGAAGGGATGAAGCAATGAAGCAAGGAGAGTTAGGATGTGATCAAAGGGGGGATGAAGTGATGAAGGGATGAAGCAATGAAGCAATGAGAGGAGGGATGTGATGAGAAAGAAATGAAGTGATGAGAGTGATGAAGTGGTGAGGGGATGAGATTGATGAAGCAAAGAGTATAGGAAGAGATGAGAGTGATGAAGTGATGAGAGCAATGAAAATCAAATTTTTCCAATGAGGTTGGAGGTATAATCTTTTGGATGAGGTTGGAGGTTGAAACCAGGGATGATGATGTGGAATGAAGCGTAGTTGAGCCAGTGAAAGCCTTTATATAATTCAATTGAAAAACCCAACTTATTTCATGTTAACTTTGACACATCTGATCTGAAATTAGTGGTTTTTTGTTTATTTTTAATGGTGTGTTTGAAATGGTGGATTTGAGTTGAAACCTGCCATTAAAAAATGGCCAGTTTTCTTGACTTTGATACACCCTATTGGGGTGATTATATTAGAAAAATACTACACACACCAATTTTCATGCTTTTCCACCCCAAGAAGCCATGTGGTCCTTTTAAAGTTTGATGGGGTTACTGCAGTGGAAAAAAACTATTTGAGAGTGTGTTGGGCCCAAAAAGGCCTTTAAACACTAATTGAGGCCCTTGGGAGCTAAATGAACGCCTCCAGACCCCCTGTGGGGTATTCCTGGGACATACTCTTTTGGAGAATTCAAATATGGACACCAATTGAGTAAATTTAATAAGTAAAAATTCAGTAAATATGAATCTTTTACAATTAATTTGCATTTTTAACTCCAATTTGAAAAAAAACTTCATTAAATTTCAGAAAAATAAGAAAAATGATGATAGTTCACTTTGTTTACAAAATATGGAATATTAACAGTGGAAATTAAATACCTTTGTACCAAACACAAAAATAAAGAAAAATGGTACATATACATATTTCATACTGGGAATTTTAAAAATTTTCAATATCCAAACAAAAATATCACTAAGTAAATAAAACATCTTAAAAAACATATAACACATACTTCTTTGAAGGAAATTCAAGATTTTTGATGGAATTCAAATAAATTTGTACCAAGCATAAAAAATAATATAAAAAACCAAAGGTATATATTTCAAAAGGGATCTTTGCATATGTTGAAATATTCCAACAAAATTTTCATCAAGTGCAACAATGCAAACATCAAACGTGAAAAATTGTTTTCTTTGGAAAATGAATGAAATTTCCAACAAGATTTAAAAAACTCAACAAAAAATAAAGGAATACATAACTATAGTATGAGCAGAATTCAAATATGTTGAAATATTCAAAAAAAAATGTATGGAGCAAAATCATAAGAATAATGAAACCAAAAATTCATTTCTTTGAATAAAAATTATTATTTTTGATGGAAGGTAGATATCTTTTACCAAAAATAAATAAAAGATATTGAGTTTCTGCAGGAAAAAATTTAATCAGAGGAATTCAAATACTATTAAAAATTAAAAAATAAACTCTATCAAGTGCATGAATGATCCAAGAAATATCAAAAGTTGATTTTTTAAATATAGCAATTTGTAAATTTGATGCATTAATTTTTGTACTTGATGAAGCTTTTGCTGATATATTTCAAAAAAATTGAATTCCCCATTTCTAATTTTTTCTATTATTTTATATGCCTGGTACAAATTTATTTACATTCCATCACAAATCTTGAATGTTTTTCAAAGTATGTTTCATATATTTTTTATAATTATTGAATTACTGGATGATATTTTTATTTGAATATTCCAAGATATAAGAATTCACAGCATGAAATAGGTATATGTAGCTTCTTTCATGTTTTTTTATTTTTTATTTTTGGTACAAAACTAATTATATTCCAATGAATATATCTCACTTTTTGCAAGGAAATTGATGTTTTATCATTTTTTTAATTTTTCTTACATTGGATAAAGTTTCTTTTCAAATCTGAGTTTATATTTTAATGCCTTGGAAAAAAAATGAAATTTATAGCATTTTTACATATCATGTTTACTCAATAGGTGTCCATATTTAAATTCTCAAAAGAATTCTACCCTAGCTAGACCCCACAGGGGGTCTGGAGTAGGGCTGGAACCCAATTACTTGACTTTGTTTAATGCCCAATTTCCAACCTGATTAGGTTTTGAATCAAGATTGCCCAAGGGCATTGGGTATGGGTTGCAAAAAAATTGTGTCAGGAGTTGGGCCAACCCAGTTGTGACCTTGGGTATTGGGTATTTTGCAAAATAGCACCAGGGGGTTTGGGGCCAAGTTTTGTTTGCCCAGAATCTATTATCTCAGTTTTGTCCAAGTTTTTTCAGGTGGTTTTTCCCTCTTGGCTTTTTACATTTTATTGCACCACATCCCAAAGAAAAAAAAATTGCTCCAATTGGATCAAATTTTTGCAGCCCCCCAATTTCACCTCTGATTGGAATCAAATCCCACTTGCATTTTTTACTCCCAATTGTGATTCAATTTCCCTCAAAGCTCAATCCATCCTTCAATAATTGATTAGTAAGATTTTTATTAGAGAATTGGAATTTAAATTCCTCCAATACAAACCAAATGATGTTTTGATGTTTTTTTTGTTTTTTTTTGGGGGGGGGGTGGGGCAAGTAGATGGGAGGTCAATGGATGAGATTCAGATAGGATGGGGAAGATGGCTCAATGGCTCATGAGGGGGTACGTGATAGAAGGAAGGGAGCAATATGAAAAGGGGACTTGGGGATTATATGGGCATACCATTGAAACAAAGGCCAAAGGCCAGTTGGGCCTTGGGCCTTGGGTATATAACCAATACCCACGGTTATGGGGTTGGGCCATCAAAAAGTGATACCAACCAGCAGGTGAACCCACAGGTTGGGAGTTGGAATTTATTTTTGGGGTTTTTTATGCCTTGGGGTCCAGCCCTAGTCTGGAGGCCTTGATTTAGGCCCCTGGGGCCTCAACTCATATTTTAAAGCTTAATGGCATGTTTCACCACCCCAGGTACCCCATTAAAACTTGAAAAGGGTTCATGCCTTCCTGGGGTTGCAAAGCACACCAATCAGCATGATTAAAGTAATAAAATTACTATAATGACACCAATGAAACCGTTGGCCTCATTATAGAAATTTTATTTGCTAAAATGAAACCTTTTGGTTTCATTGGCATGCTATAAGTAATTTTTTATTCATGATTTTAGCTGTCTTTTGGGATATTATTTGATTTTTTTAATACCATTTTTTTTATAATTTGATTTTATTGGAATTAATTTGTAATTGCTAATTCTTCAAAATTTTATGGTAAAAAGGAATACATCTCATTCAAACAGAAATCAAAAAACATTATTTCCACAAATTGAATTCAAAGAAATTGTTAACATACTTTGAGATGTCCAATTTTTTAATTTTATATCTTAATTGCTCTTCAGAAGTTGGTGAATGCAATTCCCTTGGAAGAATTTTGGTACATTTTTTATAAATTTGGTAAGAATATATCTGAATTTCACTGGAAATATCAATTATTATTCTAAGAAATCAATTTTTGATATTCAATATTCTGATTTTGTACTGGGTGGATTTTTTGTAGAAATATGCAAGCACATTTGAATTATCCCATGAAATATTTATATGTATCATATTGATATGTTTTTTTTAAGTTTGGCACAAAGTTATCTCAATTCCATTGGAAATCAGGTTTTTTTCAAAGAAATTGGTTTCTCATATTTTTTGTGATTATTTTTGTACCTGATAATTTTTTTGTTGGAATGTTATAAAATTTTTGATTTATCCTGATTTGATAGATATATTTAGCATTGTTTTTATGCTTATTCATGTTAATTTATGCTTGGAACAGAGGGATTTATATTCCACTGGAAATATTTCATTTTGTTTAAAGAAAAATGTTTTTTATCATTTTCTTATTTTTCTCCTATTAAATGAAATATTGTTTGAAATCAGAACTTATATTTTAAGTCCCAAAGTCCCAAAAATAAATTAATATTTTTTGCATTTTTACATATTTCATCTACTGAATTGGTGTCCATATCTGGATTATCCAAAAGGTCCTACCCCCCACAGACCCCACAGGGGTCTGGAGGCTTTAATTCATCCCCCAAGCCCTCAATCAATTTTTACAGGCCTTGGGGGAATCAAACCATCCTCAAAAGTTGTTTTCTCCCACCCCAGGAATGCTTCCAACCTTAAATTTCTATATTCATTCCTTTTTTGTTTTGGCACAACTTCTTAAGGTTGAAACTCCTTTTTGGGGTGGGAAAACATACCAGAAGGTATGAATTTAGTAAAAAATTACTATAATCATGCCTTGCTTCAAAAGAGACATGATTTTAGAAGAAAAATTCTCAAATGAAGCCCTTTTTGAATGAAGACATAGATTTGGTAATTCTGAAGGCATGAGTTCAGCCTGGGCTGTTATAGGGTTCAAATTTGGTGATTAAATCAAACTTGAATTGAATAGGGGTGGTGGTTCCCAAATTTTGAACTAAAAGGGATGGATAAGAAAATGATGAAAAATAATCAGTATTCTCATTTGATTTAAACTTGAATCTGTAAGAAATATCATGCTAAAAAGAAATTTTCCATCAGATTGGATGTCCATCCGGGAGTCAGAGTAACAATACAACTGCTGAAGTTTTTATTTTGAGATATTATCAACTGATTTGAATAAAGGATCCAAAGAAGGCTTTTAAAAATCAAAAGAAGCAAGAATAGAGAATTAAATGGCCCCAGGAATTTTAAAATGAAAAAACAGCACTTAAAGTAGAAGAGCCAACTGAAATATTGAATAGTGGCAAGCAAGATGAAGTAGATGCACTCAAGATATTGAAAAAAGTGGCAGATATAAATTTTTAATTCAAGGAAGTTGATCAAAGGTTTGACTAATTGGATGAATGGAACTGTCCAAGGTTGAGAAAGGGACCAAAAAGGAAGTACTTGGAGGAAAGCTTCAATCAAAAGCAAAGAATATTGAATAAAGAGACAAAAAGAATGGAACGTTGTGAAAAGAAGTTACAATAAATATGTTGAAATTGTAATTAGTTTGTTCTTGAGTGAGTGCCATATGCATGAATAAAGTCAGGTTTTTAAGTTATGCAATGCTGGAATTCATTAATATCAAGAATATAACAAGTTACAGCAAAGATAAGATCCTACATTTTAAATCAATGAAAAGAAAAATTGCCATTACTGAATAATCAAAAAATATTACTATCTACACTCTTCAAAATTTAAAACTGTCTGCATGGGTATACCTAAGGAAGTTAGGCTATGTGCCTTGTGTGTTTATCCAATGAATGGTTACTCTTGGTGCTTCCAGTGTTTGAGCATACCACTTCCGGAAAAACCACAGCTGATTAGTGCACATCCTTCAGATTGAGGGTTGCTCCCCGTGCTTTATTCTCCAGCCTCCGCTCAGCTGCAAACACCAACTCCAATCAGCAGTTGTGGTTGGATCTTGATCAAAACATATGGACCAATCCAACTGATGTTCATACATAATACATTTCACAACTCCAATGACAGTGTGGCATTGAAAGCGCCAGCACTCAGTTGCAAGATATTTTGTTTGATGCACAGTGACTGTGTTAATGGCCCTGTCAGGGTGCCACAATACAACTGAGTGTCATAGGATTTTGTGTGAGGCTGAAGTTTACCTTGTGTGATGGATTGGACATGTTTTTTTATGCTGAGAGTTCAGATAAAAAAGGTGGTGCTGTCTCTCTAGGCCCAAATATTATTTTCAAATTTTCTTGTAAATCAATACTTTGCATATTCACAGTGTTTAATGAAAAATTAAAGTAAAGAGAGACGAGAAAGTGTCAAGAATGAGGTTCAGTTCTTGTGACCAAAGGAGACTTGACACAAGATGGAGAAAGAGAAAGTACCTAGGTGGGTACGTTGAAAGAGGAATGACGGATATTGTTAGAATTCTAGTCTTATATTGTGTTGCCTAACACTAGAGTGCAACCATTTATTAAGTTTTATATTCTCATGTCTTGCTCTAAGTGTTTTGTCTAGTATTATCTCTATAATAAGCTTGTCAAGTCTTATTTCCAGTATAATCTTTATCTTAACCTACAGTAGCTCTCCTCACAAGTATGCTAGTCTAGTAAAGTCTTTATGTTGTTCCACCAGTATCAACTCTAGTGCTTTCTTTACCTTTCATCTATTGTGGCCCAAATTCCTAACATTTATTTATCTTGTGACATCTTCTGTTTCACAGTTATGCTTATCAAACTTATTCTTTTTCATTCATCTTGTCAACCACAAGCTAGCCTTAATGTACTTAGTCTATTTAAGCTGCTGGTTTCCAAGTCAATGAATCCACATCTGTTCTTCCCTAAACTGAACCGGAGTGCCCCCTTGACTCCCAAGATCCACTCCTCTTGGCGTCACAAGATCTTTCCTCACCTTCTCTTAAGTTTTTCAACCGGAGCTTTGAACTCAAACCTTTACAGATATGACAATGAGTGAAGAAAAGAGAAAGAGATGTACAAAAGGGCTGGAAATATACATTGGGTACAAGATCTGGGTTCAAACCTAATATACTATCATAGAAAGAGTTGCCCATGTGAAGTTATGTTTGGGAGTTGTTGTGGCTGCATCTTTCACTTTGTCAGGCTGACATGTCAAAAACTTTACACCCCCCCTTGCTTGCTCAGTTGTAGAGAGAGGAAAAATCCAAAGGTCCTCCAGGAATTTGTTGTGGAGGTGGGGAGTTGGGATTTTGGTCATCCCATTGGCCAAGTTTTCATTGGTGCAAATGTAAGAGAGAGAAAAATCTTTGTTGGAGATGTGTTGGTGAATCCAGTGCAAGCAAACATCAATGTGACAAGTTTGATATTGATGAAGAGGTTTTTTGAGAAGAGCAATTGCTCCCTGATTGTTTCAGTAGACAGTAGGTGAGTTATAGATTTTTTTGAAAGGAACATAAAGGATGGAAAGAAGCTGAGAGGCCCACAGTATATCCTGTCCCAATTTGGAACATAATTGATGTTTGGCCTCAGTTGTAGATAAGGTGACAATGGCCTTTTTTGAGCATCACCATATGATGGGACCGTTCAGCATGAGGGTGCTGCTGGTGAATGATTGACAATCACTACTGGAGGCATGATCAACATCACAGTACACAACCAGCTTGAAAGCCAAGTCCAATTCGCCGCCCAAAGTGATACCATGAGTCTTTGTGAGTTTGAGTTATTGGAGAAGGTGGAAGAATTGTCTTTGGTGGGTAATTGTGTGGAAATTTAGGAGTTGAGATAAGTAGCTCCAGCTGAAAGCTAGGTCCGGTCTGGTAAATTGAAAAAGGTAGTTCACAAGCCCCCCTCCTTGATGGTAGCTGAAGTTTGCATCAACTGGCTTGTTGGAGATAGGGATCCTGCCCACTTGTTGGGGAAGGGGAGTGGAAGCAGGCTTGCAATTTTTCATTCCAAATTTGCAGAGGATGTTTTTTATGTACTGGTCCTGGGTCAAGGTGATTGTTTGCAATTTTGATCTTGAGTGACGCGCATTCCCAGGACCCATTCACATTCAACTAGGTCTTCCATTTCAAACCTTGTCTTCATTTGTGATTTGAAGTCTTGGACATCTTGTTACAATCTGCCAATGATGAGATTGTCAACGTGAACATAAACAAGGCAGAGTTGTTTGGGGTCAATGTGGATAAAGAGGAAGGGATCCATTTCAGAGGATAGAAAATCAAGTGTCTTGAAGAAAGAGGATAGAGTGGAATACCAGGACCTGGGGATTTTTTTGAGGCCATAGAGGGATTTCAGAAGTTGGATCCCATATTCTGGGGCAACGGGGATTTCCAAACCTTCCAGCGCCTTGATGAAAATTTCTTCTTTGGGAATTCCATTCAAGAAAGCGCACCTCACATCCATTTGATGGAACAAGAGGTCAAATGAGGCAACCAGACTTAGGAGGATTTGGAGTGAGGGGAGTCAACCAGTGGGAGTGTAAGTCTCATCATAGTTGATTCCTTCTACTTACCAGAATCCCCAGGCACACAGCCAGGCTTTCTTTTTGATGAAGTCCCTGTTTGAATCCAGCTTGGTTTTGAGGACCCAGGTGGTGTCAATCTCTTTGACATTGATGGGTTTAGGAACTATTTCCCATACCTTTTGGTGCTTGAAATTATCCTTTTCAGTGTCTATGGGATGCTTCCAACCGGGCCAATTGGGAGAACTCTTTGCTTGCAAGATTTTCTTTGGATCTTTGATGTAGGTTGGTTCAGAGGTGATGAGATTTGCTTGAGGTCTTCTTCTAGTGGGAAGGATTTGGTCCAAGTGGATAGTTGAGCTTATGTCCTTAGAGGCCTTCTCATACCATAGGACATATGCTTAGTGTTTGGATGCTGAGGTAGGTGGGTTGGTGTGGGCAGTTGAATAGTCATCAACAGAGGAAGGCTCCATGATAGTTTCAATGGTTCTGGTTGGGTTCACTAGAATGGGTGAAGACAAAGGTATTGGTTTATCAATTTCAGGAATGGAAGGGATAGTTTGAGAATTGGAGTCTAAGGAAAAGGTAGGCTGCATGGCAGGATTGTTTGAGCTGGATTTTTCTTTGAATGGAAAGCAGTTTGGGATGAGCTTGACATGATGGAACCAGAGGACCTTGTCAAAGGTTGGTATCCAGATCTTGTAAGAGTGGTTACTTGAGTCAAAAGCAAGGAGAAACCCTTCTAATCCGGGAGGAGAAAATTTTGAATTTTGCCACTTCTTTTCTAGGTACAGGATTACCTTGGAACCAAATGGAGCTAGGTTGTCCAGTTTGGGTGGTTTACAAGTCCATTTTTCAAAGGGGATAATGAGATTTAGAGATGATTGGGGAGTTCTATTCTTCAAGAACACAGCCGTTGAGACGGTGTCCCCCCAGAATTCAAGGGGGATTTGACTGGTGGAGAGTAAAGTTCTTGCCTTCTCAATTGTTGTGCAATTACCTCTCTCAGAGAAAGGGTTTTTCTGAGGGGTGTAGGGTGAGGTGGTGAAGTGTTGAATGCCTTCATTTTGGAAGAGTTGTCTAAAAAGATGGTTGAAAAATTCCCCTCTATTATGGGATTTTAAAGATTCTACTTTATGACCGGAGGATTGTTCAGCTTCTTTGAGGAAGGAGAGGAAGCAATCATAGGAGTCTGACTTACTCCAGATTGGGTAGATGAATGTGTATTGACTAAAACCATCAACTAATTTAAGGAAGTAGTGGTTAAACCCTTTTGAGGTGGGGGTAATGGGTCTGCATAAATCCATGTGAACACATTCAAGAGGCTTGGAAGGGGTAGGGAATTGTACAGGGAATGGAGTCATGGTAATTTTAGAAACTAGGCAATTGGGGCATTGAAGGTCTTTAATTTCTCAATTTGGAAAAAGGGTTTTTAGGTATTTGAGGTTAGGGTGTCCAAGGGACTGGTGTAGATCCAGATTTGAAAGAGTGGCCAGGGCTTGGGGTTGAGACACATTGAGGGCTAAGACATTGTCAATTATTTTTCCCAAAATAAGGTCATGGTTGTTCTTGACGCATTTGAATCCTGAGGGGTCTGGAATGATGGAATACCTTTCCTCAAGGTAGGGGGCCATGGCAATGAGTGAGTTAGATAGTTTGGGAACATAATTTGCATGGGGTATTTCAAGTATTCTGGTTGATAGGAGAATCACAGCTTTGCAATAACCCACAACCTTCAAGGGGGCACCATCGGAAGTGTAAAGGGTGGATGATGATTCCCAGAAGTCAACAAAATATTTGTGGTGCTTAAGAAAGTGTCCCAATGCACCACTGTCAAGGATGATGACATCTGGGTCAATCTTCTCATGACTGAGGAAAGCTTTTCCAGGAGTTGTTTTGTTCTGGAGTTTGCTTAAGGCAGCTTGATGGAAAGCAATGCCAAGTTTGGGGTGAAGCTGATGACATTTTTTGGGAGTATGAGAGGTTTTTGGATTGTGCACTCCATTTTTGCAGATTTGACGTTGTTTTTTGGCTTCAATTGCAGTTATTGAAGTTACCGGATGATTGTGTCTTGTAGACATTGAAAGCAGAGGCTTGGTGATTCCTATTGGATTTGGATTGTTTTTGAATTTCAAGTTCAAGGTCACTGAGGAAGGTTTCCATTGGGATCTTGACTTGTTTCCCTTTATATTGGGTGAATTGAAGGGTTCACATGACTGAGAATAAGGAGGGAAGGTGTTTTAAAATGATGATTGCCCATATGGTCTCAATGGTGGAAGGGTTGAAGTTGTCAAGAGAGATTTCTAAAAGAAGTTTGAAGTTTTCTTGGAATAGATTGATGGATTCTTGAAGATTTCCATCAGCAAAAGGGATGTTGTATAGTTTTTCCATCAGATTGACTATGTTCTCCAGTGATTTGGTGGCGTAGTGGTTGCATAAAGAATCCCATAGCTCCTTGGGTTTGTAAACAATGGGGTTTTTGACAAATTGAGTGAAGTTCTGATGGTCAAGGTGTGGTTGTATGAATGTGGTTGCAAGCTTCTTTTTGAGTTTAAGATCCCAGATGTCTCCCTGGGGAATTTCCAGAACAGCAGAGTCCAAATCTTTGTATCCAAGAGCAGTGATGATGTTATTCCGCCAGCTTGCAAAGTTATTGGAACCAACTAACTTTTTGCAGTGGAGACCACAAGAATCCATTGGGTCAACCATGAAGGGGGTTAAAAAAGCAGGGATGTTTGAGGTGTCCCCTATGAGTAGGTCTCTGACCGTATTGCCAGTTGAGGAGCAGGAATCAAAATCTGATGGATGACTGTTGCTGAAGGTAGTATTAGCTGGTGATGGTGGTGGGCAATGTTGGGTCCATTCTTAGAGATTAGACGGGGAGGCCACACTGGGTACTTGATTTAATCCATGGTTGATGTTAAGCTCCTTGTCCTATTGAACCTGCAGCTGGTAGTTATTGTGGGCTCATAAACTGTAAAGAGACACCAGAAAGTGTCAAGAATGAGGTTCAGGTCTTGGGACCAAAGGAGACTGGACATGAGATGGAGAAAGAGAAAGTACCTAGGTGGGTACAGTGAAAGAGGAATGAAGGACACAACAATGAGTTCTTAATTTTGTAGCAAGCAAAAGAAACAAAGTAGACATAGTTGGAAGATGAAAGAGTCAGACCTGTAAAGAGACACCAGCGAGTGTCAAGAATGAGGTTCAGGTCTTGGGACCAAAGGAGACTTGATGCAAGATGGAGAAAGAGAAAGTACCTAGGTGGGTACGGTGAAAGAGGAATGAAGGACATGACAATGAGTGAAGAAAAGAGAAAGCGATGTACAAAAGGGCTGGAAATAAACATTGGGTACAAGATCTGGGTTCAACCCTAATCTACTATCATAGACAGAGTTGCCCTGTAATGACGGGGAAAAGGTAACACAGTCAGTGGGAGTCAAACCCAAATTTGCCCATTGCATGCAGGATGCTCTAACCATTGAGCTATAACCGCTTGGTGCAAGGTGTACATCACAACACCCCCCCATACACCAAGCACCCATTTGGTGCGCCCTTTTTACCCCATATTCATGTGTTTTTATTCAATTTTATAGCGTGATATTCAGCGTGAATCAGGATGCTACAGCTGCAGTGCTGGGCTCACAACCTGTAATGACGGGGAAAAGGTAACGCAGTCAGTGGGAGTTGAACCCACATCTGCCCATTGCATGCGGGATGCTCTAACCATTGGCACTACGTGCAATGTGCTGACAATTATGCATAATTGTCATCCGCGCGCTTGAGGTGTCTCAATGCAATATTCACTATTACACTTGCGCAACACCTCAAGCGCCCTCAGTACCCAAAATCATCAGGTCAAGCACCACATTAGGCTTTTCATCCCTTCAACTTGGGCAGATTGGACCTTCTATTAATAGTTACCCCCCTACCCATCTATTTATCTCTTCTCAAACTCAATTTCCAGTGTGCCCTTGAGAAGAGATCTCCCAGCATGTGTCCTGACTTCCAAATTCCCAGAAAATTCCTATGCCAATGTTCTGTTTGCACAACCTTCTCTCACACCAACTCCCACGGTAACCAACAACAAGGCTGTTTCATTGCCCCCAGCAACAGACGTGACCATGAGAGAATGGAAATTCAGCGCAATTCATCAATACCTATCTCCCGTTTTGCACCTCAACTGCCCAACCCTTCCAATAGCCCATCCATTGATGAAATCCAAAGCAATAGTGACACAGAATCTTTGATCAACCCAGATGAAGACTCTGAGGGACTCGACACATTGGTTACATGTAAGATGTTTTTTTATCATACTTTCTGCTGTTGAGCCAATTGTTTTCTAACTTGATTGTTGATTTATTTTTAGCCATGGCTTGTTTGTTTCTTTTATGGCTTCACCTCCATGGAGGTCTTAGTCTATCAAAGTGTCAAACTGCCCATCAACTTTTACTTTATCTATTGACCAATGTCAGTTGTAGGCCTGGAAACAACTTTCTGGATTACATCCTTCCAACAAATATTTGCTCCATTCTCAAGAATCAGTATAGCATTCCCCTCCGCCAAATGCCATGCTGCCCTTCCTGCTTTTCACTCTACAGACCTACAAAGATACCCAATCATTGTGCCTATCAAGAAGCCCCCAAAGCCTGGCCATGCGGTACTGCATTATTCAAGCAAAAAAAACTATTTGTTGGAAACTCGCATCAAGGAAAATTTCAGCCTCAGCGCTCTCGTTTAAAAGCCAATCAATTTTCATTGATTTGCCATCCCCAATGTTCTTTCTTCATTCAACTGTTTCAGCCCTGGATCTCCTGGGTTCTCTCTTGTCCCGGCGTTGAAGATGGCATTGATGAATGGTCTGGGAAGTTAGCACAAGAAGATCCTCAATTTCTGATTGATATTCAGCAAGGAGATGCATGGAAACAGTTAACTTGGGACAGACATCCAAAGGAAGACCATCAACTCAACCTTGTATTCTCATTATTTGTCGATTGGTTCAATCCAAGAGGCAATAAACTTGCTGGAAAACAACAGTCTGTTGGCCTTATCACGTTGTCCTGCATGAACCTCCCACCCAAAACCAGGAATGAATTGCAATACATTTTCATTTCAGGATTAACTCCAGGACCGCAGGCACCCAACATGAAAACAATTGGGCATCTGCTACAGCCCTTGGTCAATGAACTTATTGAACTTTCATCTACAATTTCAATCCCAACTTACAAATACCCCAACGGTCGCAAGGTCCAAATACGCCTCCTCCCACTTATTGGCGACACTGGTGCCACCCACAAGGTAGCTGGTTTTGCATCGCACTCAGCCAATTATTTTTGTTGCTGGTGCCATGTATCAAAAGATGAGCAACAAGATCTCACCCTAAGATTACCAAGAGTTGGTGAAGAAGTCCGAGCAACTTCAAACAAGTGGTACCAAACTAAAACCGTCAAGGGACATGAGGATCTAGTTCAAAAAACTGGTGTTCGCTATTCAGAGCTCAATCGACTGCCCTATCAAGATCCCACAGCTCATACTACATTAGGAATGATGCACAACTGGATGGAGGGTGTGTTGGCACATCATTTTTGTGAACGTTGGGGTTTTCAATCACTTTTATTCAAAGAGAAGAGGCGCCAAGGTTATGAACACATGGATTCAACAAAGCGTTCACGTGTTGACACAAAAGAAGAAGATTGGTCTGATTCCAATGAAGCAATAAGCAAGGATGATAGTGATTTTGAGCTCAATCAAGGGGCTAGGGGGGGGCTTCTGGCTGAAATCAAAATGGACTTCTTTCGGAAACAATTGCTGGAGGTCAAACTACCTTCAATTGTGGGTTGTCTGCCCAGCGAGCTTGGGAAGGCCAAGTGTGGGAAACTCAAAGCGAGTCAATGGTACATACTCTTCACATATGTTATTCCTCTAATTGTGGGCAAAATTTTTATTGAAAACATAAAATACATCAAAGCTGGATCAAATCGCAAGTTAATCATGGATAAAATTGTAAGACTTGTGCAATGTACTCACATTATAGCCTCAAGAAAAGTGCATCCAACGCACATTACACAATTTGCTTTTGCCCACAACATTTATGGCTCAAGCTCATTGAAAATTTTTGAAAATGCAACTGTGCAACCAAACCACCACTATGCCTTGCATGTGCCCAAAATGCTGAGGAGATGGGGACCTCTGGAAGGAGTAGCTGAATTTGCAGGTGAAAGGCTCATCGGGAGCTTGAAGAAGTTGAAAAAAAATCATCATCTTGGTGAGTTTGTTCTTCCACTAGGTTAAATCAATGTAGGAACTATGTCTTACTTCTTTCATGACAGGTCAAATGGAAGGGACAATGTTGAGAAAGATGTGCACCATTCAGAGACTTCAAGCTGATTTTCAAATGAACAATTTTTGCAAAAACGCGGAAAATTTGTTTCAAAAGGAAGTTTGGAAGGGTCAAGTAGTGCTATTAGATGATCCTTTGTAAAATTGCTTACTACTATATACACAGAGCGAGTTTCCAGATGTTTCTGATTATTGTCAACTCCCCCATCCAATCAATTTGGCCGTTTTGCGGGGCAAAGCCCGGGTTCTTTGGTCTTATTTTTGTGGTCCAAAAACTAAAGTGTTGGTTATGGAGCCCAAAAACTGTGTAGCATTCAAAGTCAAGGGATGGATAGGTTATGGATTTGTAAAGGACATTCTGGAGTATGAAGTGCCCCTGCAGGGCACCCGGGTGGCCCTCAATCTCCAATACATCACCAACCAATACTGTAAAGAAACCTTGACTCCAACTAGCACTTTTCGCTTTTGGCTTTATCTAATGAAAACTGTTGTAGGTACCTGGCATGAAAACAATGTCTGCATTGTTTTGCCTCAAGATGTCCAATATTCTGTTTCCTACCGGCATGTGCCTCAAGATACATATGACATATCCAACCATGGGATCATTCTGACCCCCATCAACCATTGTAGCCTTTTGGAAATCAACAACCCCACAACTAACCCGCCACCCTTCTTTTAAAGTTTTTCCCAATTATTCAATTTACTTTCTAGTTGTTTTTTGTGTTTGGATCCTAGGAACCTTCCTTGTAGTCTTTGATTGCAATCTATTTCCTTCAAAATTTGAAATATTTTTCCCTTGCATTTGTTTCTGTGCTCTCAAGCAATTGTGCAACATTTGCAAGATGGACTTCAATCCAAAACTTATGCAAAAACTTTGCATTGCAACATTTCACATCCAAATCAATGGTGATAACGGTAAAGGCAGACAAAAGGGATAACATAGACAAAAGTTGAAGCAAAAGAAAGTTTGCCTCCATCCTTTGACACCTTGATACATGGGTATTGACCCATCACCTAAATCTCTTCTTCCATGTGGTCATTCTCCTCATTCACATTTCCAAATTCATCATAATTGTCACTGACCTCGTCAGCCTCATCATCCTCATTGTCCTCATTGTAATCCTCATCTTCTTCCAAACAATATTAATTGTCCCACAAGCCATCATCTACAAACCCATCAGAATTTTCTGGGCTCTCTCCCTCCAAGTTGATTACACCACCTTCAACATCTTCCTCTTCATCTAGTCCCTCCTCATCTTCATCTTCACTCACCTCTTGCGCAATTTTGTTCACTCGGTAATCTTCAAGATTTTGCTGCAGAAACTTTTTGTTGAATTGGCGGTCACTCAACTTCTTGTCCTTGTCAAAGCTTGGATGGTTCCTAGGGAACAAAGATTTTGATGCATTGGGCAAGAACGCAACACTGGAAAGGTTGGGAATCAATTTTTGCTGTCCTGTGTGTAAGTTCCACAACCATTGGCGGCAATAAAAATTGACAGGAAGCCCCTTTGGAACTTTAGTAAATTTTGAGTCAATGGGCTTAGTTGGCAACTTGCAAACCCTCATGCGCAATGTCTTCCCAGCAACGTTTGCAGAGTCTTTCATGACCAAATCCAAGCGGCAAAAGAATATGTTTGCTCTCTTGGAGCAATTTCCAAGGGTTTTGATGTCAAAGAAATTTCCGCGGGCATCCCATTCATTGTCACTGTGTGCAGAAACTTCCTGGATGACTCTCTTGTAACGTTCAGGAAAGTTGTTCATAACAGCAAACTTTAGGCAAGCAGCACGCAACTATGTTTTGACCAAAGTCAGCTGAGATAGGGATTGTCAAAGGGGGAGGTAGCAAAGTAAAAGTCTACTTACACAACCACAATTTTTTTGACAATTCTTCAAGTCAGAAGAATCTTGATTTTTGCCAGCTTGCTCTTGATACTTTTGGGCCATTACATGATGTACATAATGATTATATGCTCAAACAAATATCAAGAAGTCGTCTTGGTATTTGTGGTTGAAATTCATAAAATTGTAACAGCCGGCAATGGCAATTTGTTGAAATATATTGATTGCCACAATCCAACAGGCTGCATTGAAGAGGCTTTCGGAGCCTTCTTCCAAGTTTGGACCCCAGCAGCGGATTCCTACCTTTGCAAGGTAACCATGAATATAGCCAATTAAGTCTTCCTGGATGTGGATAATGTTCCTACCAACTTTAATCCTACCCGCACGTGCCCCTCTCAAGGTCTCAACATCTTGATCAGAGATCAATTGATCAGAGCTGGAATCCTTGGCAAAGCGCTCAAATTTGTTGATTGACTTGAAATTGGTACAGAATTTGTGGATGAACTCTTGTTTTGCAGGAGCAGGAGTTGAACTTGTCTCAAGTAATCCCCAGAGAAGACAAATATGGACAAACAGGCATTCCTAGGTGAAGAGCATTTGTCAGTGCTACAAAAACCCCAAAAAAATGAATAATATGAGAAACAAACTTTGGTTTGCTTAAAATCTGGCGGAAAGTCATTGGTAACCATCTGGTTGGGTTTCTTCTTGCTTGCAGACCCCGGAGTACTATTCAAGTTTTTTTGAGACTTTGCAGCTTTGGCAATTGGAGTGGATGGAGAAGCATGAGAACTGGAAACAGGTTCAGACTGATCACAACAAAAGTCCTTTTGTGCATTGCGAGTGATTATACTTTCTCGTTTGTTGACAGATTTTTTCACGGCTTTTGAAGGTGCAGTTGAGGATTGAGAGGTTTTTTTGATGGTCTTGCAATTCACAACGGAAGTGTTCTTGACTTGGGTGTTTTGAACAACTGAAACGGTCTTGGGCTGCGAGGACATTCCAGATGCAATAACTCGGTTTAACTCCTGATTGGTGAGTTTGAGGTCTTTCACTTCTTGGTTAAGGGATTCAAGGTCTTTCTGATAAGTAGAGGCTTGCTGAGATAGGGCCATTTGAATCATACCATTAACCTGATCAAGGGTAATGGTGGAAGATGCAGTATCAACGGGTAGGCACATTTGTTGAGGTACGGAAGTTGACTCCCCGTTTACAATTGGAGAGGGATTCATAGACATATTGGAAAAGGATAGATGAAGAATATCAAAGTTGAATGGGGTTTTTTTTGTTCTTCAGTAGTTCCAGAGCAGACAGATGAGATGGTCGGGTGTGGGAGTCAATGAACACTAGGCACTAGAGGTAGGTGAATTCATGAAGACCTGTCCCAGGAGAGTGGTGCTTGGCCTGACGATTTTGGGTACTGGGGGCGCTTGAGGTGTCGCGCGAGTGTCATAGTGAATATTGCATGGAGACACCTCAAGCGCGCGGATGACGATTATGCATAATCGTCAGCACATTGCACGTAGTGCATGAGCTATAACCGCTTGGTGCGAGGTGTACATCACAACATGCCCGTGTGAAGTTAGGTTTGGGAGTCGTCGTGGCTGCGTCTTTCACTGGGTCAGGCTCACATGTCGAAAACTTTACAAATTCCACTTGACAAAAAAAGAAAAAATAGATTGATAGATGATCGGATGACTCTCGTGCGGTTCATGTACAACTGGTGTCTTGAAAGAGCGAGAGAAGGATCTGCATTCTGCATTGAGTGACAAGTGCGCTAGGCACATAGTAATTGAGTCGATCAACTTGATTTTCTATTGATGCTCTTTGATCGTTAAGCTTGAAGGATGGGGCGGCGGGCGACGAGTCTCACGGGATGACTGGGCTCTAGGCACGGAACCGCGAGTGGAGACCGATGTGTTTATGAAGACACGACTTCATCACGGTGTACCAGCTCTACACACTGAGCCATCATAAGAACTGGATTCAGAAATTCTGCCGATTCTCTACAACCGTCAGTGTCTCGACCTCAACAGCTGTTCCTGACTAGACAGCAGCGAAGTTCCGTTAGCTTCTTCATTCTAGTGTTGCAACTTGTGCCTCACCAACACTACCTGAACTATTTGCTCAGTCCAGCGTTGACCGCTGGCAAGGTACCTGGGTAAGCTTTCAAAACTGTTTCAGGTAGACTAAACTCGCCCTACAACGACCAATCATTTGCCCCGTCCCGAGGATGGCGAGCGCTGAAGGTGATGTCAAGGCTACCCGCAACTTTGACAAGACTTTTGAAGAAGAAAAAGCTGCCACGCGATGTTTGGTGGATATGAAAACAATCCAGCTCAATGCTGAGGATCTTTACGACAGAGAGAAGGTGGACTTGGAGCAGGTGGAATTGGAAGATGTTTGGGTTTTACTACAGTAAGCTTGAGTGCTTCGCTCCAAATCACTGGCTTGAGCTCCCTGTTGTCGAAGGAATTTATTTTAGATTATGATCCAGAACCAACGAGCAAGGCTTGGACCATGCCGAAGTTGAAAGGCGACGCGCAATTTTTGGTCCCAATCGTTTGGAGGAGAAATATGTCAATCCTTTCCTCCAATTTCTGAGTTTTATGTGGAAGTAAGTCGCATTTCTTAGCTCTAAATCAGCGAGGCATACAGCTTAGCGCGATTTTGTGTGATCAAGTCCTCTCTCTTGGGTCATGGAGGGTGCTGCTATTGTTTCGATTGCCCTTTCCAATGGGGAAAATCGCCCTCCCGACTGGCAGGTTCGTCCTACTCCAGGTTTAGCCTTCCCCCATGCCTCTTTCATGCTAATATGGATTCAATGCCTTTAGGACTTTGTTGGAATTATGGCTTTACTTCTGATTGTAGGTCATTGACTGCATTATGTCTCAGTGGTTTAGTCTCTCCTGACAGTTTTGCATCATCAGAACTCCGGTATTGGTTACTATGAAGAGAGGTCTGCCGGGAATGCCGTCAAGGCGCTGATGGACTCTCTTGCTCCCAAAGCCAAAGTGCGCCGCAATGGCCAGTGGTCTGAGATCGACTCGGCCGATCTTGTCCCTGGGGATATTGTGGCTTTTAAAGTGAGTTTTCCTTGACGACGATCCTTCTCGCTTTCCACGCAGCTCAACCTGTGGATACTTTCCTCAGATCGGTGATGTGGTTCCAGGGGATTGCCGGCTGTACGACGCAGTCAACGTTAGCATCGACCAAGCCGCCTTGACCGGTGAATCCTTGCCCATTTCCAAGTCTGTCGGCGATCAATGTTTCTCAGGATCGATCTGCAAGCAGGGAGAGGCTGAAGGTATTGTTAGTGCCACGGGTGCCAATACATTCTTCGGACGAGCCGCTACGCTGGTTGGTGCGGAGAATGACTCTACCGGGCACATGCAAGCTGTTCTAGCAAAGGTCAGTCAACCTCTGGCTGTTGAAAATCTAAATGGAGCACTGCTGACACGCTCTCGGGCCTACTTGCTAGATTGGTGGCTTCTGTTTAGTATCTATTGGTATTTCCATTGCGCTAGGTAAGTGCGATTGTGTTTGTGGGTTCTATTTAGCTGCATGAACCTGAGCAACTATTTTATCTCCCCTGGCGCAGAGCTCATTGTTCTTTATGGAGCATTCCACTACTCTTACCGTCGTGGTCTTGACAATATTCTTGTCTTGCTCATTGGTGGGATCCCAATCGCCATGCCCACTGTGCTTTCGGTCACACTGGCGGTCGGTGCTCAACAACTGGCCAAGTACAAAGCCATTGTCACGCGTATCACTGCCATTGAAGAACTCGCTGGAGTGACGATTTTGTGCTCCGACAAAACCGGGACCTTGACGACCAACAAGCTGACCATTGACAAAACTACTGTCAAGACTTACTCTGACGTTGGACCGGAGGATGTGTGCATTCTGGCCTCCTACGCGTCGCGTATCGAGAACCAGGACGCGATCGATGGCTGTGTTGTCGGCACCGTTGGAGCTGATGTCGCTCGCCGAGGAATCAAGCTCGTTGACTTCAAGCCCTTTGATCCTGTCTCTAAGCGAACCGAAATCACATACATTGACATCGCCACGGGAGAGATGCGCCGGGTGACCAAGGGTATGACGGGCAAAGTTATGGAATTGTGCACTTACAACAAAACCGACGCCATCGAAGCTCAGCTGGAGGCCGATGTTGAAGAGTTCGCTCGCCGCGGTTTGCGGGCACTGGCAGTTGCTTACGAGGATGTGCCGAGTGGTGATGCCAGTGGTCCCGGAAGTGGATTCCAGCTAGTGGGCCTCCTGTCGATCTTCGACCCTCCCCGAGACGACACAAAACAGACCATCGACGAAGCAACGGCTTTGGGACTCAAGGTCAAGATGGTCACAGGTGATCAACTGGCCATCGCCAAGGAGACTGGACGTAGACTAGGACTGGGTGACCACATGTTTGCCTCCAAGGTCTTGAAAGAGGGTCCTCCAGCAGGAAGCAAGTATTCATCGCTTGATGACATGATTTTGGGTGAGTCCTGCCCCTGTCTGCACCAGCGATCTGAGGCACCATCTGAGTTCTTCCCCTTTGCCTTCAGACGCCGACGGATTCGCTGGTGTTTATCCCGAGCACAAGTATGAGATCGTCAAGAAACTGCAGAGCCTAGGCCACTTGATTGCGATGAGTAAGTCCTTAATCTCACGTTACCCTCAAGGAACCAACTGATCGAACCTTTCGGTTTTTCGCGTCGGTCCTAGCTGGTGACGGCGCCAATGATGCACCCGCTGTATGTCCATTTTACAACCACCTGGGTTGTTGTCATTTTGACTAATTTGCTTCTGAGCTCACTAGCTCGCCCGAGCCAATGTTGGAATTGCTGTCGAGGGTGCCACCGATGCTGCTCGAGGGGCCGCTGACATCGTGCTTACTGAACCCGGGCTGTCGACGATCGTACACGCTATCCGCCAATCCCGAATCGTTTTCCAAAGGATGAGGAACTACTCGATCTACGCCTGTGCAGTCACCATTCGAATTGTTGTCGGTTTTTCGATCATGGCTTTCGCCTTCCAGTTTGATTTCCCGCCATTCATGGTCCTGGTCATTGCCATCCTTAACGATGGAACCGTGATGACTATCTCCCTCGATCGTGTCCTGCCAAACAATGAACCTGACCACTGGGATCTCGCGGAAATTTGTGCGTACCAACTTCTTGTCTGATACCATGTCGGCACACTAACACCCCCAATCTTCGGCACTTTACAGTCACGTACGCCGTCGCATATGGCCTCCATTTGGCCCTGTCGACGATCTTGTTGTTCGTGCTGATCGTCAACACCACGTTCTTCGAGGATAACCTTGGATTGATGCCCCTGAAGGACGCAAATGACCCTCAATTGCACATGATCATTTACCTCCAAGTCGCAATCATCTCTCAGGCCTTAATTTTCGTCACCCGATCTCACGGTTGGTTCTTTATGGAGAGGCCATCGGTGGCATTAATGGCTGCTTTCTGCATTGCACAGACCATTGCTTCGTTGCTTGCTGTATTCGGAAATTTGGCATTTTCCAATGTCCAGGGCATCCCGGTTTCTTGGGTTGGGGTTGCTTGGGTCTGGAACATAATCTGGTATCTACCCTTGGGTGAGTCCTCGTGTACAACCATGATCGCCCAGATTGCACCATGCTGACCTGAAGTACATACATATCACCTCAAGACTTGATCAAGTTCGCCACTCGCGCCGTGATCAAGAAATACCGTTCTCGTCAGAGTGCCAAGCGCGCACCCGCTGAGGTTGCATCACAGCTCAAGCGAGCAAGCGGTGCTTCTCTCTACAACAACAGGATGAGTTTCATCCAACGTGCCGAACACTCTCAACAAGTTCGGCGCTCGCTGCATGGTCAAGTTCAGGCCAGTGAACGCGACTTGCGCAGGTGAGATCCTTCCACTGCTCCGCCCGCCCAATCACTCGTACTGACTCCCAGGATATTCTTAGATTTTCGTCAGCCCAAGTTGTCAGCAGCGGCGCGGCCCTAAAGCGCTCATGATACTTCATCGTCACTTCCTCGCCCTCGAAGTTTTTCACTCTTCAACGCCTCCACGTCTCCTGCCTCATGGTACTGTTGCATTCACTTAATTTGCATTTGACTAGTCTGGTAGCCCTATCCCATGAAACCTCCATTTTTTGCCAAAATTTACGCATTCCGCCGTATTTCTATATTTGCACTTTGTAAATTACTCGATTGTTTGAAAAAGCCTTAGCTGCGTAATGAAACCACTATCAATACTCATGTCCTTTCCGAAAAGCAAATGACTTTCGTGCCCTGTGACTCAGTCATTCTTAACGGGCCTGTGCTTGCGGCGTGTTAGCGCCACCTCGAAGAAGCCGCTGATGAAGGGAGAATATCAGCGCTAAGCCCAGCTCCTGAAGAACCATCTGTACTCCCAAGCAGCAGCATGTTGACCTCCTCTTCTCTACATAGGCTCGCATGCCCAGATGGGTTCGGCTCACATCACAAGATGTTGGCTGATAATCCGCCTGGCTGATCATACAGCCCCAGCAGACCGAATGGGCAGCTATCTCAGATACCTCGCGCGACCTTCGACGGGCACCACGGTGACACCCTGCATCAAGTGAGCGCTTACAGTCACCCAAACTTCTCTCTAAAAAGTCGCCATCAGCCATTTCTGTTGACTATATTGAATGTTCTACGCATGAAACCATCATCAAAACATGACTACCAGGAAGTAATGGTCATTTTTGATGACTTCTCTCAATTGAGCAAGCAGAAAGTATCGCATGAAGAACACAATCGAATTCGAATCATCGATCATGTCCTTTGTCCATGAGGTGAAGAATCAGCTGGGGGTGACCCCTGCGTATGTATGTATCTATGTACAGGTTGGGAAGTAAGTCTTCCCACTGATTGGCCAAAATCAGTATTTTGATCTTTAGACAAATTTCAAGGACAAATTTTCCAGTCCAAAAAAAACACATTTATCTTAAATTTTATGATAATTTATCTTAGCATCTGTTCTTTAAGATGGAAATTTACTGATGTGTCAAAGAATCCACCTACCATTTCTTAAAAAATAATACAAAAAGGTAGAAAATACCCCAGAATAGATGTTTCAGAAAGAGAAAAAATGATGCCATTCTGTTGAAGTTTGTGCTATTTTCAATATATTTAATTTTAGGGAAGAATCAGAATAGCACCATAAAAATTAAAAATAGTGAAATTCAATTTTTCATTCATGGGAAAAGCAAATCCAATTAATGTGATTTTCTTGTGTGTTTGATTATATTTTAATTAAATGATGAAGATGGGTATCTGAGAACTCAAGAAATTCCAACCTAAAATATTTCTGATGCTATTTGAGTTCTGAAGTATGATTTCATTTGAATTTTTCCCTTGTTTAGTGCTTACAAAATTTTGTGAAAATTTTGGTTTTGTGGTTTTTTAAGAGGGGAACATCCCATTGCTTGAAAAACAATTATAATCAACAAATGAAATAAAACACTTTATTGAATAATTCAAATTGATCTTATGAATGATTTTATACCTTAAAAAGAAAAGGAAAATCTAAATAAAATGAAAGATATCAAATGTTGAAAATGATTGAGCCAAAAATCTGAAAACTTTCTGAGCATAATCCTTTTTTTATTCTCAGGAAGAGATTCATATATATTCAAAAATAAAGGGTAAGGAATTATTGATCTTTGTCATATTAATATTTTTTTGAAATGGTTTGAGTTTAATTGAACCCATTCATTTTCAGATTATTTTTCAAAAACCATAAAATTTCCTGTTTTTTTTTTTTTTTTTTTTTTTTTTTCATTTCACACATCAGTGTGAAGACTTACTTCCCCCCCCCTGTACATGCACCAAGGGTTCACTTGGTGGTTGAGGGCCGCGGGGTTGACAACAAGGGTTGATTCAATGTCCAGTGCGTTTACTGCCTGGCATTTTGACAACAGGACCGGTCAACGGTTGAACAACCAAAAACTGATGTTGTTTTTGACCAATGCATCAAAACACCAGTATATTGGTTGGTGACCCGCAGTCAGCATTGTGGCAACCTCAACTTTCTCCTTCTGTCAAATTATCAGCGGGGCGCACTTGGTAGATCCATGCCACTTGGTTTCTGAGGAAGTGTCCTGTGGTTCTATATAAAAGGTGGCGCCAATACTTCTTGTACCATTTCTCAGTCTTCAATGTTGCAATTTTACTGTCATTTCAAAATTAAGAATAATTTTTAAAAAAAGCAACCCTTCATTGAAAAAGTGTACTGCTTCAATTTTTTTTTCTTTTTTGTTTGGGGGTGTCATAACCATAACTCGACTCAGCCATACTCAACCCTCAGCCATACTCAGTCTAGTACAATCTACCTTCCACCCCTGGATCTACATACTGCATATCCCCTAAGTAATCTCCCAGGCATACTCTCCACCTCTCTATGGCTTGGTTCATTCCTATCTCTCCTTCAAACTCTATCTGGTATGAGAAGTACACAGAAAACCCATAGTACATACTCCTGGCTGGACAACCCATAACCCATTTCAGTACATGACCTTCCTGGACAGGCCCATACTCAATCTGTCAAGCTAAAACCTTCAGCCCCATTGGTCAACATGTAATGCCATGGGCCTCTCAGCCCAGCAACAGCCATCTCTCCTCAAGGCCTCCTCCCAGTTCTCACATATACTTGCCTCTCCTCTCCTCCTGGACTAATTCCCCTCAAGGAATTAGCATACTAATTCTTATTGGTTAGTCCCTCATCCAATAGGTGTCATCTCAGCACAAGAAAGCCAACCAGCCTATCGTACTCATCTCACCTATCCCTCTGGTGTTACTCTTACAGGATTCCCTCATCAAAATCCTTCAGAGCCTTACTCCTGGATTCTTCTCCTCATCATTGTCCTTACTCTACATCTCCTCTTCATATGCAATCAATCTCTTTATCTATATCCTGAGTTCTGTGAGCAGTAGTGCCTGTGCCATCAGCCCCTTGCACTCTGGGGGCAGTTGTGACATTATACTAATTCCTTCCCCTTGATTACTACCCATCTCTATATCCCAATAGACCCATTCCATCCATCTGCCAAACCATTTCATCTTCCAGACAACACTACCTACAATATTTGTGGGCATGCGTGGTATAGAGCTAAACAGTGTGTGGCCTCCACGTTTCCAAGGGTACATCCCGCGGAATTTGTCTGTCTCAACCCCTTTCCTGGAATTGGCCCTTAAATGATGTTTTGAACTTCAACTTTGACACTTTGACTTTGACCTTTGACTTCAAACTTTGACTTTGAACTTTGACTTTGAACTTTGACTTCAACACTTTGACCTTGACCTTTGACTTTGACCTTTGACTTTGAAACTTTGACTTTGACACTTTGACCTCAACCTTTGACTTTGACCTTTGCCTTTGAACCTTGACTTCAACGGAACGTTGTACAAGCTCAAGACCTTTTTGCGGCCAAATCCTCTCCCTCATCTTCTCTGGGTACCTTCTTGGGTCACTTCCCTAGGGCATACTTGGAAACTATGCCTCCTCGACATGCACAACCTTCCATCATCACCAGTCCACCTCTTACCAGGGCAGCCCAAGGACGTGGCGCTACTATGGACATACAAGACCACGATAAATCTACCCCTCAAGCCCCTGGAAGAGGGAGGACCTTTTCCAACCTCCCTGCACCAGCTTCCAACACCATGGACACTGGTATCCTCCCTCCAGCTCCTCCAAGAGCTTCTCTGTCCCCTACTCCTCCTGTTTTCAGACCGTTTATTAATTGAGTGACTGGTCAATATCCCCAAGCAGGATATGGATTGGATTCCCCATTGTACAATCCCAGCCTAATTCCTCTCCCTGAGGATGAAGAAGAGGAGGAAGAAAGCAAGGATTCAGGATTTGATTTGAGGATCCTTAGTAACCTTAACTCACCAACCTCTGGACCCCAAGAAGAAGCTTCCCAACCTTCTGCCTCAACTGCGATTCCTGCTCTCCCAAGACAACCTCCTCAACCTCCAAATGTGAATCCTACTCTCCTAGCCTTGCTTCAAACCATGACTTCAGTAGTGACCAAACTCTCTCAACCCCCAACAGCTAGTACTTCCCACTCTGGAACCTTCAAAGCCCCATTGATCAATCCGCCAGACAAATTTGAAGGCAATAACCCTACCAAGCTCAGACCTTTCCTACAAGCTTGTGAACTCATCTTTGCAAACGACAAAGGGGCCTTCTGTGTGGATCAAAGGAAAGTTCTATTTGCTGTCTCCTACCTCACTGGGAACGCAAACCCCTGGATTCAACCCTACTTGGCTCATCTTTCCAATCAAGAGCCCTCATTCCTGCTCAACTCCTGGCAACACTTTGCGGAACAAATTCATACTCTCTTTGGCAATTGTCTGGAAACAGCCAAGGCAGAGAAGGAACTTGTGAATTTGAAGATGAAGGACTCTGGATATGCCTCAACCCACATCACAGAATTTTGCTCCCTTATGACTAAAGTTTCTGGATGGGGGGATAGAGCCTTCTACTTCCATTTTTGCCAAAGCCTCCCTGCTCAACTTCTGGATCAACTAGCCGGCTATGATGGTTCCGTAGACACCCTTCAAGATCTCAGGGATGGAGTGTTGGATTACGACACCAGGTACCACGAATGAGTCAAGGAAAAGTCTTCCCATCCAAGCCGCTCTAAAAAGCAAAACTCCTATCAATCCCCAGCCAATTTTTCTCAGTCTGACAAGGGCAAAGGTAAGGCCAAGAAGAAAGACAAATCTGCAAAGAAAAAATCCTCTCAAACCAAACCTACCTTGGACTTAGGTTCTGATGGCAAGCTCAAGGCTGAAGAAAAGGCAAGAAGGGAGAAGTAGGGACTATGTATGTATTGTGGAGGGAAGCACAAGACAGACGACTGAAAAAAGAAGCCTGCCTCCAATACCAACTCTTCCTCCACCCCCAAGCCAAAAAACAATTAGGTGGGTTTCCTGCTGTACTCCAGGATTATCACCCTACTGATGTTAGGGTACAAAAGATACAAAAAGATTACTCTGACCAACTTTCCAAAGGCTTATGTTTTATTCTCTTTCACCAGGACTTTAGTTATAGTGTTTTGATTGATTCAGGTGCTACTCAATCTGTAATGGCTAATACCATGGTTCTAAAGTTTTTATTGCAGCCCATACCTCTGGGAAAACCTATTCCTCTTTTCAATTTCAGTCCAAATGAGTCACCCTCTCAACTAATTACCCACAAGGCAACTTGGGTGGTCTCTCTCCCTTCCTCTCCTAGCTTTGAATGGTAATTCCTCCTTGTCGACGCACCATTCTCAGAAGACCTCATCCTGGGAATTGACTTCCTTCACCACTGGAATCCTGAAGTAAACTGGAGAATGGGGCTGATAACCCCAAGACACCAGCCTGCTGACAATTTTTCCTCCCAATCTGTTGAACTCAACATGGCCAACCTACCTGCAACTGGTTCTTCTCTCACTCTGCCTTTGGCACTGCAGTCCATTGCATTCCCCTTCACTTCAGAACCCTTGCATCATCAACACCCCATCCAATTTCCATTTAGTTCAACAATTTCCCATCTTGCTTGGATATTCACTGATCCCTTGACCATTCCTCTGGAGGAGGAACCTAGGGATTCATCCTTGCACATCATGCAATTGGTTACCTCTTCTGACATTTCTGTTACTCCCCATAAGAATGCTTCAGCTGACTGGGACAAGTTTGACATTGATGAAGACCCTGAAGAAATAGAAACTGTGTTGAAAAAAGTTCCTGCTGATTACCATTCTTTCCTAGATGTTTTCTCCAAGGTTAAAGCAGACCAACTTTCTCCTCACCGCGCTTGCAATCATCACATTGAACTGGAAGGCCCACTCCCTCCAGTTGGGCCCATCTACTCACTAACCCAAGGTGAAAAGTCAACCCTACAAGCCTACATTGCAGAGAATGTAGAGAAAGGTTTCATCCGTTCCAGCACTTCAAGCACTGGAGCACCTGTTCTTTTTGTCAAAGAGAAGGATGGGAGTTTGCGGTTGTGTGTTGACTACCGCAAGCTTAACGCTGTCACCAGGAAGAACCATTACCCACTTCCTCCAATGACTTTCTTACTGACTGTCTTTTCAGGTTCTTCCATCTTCACCAAAATCAACCTCAGAGGCGCCTACAATCTATTGCACATCAAGGAAGGAGATGAACACCTAACAGCATTCAGATCTCAGTTTGGAAGCTATGAATACCTGGTCATGCCCTTTGGGCTGACCAATGCCCCAGCCTCTTTCCAAAATCTTATAAATGACATCCTTGCTGATCTCCTCACAATTTATGTGGTGGTTTACCTTGACAATATCCTCATTTTCTCAAAACATTTACAGGAACACATCCCTCATGTGTGTGAAGTACTGACCAGACTCAGAAAACACAAGTTATATGCAAAAGCCTCCAAATGCAACTTCCATGCACTTTCTGTGGACTACCTGGGCTACGTGATCTCAGGGGATGGGATCTTTATGGACAACAAAAAAGTCAAGACCATCCTTACCTGGCCTACTCCCACTAACAGAAAGGCTTTGCAATCTTTCCTTGGGTTTGCTAACTTCTATCGCAGGTTTATAAAGAACTACTCCAAACAGGTCTCCCACCTCACCTCCGTCGCTGGAAACAGCTCCCTTTTCAATCTCACTCCTGAAGCCTTGCAACAATTTGAAAACATCAAGAAAGCTTTTACCCAAGCTCCAGTCCTTTGCCACTTTGATCACCTCTTGAGAACCTATGTTGAGACTGATGCCAGTGACTATGCCCTGGGTGCAGTCCTACACCAGGTTACTGCTGACAAAACTAAACACCCTATTGCCTTTGACAGCAGAAAAATGTCCAGTGCTGACCTCAACAATGAAATCCATGACAAAGAGCTCCTTGCTATTGTCTTTGCCCTCCAAAAATGGAGGTTCTACCTCTTGAGCGTTACTGACCCTTTTGAAGTTCTAACTGATCATTCCTCTTTGAAGTATTTTATGTCTTCCAAGTTCCTCACTAGAAGACAGGCCCTTTGGGCAGAATTCCTCTCTGAATTCAATTTTTTGATCACTTACAGGCCTGGCAAACTTTCAACTATCCCAGATATCCTGTCACATTGGGACGACGTGTATCCAGCGGGGGAACGCCATATTCTGAAAAGAATCCTGGAAATTTTCAACAGCTTCTGAAACAAAATGAAGTTGAAACTTCCAAACTCTTTTTCCTTTCTGCTAATAAACTTGACAATCAACTGAGTGAATTGACTTCTGGTCAACAAGCTGACAATTTATTTCAGGGCATCATTAAAAGATTGAATAAGAATGAAGAAGTAACTGATTACTCCTTAGACCCCTTTAGTGGCTTACTCCTGTTCCAGGGTAAAGTGGTCATACCTGACCAAGCTAACCATCTTAAACAAAAAATACTCTATCAAAGACATGATTCTCCTCTTGCAGGTCACCCTGGCCAACAGAAGACTCTCAAACTCATCAATAGATCTTTCTCCTGGAAGGGAATGTCAAAGGATGTCAAGAACTATGTTTCAGTCTGCTACCTTTGCAACAGGAACAAGGCAAGGCATGAAAAGAAACTAGGACTTCTCAAACCTCTTCCAATCACTGATGGCCCTTGGACTTCACTCTCTATGGACTTCATCTCTCAACCCCCTCTCTCCAATGGATTTGATTCTATCCTTGTTGTGGTGGACCGTTTCTCTAAGATGGCCCTCTTCATTAAAACAACCGGTACACTGACTGCAGTAGAACTTGCTAACCTTTTCATCAGTCATGTCTTCTCCAAGCATGGCCTACCTGCTGACATCATAAGTGACCAAGGCTCCTTATTCATCTCTTCTTTCTGGAAGACACTTTGTGAAAAACTACAGATCCAAAGGAATCTCTCCACAGCTTACCACCCTGAAACAGATGGTCAAACTGAAAGAGTCAACCAAGTACTAGAACAGTACCTCAGAATGTATATCAGTTATCACCAGGACAACTGGGATACTTGGCTCCCCTTGGCAGAATTCTCTTACAACAACAGTGTTCATACTTCTACCCATCAATCACCGTTCTTTACCCTCTATGGAAGGCACCCAAGTTTTGACTTCCTACATGTGTGGGACAACCAACCTTCCAGTCACTACCTGGACCAGATTCAGAAAAACCAGATTCAACTAAAGAAAGAATTAAAAGAGTCTATGGATAAGTATAAGCACTATGCTGACCTTAATAGAAAAGACATTCCAAAAGGTATTGCTCCTGGGAATAAAGTTTGGTTATCTGCAAAGAATATCAATACTAACAGACCTTCCAAGAAGCTCTCTGAGCGTTGGTTGGGCCCTTTTCTCATTATTGAATGTATAGGATCTCATGCTTTCAAACTACAACTCCCTGAGCAATGGTCTTCCATCTGCCCCATCTTCCATGCTTCCCTTCTCAAACCCTACTCCTCAGACCCAAATTCTCCTTACCATCATCCACCCCCAGAACAAGTGGAAATTGATGGCCAGGAAGAATGGGAAGTGTCTCAAATCCTGGACTCCAAGATGAGACATGGCAAACTCCTTTATCTAGTCAAATGGAAAGGTTTTTTAGAAGACTCTGAAAGAACCTCATGGGAACCAGTAGCCAATCTCACCAACTGTGCAGCCCTTCTCCACAACTTGCACTCACTCTACCCTTCCAAACCCAAACCCTCATAATGGCCACGCTTTTTTCCCAATCAACTCCATCCCTGTCCTTCTTGGTTCCTCCATAATTCTAAAATTCACTCTCACTCTCCCAAAACAATCAACCAAATCAAGTCTCTTTCCATTTCATCCATCTAAATAAAGAAAGCAAAACAAATTTCTATCTACCATTCACTTTCAATCTTATCAATCAAATCAGTAATCTTAGCTACCCAAACACTAGCCAATTTTATCTTCCTTCCTTCATATTCCTCCTTATCCTTAGCAGTAGCTCCCAACTCATATGTTACACCAGAAAAAGATAAGAAATCCTCTAGCTCTGCCAACACTTCCTTTTTTGCCTCCTTCTTTTCCTTCTTCTTCTCCACTTCTTCCCCATTATTCAAACTCCACCCAAAAATAGCATTGCTCCTGGAATCCTTTGAAAACCTCCCAAGACGCCTTTCAATCTCCTTCAAGTCCCCCTCTGGATCATCTTCAATAGCATCCATGGGTCCAACTACCTTTCCTCCAGAGCAAGCATAAAAACTAATATCCCCCTGGGTCACCTTCCTATATCCACCTATCACTCCATCCTCAGCCAGTAAACTCCCGACCAACTCTCCAACAGACTGAGGGCCCAGGGAATCATCCTCCAATTCTATAACTTCCTTACCCTTCCCCTTGTCCTGCTCCACTCCACCTCCTTCCCTTTCCATGCCTTCTGTTTCCTCTTCTGTTTCCTCTTCTTCTTCTTCTTCTTCTTCTTCATCATTGTCAGGCTCTCCAGGAGCATCTTCATCCTTTTCCTCCTCTCTCCCTGCTTCAAAACCCTTTTGACTTTGACTTTGTTGGGTTTGACTTTGACTTTGATAGAGGCGGCGGCGGCGTTTCTGGCAATTCAAATCCCCTTTGAACTTCAAGCTTTGACGTCTCTTTGACGCTTTGACGCCTCTTCAATCCCCTCTCAGCTTCTTCGACCGGATCACCACTTCTTTGACAGTCCTTCTATGTGGCTCAATCACCTCAACCACATTGTGGCAAACTTTGACAGGTTTGACCTCGGACCTTTGAACCTTGGCCGCTTCAACCTTCAATCGTCGAACTTTGACAGCACCAACCTTTGACTGTTGAACTTTGACAGGTTTGACCTTTGACCCTCGAACTTCCACAGATTCAATTTGACCTTTTCAAACTTTGACCGGTTTGACAACTTTTTGGCTTGCTTCAACCACTTCAACTGTGGTTCAATTGGCTTCGACCAGGTTGGCCTGGCTTCAACAAAGGTTCAATTGGCCCCCTGCGCCCTTGGAGTCCGCAAGCAAACTAATTGAAGACAAATAAGGGGTCCCCCAACGCACGTCCATTGCGTTCGAACTTTCTGCTTCCTTTTTTGATGTACCGTCCAACGCCAGATGTCCTTTCTTCCTCAACTCCGTTTGGCACTTCTCCATTCTTTTCATCTTCTACTTCAGCGCCTCCACTACAATAGTACAATCGCAGACTGGAGTCAGCCTATCTGAACAATCTCAACTCAAAAAAAAAAAAACACTCACCGTCCGAAGCCCCTACCCTACTCTCCACGCCTAGCAACACGCTCAAATTTTCCGGCGCCTCCTTCACTTCAAACTTGGGACAGAATTCATCCCTCACCCAAACAATGGGTCCTAGCACCTTCCTTCTGGCGTTGTGGGCTCCAGAACAAGGCCTTTTGTAGCTTTGACAATACTCGCACTTCCCGGACTTGGGAGTGATGCTGGTGATGCAAACCTTGTTGGTTTCTGCGCACCTGGAACACGGAGGATAGTACTGGTTGACAGGATAATAGCCATTGGTGATTTCCATACTGAATGAGGGGGTGGATGATCTATTATAGGATGAAAGTGATGGACAGGTTTCAGGTGGTGATGGTGATGGATATGGTGATGGGAAAGGCAGTATAGGCATGGTGAAGATCTCAACCTAATTCTCACCTCTTCTTATGGGTATCAGGAGCTACCCCTTCCTCTTCTGGGGGGGTACTGTCATAACCATAACTTGACTCAGCCATACTCAACCCTCAGCCATACTCAGTCTAGTACAATCTACCTTCCACCCCTGGATCTACATACTGCATATCCCCTAAGTAATCTCCCAGGCATACTCTCCACCTCTCCATGGCTTGGTTCATCCCTATCTCTCCTTCAAACTCTATCGGGTATGAGAAGCACACAGACAACCCATAGTACATACTCCTTGATGGACAACCCATAACCTGTTTCAGTACATGACCTTCCTGGACAAGCCCATACTCAATCTGTCAAGCTACAACCTTCAGCCCCATTGGTCAACATGTAATGCCATGGGCCTCTCAGCCCAGCAACAGCCATCTCTCCTCAAGGCCTCCTCCCAGTTCTCACATATACTGGCCTCTCCTCTCCTCCTGAACTAATTCCCCTCAAGGAATTAGTATACTACTTCTTATTGGTTAGTCCCTCATCCAATAGGTGTCATCTCAGCACAAGAAAGCCAACCAGCCTATCTTACTCATCTCACATATCCCTCTGGTGTTACTCTTACAGGATTCCCTCCTCACAATCCTTCAGAGCCTTACTCCTGGATTCTTCTCCTCATCATTGTCCTTACTCTACATGTCCTCTTCATATGCAATCAATCTCTTTATCTCTATCCTGAGTTCTGTGAGCAGTAGTGCCCGTGCCATCAGCCCCTTGCAGGCCAGGGGCAGTTGTGACAGGGGGGGGTTATTTTGGTTTATTTTCTTAAATCTTTCAACTCCAGTTTTTTTTAATATTGATTTGTTAATTTTTTTTCTTGATTCTAATTTTAAGGGATTTTATTATTAACTTAAAAAAATTCAAAGCATCTCTTGTGAAGTGCTGGCCTCAAGAGTCAAGGGAAGTCCTTGTCTTGGCTCACCCCACCTGGCTATGGCTGAGGTCATACACTCCACCCACTGGCCAGGTTCAATGGGTGGAGTGATCAACCTGGCTGCTGCCCTTTGCTCCACAGCTGCATGCAATACAGCTGAGTTAAGGATCAACTGATTGTAGTTTGAATGGATAACTTCCATTGTTCTCCAAGAGGTATCTTGATGCTCAACTTGGGAAATGTGGATTTTTTGAAGATGGAAACTCCCATCATGGCAATTGTGCTGCATGTTCAAGCAGGCTTTGATTACCTGTATTTGATTCAAATCATGTTTGGTCAACAAAATATATCTATTTCAAATCTGAAACAAAAAGGAAGAAATTTCTAAATTGACAATTTACTGTGCATTCAGAGGTTGTTTCAACAAATTGCCTCATGTGGTAAAATGGATTGATTCCCATAATTTCAAGTTTGTTGACTTGGATAACATATCTGGTGGTTCCGATTCCAGTATTCTGCCATAATGAAGTGATATTGCCAATAAAATCCTTTGAGTTGGGACATTCCATCTGATTCCAAAAAAAATATGGAAAAAATGGAAAAATGGTTATTGTTTTGAAGTTTTGAAATTCAAGCAAACCAAAAAACTTGCCAATCTGTGATAGTTTTTTTGAATAATCTCATGCTTTTTCAATTGAATTTCTGTAGTTGTTCAAGGCTAGAAGGGAAATCTTCTTTGAGTACCTGAGGAACTTGAACTGGTTCTTCCTCAGGAACAGATTTTTTTAGCAAAGGGAAATTGGGTGATGGGATGATAAATCTGGCTATTGTAACCCATTGAATTTTGAATAACTGTAATATCTTCAAATATGCTGGTAATTAGGGCATATCAGAGTTAAAATTTTGAAGAATTTATGAAGCTTATTTCAGGAAAAATATCAATTTTTCAAAAAATATTTTTTTATAAAAATAAACCATGAATCAATGGTTTTAAATGAAAAAAGAAATTGAAAAAAATGGATAGGTCTGAAATAAGCCATTTAAGTTTTTGAAAATTTGAACTCTGATACACCCTATTGTTGAACTGCTTTGAAAAATTGTTTGAGTATGTTGATTGTATACCACACCAGCAGAGAGAAGAAAACACAGAGCCTGATAATTGCTTAAGATGATGGCCAAATCACATCCTGGACAGATATTGTTTGAATGAATTGAAGCTTGGTGTAAAAGTATATTGTAACTTTTGAATTTTTCAGTTGAAAAGGTACTAGCTGGACCAAAAAGCAAAATTCAGTGTGGGAGGTGAAGAAGCATGTGAATCTTAGTTTTGTTGATCCATTGGCCAGAAATCTTGATCAAATGATATAAAAAGTGTTTTATTTGTGCCTTCAGTTGATTTTGGTATTGATCCATGTATTTGATGTGAGTTTGAAATATAAAAGTTCAAATTTGACAAATTGAGGTCCAAAGAACCCTTTGTTCAGCTTTCATAAAGTGAAAAAAAAGTGCAGCTTGAAGTAATATTTTGAGAGATTTTCAATCAGGCTGAGTGATCTTTTGTATAAATAGTTTGGCTTAAGGGAGGGGATTTTAGGTGAATTTTTGCCAAAAGACTGGATGTATCTACTCAGTAATTGTAATTCAGCTTTCTTCAAAGATTGAATCAAATCTTGGACCAAGTATTTGACAATAACACAAAGAAAAACATGTAGAATTTCAACTGGAGTTTCAATTAAGCCATCAAATAAATTTAATTTTGGAACAAAAAAAATAAGAAAATATAGCAATGTCTGACTATCATGAAAATTTAAGCAAATTAATTGAAAAAAAACCTTCAAGCTTCCAAAATAAATTGAATAATTTGGAGTAGTCTGTTCCTTCTTTTTCTCTGATTTCTTTAAGGATTGATGCTATCTCTTTTTTTTAATAAATTTCCTGTTAATTGAATCCACAAGACCATAGGATAAAGACATTATTTGGAAGGATTTTGGATTTATTTTGGAAAGTTCATAGAGTTTATGGGTGTTGTTGATGGTTTCAGTCCAAACTCTGGTGGGATTAGGGGCCTAGAAATATATAAAAAACTTTATCAATGATTAAAAATTTTATTCAAATAATTGAACAATTCACCTCAAAGCCATTCCTATCAATTTTCCAAAAATTTTGAAGATCAGCAATTGTTTGCTTATTTTCGCTGTTGGGTACAGATAGTTTGCATATTTGACATGGGTTGAGTGCTATTCCAGGAAATGGAGTATTTTTGACCTCTGCATGCATTGGGGAATCTTCCAAAAAGCATAAGGCAGTGGTGATAACTAAAACTGGTTCAGAAATGGTAATATCAAAAGCTGAATATCCTTGGGTGGCCATTTGACTTTTTTTCAATTGAAAAAGTCAATTTCATTTCAATGGATGATTCATTTTGGGACTAAATCAATCTCTTCAAATATTCTGTCTTCCATTTAAATTAATCCAGCTCCTTTGGATTTTGACAAAAAGTGACAATTCTATTCTTGGTTGGATAAGTGAGGGGGAAGACCAGATAGTGTCAAGTAGAATATTGGTGTTTGTTGAATCACTATGATATATTTCCTGAAGTATCATCTGAATATATTGTTATAGGAACATGTCTAATAAACTTCTCCAGTGCCTTGAAACGCCGTGGATTAGGGAGAATGATCACATTTTCACTTTCTTCATCAATTTCAAAGAAAACTCAATCTTGTTCTATTTTGGATTACTCCTTCAGAAATTGATCACTACAAATTCCCATTAAATTTGAATCCATGAATTTTGCTTGGGAAAAAATAGTGATCTGCACTGCAGTTGAATGGATCATGGAAAATTCCATTGGGGCACATTTTGTGTAAATTTTTGATTCAAAAGAGTAAATAAAAAGAGGAATTAAAATTTCTTTGTAAATTGATTTTCCAGGTTGAAATATATAAATGTGATGGGAGTTTTGAATAAAAATTTGATTTCTGAGTTTGGGTGACAGAAACTCTTGCCATTTGTTGGATTGACAGAGCTTGAAATGAGCCAATCCCAAATTTTCTTCTGGATAAAATTCCAAAAAGGGTGACACATGGATTTGAAAGCTACTGAAATTTTCAAGAAATAAAAAAAAATTAAGAAAATTTTAAAGAATTAAATTTTGAATTTTTAAAAAATTTGAAACTTCTCAAAGAAATCCCAGATGGGATATGATTCCCTTCAATTTGAGTGAGAAGCATGGAATGCCCAATAAACACAAGTGATATTCTGCTGGTAAGTCTCAAGATTGGCAAATCCTGGCACCTGTCCATCAGACAAAATTCCTTGATGGCAGTTTCACCCCACATTGGTTAAAAATCCCCTAAATCTTCCCATAGAGAGATTTACAGAAAATTTGATGATTTTAGACCACCACAATTGATTGGAAAAACTCCTACAAACAATCATTTGATCCAAAGGAAAGCCTATCTTGATTACTTCATTATTTCCTTTGGTTTTTCCCTTTCATATTAATCTTTTTTTCCCTGATCATTTCATCTTATTCTGTCTTTTGCCCTAAATATTGTTTTGAACCTCCTTATTCTTAAAAGGAAAAAAAATCATCTCCCCCATCCCATGATATCTGCAATTTTTTTAAATAAACTTCCTTATCCCCTGATGTTGAAGAATCAGTAATTATTTATTTCAGCTTGGCATTAATGAGGTCTTACCATCCCTCCTCATTTTCAATCAAATCCAGGTCATCACCTATATTCAATCTTGTAACAATTGGACTAAATTCAAACGTTTTGATTATTTGATCCATATTGATATCAAATGGAAACTTAAGTGCTCCTTGATTGAAATAAATCCACAATTTTTCATTCAATTCCATGTTTGCCAAGTTTAAGTTTGAGTCGATCAACATAGGGTTTTGGTGATTTTTTTTTAAAAGCTCTAAGTTTCTGCTGGTGAATGGGGATTTTGAAATGTCTTTTCTGATTTTCTTTATTCATGGGCTGGCCTTGAAAGATTTGGAAGCTGTATTTAACCCCATTTGGCATATGTATCAACTAAAAACTTTCCTTTTTTTTTAAAAAAAAAGCATTAGATTTACAATGAGATTCTCCTACAAAAGAACTGAAATTGAAACCAACCTTCTTCCATGTTCTTATTTTTCTTCTTTTATAAGTCTTTTTTTTTGCAAGAAGCAGCACTTTAGTAAGCTACTAGAGTTGGATAGAAGGCAAAAAGTTTTCAAAATGTGGGAAAAAAAGACAAAACCAGTGGCCAGACAATGGATTCAAAACCAATGAAATCACCAGATCATAACCATTGAGTTCTGGAATTACCCTTTGTTTCTCACCTTGTCTCATAATTGATTTCCAATAATTAAAAATTCTTGTTTCCAATTTCCAATTAGTTTTTCAAATTCCTTAATCTTTCCTTTTAATCCAAACCCCATCCATTCTCACCATGCCTGCATCATTCCTTAACCCTTTCAAATCCCAAAATTATTTGACCCAACCTACTACCTTTCAATCATCCAGCCCCAATACTACAAAGCAAAGGCACATCAACAAATCTGAGGATGCTCAGAGTGATTCTCCCAACAAGCCCCAATTACGTGTCAAATCTGGTTGAAAAAGCCCCCAGTTGGATGAAAAAACTAACTGTCATTCAACAATCTATTCAGAGGACATCTCAGCTGATTTATTTCAGAGCAAAATAGACCAAATGTTCCCAATCTTGACCAAACTCAAAGCCCTTCTTGACCAATGTAAAAATTTAAGTTTGTTCCTTCTCTTAATATTATTAAAATGCTCTCCCTACCCAATAATCACATTTTATTTGCTTTTGATTGCTCTTGAACCCTTCCCAACAATCTACAATTGGAATCATACAACTTAAGATGAGTGAACATCAAATTATGATGTTCTTCATTCATATGAACTTGAGACTCAGCCAGAAAGGGAAACCAACCACCTCTTCCATCCCAGGATCATCAAACACAGCCACCAACTCAAACATGCAATTAAGACAACTGAAAAAAATAAATTGTTATCAGTACAGAAAATACATCCGGGTAAGCTCCTTCTGTTTCAAATCATAGAAATCAGGTATTAGACTCAATAAATTGAAACAAGCCAATGGTCTGAGATGAGATTTGAGCAAAATTCTTCTGATGCAACATCAAGGTGTATGAGGAGACAAACAATTTGTCTGGCAAGCCAATCAAAGATTCACTACTACTCTCAACAATTGTAAGTGTGATTTTTTTTCCCATTCTATACTCAGATCAATTTAAATCAATATGCCTGCTAAGATTATGTTTCCAGACAATTGGGCACTGTCAAAAAGAAGTACCTCCCCCTTGTTATGACACAAACAATCCAACTGTGCAAAAAGATGTTATGTCTTTTGTTGGTAAACTGGTGAAGTTCAAAAAATCTAGTTTAAGAAATGTGGTGAGTTCAATTTCTAATTTCTTAATAATTTTGTTGTTTTTTATGATTTTTCTGACCAATCTGTGGGTATACAACATTTCCAGCTTCTCTAAAACATTGCAGACACAATTACCCACACAAGGGATGGACCAATTCCAAAATTTTCAGAACTTTTGATTAATGTATGTCTGATTTTATTTCTGACCAAATTTAATTAAAATACATTTTCAACTGCAGTTAATGATGAACTCATTACAGATTTATCAAGTATTTTGGCACAAAAACAAACAAAATTTAGCAAACCATTTCATTTACAAGACACCTTTCCAAGAAAAGGTCCAATTGGTTTGAATCCAAAATGTAGTTTTGCACTATGGGATTTGAACCCATGACCTGACACTGCACTCAATTGGTACTGCGCCCTGCACCACAGATTTTTTAATCCCTGTGGATTTTTTACTGTTATTTCCAACCCCTGCTGAAGAATTTTATACAAAAAAACAACAATACATACGTTTGTAATTACATCCATACCATTCATTCAAGCAACAAATTATCTTCTACCTCAAATCAACCCCACAAATCTGAGTTTCAATCTCATGTGATTGAATCAATGAACCAAAGTGCCCAAGAGTTATCCAACTTATGCAAGGAAGCTGCTTCCAAAGATGCCTTGATTGAAAAACTGATGACTCAGCTGTGGGTTTGTCATCCACCAGTAACCAAATCCCAGCTCTCAAAGACTGTTCAAGCAACTGCTGGAACCAGCCAAGATTCAAGGCCACCAATGAGGTCCATTGGTGGACCATCAGTACTTGAAACACCATCCAATTGAGCAACCTCCAGAGTAAATAATCCTAACTTGACTCCAATCAAACAAAATCAGGGTGGCAGTACCCCCAATTCCAGCATACCCAATCAAGCCAACCAGATTACCTTGAAAGACATACCATCCATCTTCAACAAGACCAAGGTATTCATGCTTCTCTCTTTCTGCATAACTTCCTTCATTTGGTTGAATATTTTTTCTTTTCTTCTCATTTTTTCAGTTTTCTCTCTTCACCCAGATAAAGATCCTCTGGGGTTTAATTAAGGAGAGCCCAATACCCCCTGCCCCTCAACAAGAAATCCTCTCCAAATTTTATTTTAAATTCAGCAATGCAAATCAAATCAAGAGAGCGCTTGTCAATGAAAACTCAGCAAAACTAATTTCTGCCATCAAAATACAAACCCTTTCATCTATAAGAACCTGGTTTGAAGAATATTGGAACTGCAATTGTTCAAATTGAAGAAAACTTTGTCAACTATGCCCATAGCTGTCTTTCTCAGATGGGATTATGTGAATGAGGGCCCAATATTGAAAAGCCAATCAACTCCTTTCTCAACACAGCATGTTGCATATCCGCAGTTGGAACTTTTTTTCAGATTGCATCAACCGGAAACTTCAACTACATGTCCAGCAAAAAAGGTTACTTGAATGACTTGAGTCTCTTATATAAATCTTACAATCACTTTTTCCACCATGTGATGCTTGAAAAATTCAAAAAAGAAAAAAAAGGTGCTGGTAAGTACCACAATGAAGAAGAAAGAAAATCCATGCAGAAGGGGCACAAAAGAGTAATTATTTTAGAATTTTTGTTTGATTTGAATCTACTGACTAAAAAATTACCAATGCAGACACGCAATTCAAGGTACAAATTTGCAGTCAAGCACAAATTTCCACCCCAATACCAAAAGATCCTAGCTGATATCCATGCTCATTTGGATGATGAGTATCACCCCAAGCACAAGGTCACTTCCCTTTTGTTCAAATTTGGCAAATTGGTTCTTCTGTTTCCTTGATAAGGTGATGATCAAAACCTAAAAAATTGAAGTAAAGCAAATTCAATGCCAGAATCAAGCTCTACCAACCAAACCCAGACCAACCTGTTTTCCAAAAGCCCCAAGGGCCCTACCATTGCATTTATACAACCCCCACTGGTACACTGATGTTCAGTCAGACATGAAAGATGCTGTTTCAGATGTAAAAAATTTTGCTTTCCTACTAGACTCAGCCCAAATTTTGTGGGGAATGAAGCACCCAGATGAGAAACTCAGAGAAAAGAAATTTAAAATGAAGTATTGGGCTGAACCGTATGATCTTGAGCATGTCATCAACAATAATGATGATCATGAAAGTGAAAATAGTAACAACAGTTCCAGCTACCATGGTGTTGAAATTGACCTATCTGATACTTCCAGCAGCAGTGGGGCAGATTACAGGGAGGAGGAGGAGGAGGAGGATCTTGGATTTATTGATGAAGATCAACAGGATGATGATGATTGTGTTGATGATGAGGAGCCTTACACTGGTAACAAAAAGATGCTAGTATACAACAAAGCTGGTCTTGTCTAGTACCTGTGGGATTTCAATTTTTAGCTGAATTTTTTTGTCTTTTTACTTACACTCTCACTCAAGTATCCTTTCTAAAACTGTTTCCCATATTTTTCATTGATCTTTCACTTTTGCTACAAATTGGTGCTTCATTGTATGTAAGAACAGCCAAATGATAAAAAATATGTTCAATTCAAAACATTTCAAACATGATTTTGCCACTAAATTGAGATAGAAAAAAAACATTAACTGTCTGTTTCCATTGAGATGTACTCAATAGCATCTACAGGGGGTTAAGAATCAATTACTTCAAGCCATAGTACCATTTGATGGGTATTTTCAGCATACAAAGCAAGTACCTCTCTGTAAGCACAAAGTCACCCAATGAAATGAGGAGACAACATCAGATAGTTGCCATGGGCTGTGATACTTGCTTCAGACTGCATGTTTGTGAAGATTCCAGTCCAGGCTAACTCTACCCCATCCTGTTTGTCCATGGTGATAGATTTTTTTTGTCAACTATAATCTGGGTTCCTTTCTGATTCTCTGATCCCAGAATTGCAAAAATTTCAATTATGAAGCCATGATTTCTCACTCCATTATCTTTGAACAACACTCTGTTGCAGGGCTAATGCTTTGCCAAAACAACTCAATCCCAAATTTTGACCAAGCCCATCTCCACTATTTTTGATGTTGAAATTTTTAACCCTTTGGGGTGTGGAAAGTCTCTGTAATCACACAATTCATGAAGAGTTTGTCTCAGGTGATTCAAGAAAACATGGTACAGGATGGAGTCTAGATGTGTGTTGATTTCTTTGCCTTTGAATTTGGTTTGAGGTTGAATGGTTTTGTATTAATCAGCCAATTTTTGAATCTGACAAAAGCGCTTAATCATTGAGACTTCAATTTTTCCTGTTCTAAATAAGTCAGTACACTATTTTAATCTTGCAAAGAATTTTTTTAAATTAACTGACCAAGCCATCCATTATTTGATAGACTCTGAAGCACACCATTTAATTTATCTCCAACAAACTCTGCTAAGGAAATCAGGGGTCCCCAACACCTAGATAACTCACCAATGTGTTAAAAATAGTGATTGTTAGGTCAAATAGCAATTCCAGGTTTTGATATAGCATATTATTTTCATTAGTGTGCATAATTGACTTCAAATTCTATGGTTTCTTCAGTTGTAATTGACTTTTTCTCAATAAATGCAGTACACTGGACCATAATAAATAAATTTTCCAGTGTTTCTCACTTTTGCTTGCAGTCTCTTTCTACCCTTGAGATGCCAAAATACTCTAGCACAATCAGAGTAAGATGTGTCAAAAATAATGAGTTCCATTTGCTGACTTTGAGCTTACCATTTGATGCACTTCCAACCCCTTTTGGCATCTGAGAAATGCATGGGGTGAAAAAAACTTTGGGAATTAATTTCTGCAGTTTTCTTGTTTCCCAACTACTGAATGGCTGATGAGAATCAGTTGTTTCACTTTCTTCAAGCTTGCTGTCCCAAGGATCAAATTCCTCTTGTCCATTGAATCAGAATCTAATTCTTACATTATGTATGAGGATTCCTTCTTACCAATTATGCATCACAACCAGCACCACATTCTTCACTGTATTCTAATAAGGTAGGTAATTCAATTCTGACCATCAAACCCCAGTATGTTTGACCAATTTTTACCTAGCCTGTAGTGTTTCAGTGTATTTCCATAAAAATGATAGGCCTATTGTCCTCTAAGCTTCACAAGGTCTTTTATCTGTCAAAAAATGTAACTCCTCTTTTTAAAAATGGAAATAAGAGTGGAATTGTGTTTCCAAGCAAGATGCAAAACCAGAAACTTTAACAATTGCAACAATGTTGCAAATAAGGGCCCCCAATCAGGCTTGAACCTTAAAACCCATGGGATACATGAATGTTGAAATTATCTTTCCATTGTTCAGTGCCAGCAATTTTTCAACCAAAGGGCCAAGTTTGTTGGAATTTTTTCATATTTAACTCTTTGGGTCAAGGAATAATCCCCCCAAGTAAAACTTTGTGTGTTTGATTCCAAAGATGGGGTGGCATGTCAAGTAAGGTAGAGCCAAAACACCCACAGATGCTTGCTTTCCAGCAAGTTTTTTGGCAAATGGATTAAACCAATCCACAAATAAGCTGAAATTAAGCTTCAGATATTGAATTCTGGAATGTGGTTCAATTTTATCCCCATTTGTATTTTTCCACCCAGGCAATTGCTGGTAATCAAACAAAAGATCTTGAGATGGTTGAGAAACAATTTTGGTCCAGTCCTTGATTGAATCTTCAAATTTTGGAAGGCAGAGGAACCACTGAAGCCACTTGGCAAAACTTTGACTTTCACAGATCATTTTGAATGATGACTGGGGTTGTGCAATGTTTTGGTTGGGAATTTTTGGTATAACTGAAGGTGGGAGATTTTCCTGGGGTTTAATTAGATCAAATACAAATTTTGAGGAGATTGAAGTGACTCAATATTCACAAATTAGTTGTTTAGATTCAATTGGATAAAGTGCAAAGCATTTTGGACAGAAAATTTGAATAATAAAATCTGGGGTTAATTTCAGATCCTTCAGAATGGTTCCAACATACTTTGCAAGGGCCATGTCTATTTAATCAGTTGCTTTGGGGTTTGAAAAATGTGAAATTATTAACACCATTAAGTCACATGCAGTTGGAAATCTTTTATGGCTCAGATCACACACATGATAGAGCCAAATGATGAAATACAAAATAATTTCTGTGTTCAAGAACCAAAAAGAAAAAAAAACTTAATGGTAATGCATTCTAAGAGAGTGTGAAGCCTAATAACATACTTTAAATCCTTGATGGTGGATTAAAAACAAAAATTGGGACATCTCTGTTGGTACTAGAATCCACATCTGAATCCCTTGAATTGGGTGGTTGGTTCAACTTGAGATTATCCAATTCACAGATTGATATGTCAAAACTCTTAGCTTGATTATCAGCAGCTAGATGTCTTTGTCTTTTTGAAGGATGAAAAAGTTTTTCAAGTTTTTCAGAATCATCCAAACCAGTGTACAATAGATCCCCATACCAGCTGCAGGTGCACACAACTTTTTTGACCATATTGTTGGTTAAGGGTTGAAAGATGGGATTGAATGGGTAAACATGCCAAACCAATGTTTCACACCCCCTTATGTTTTCAATTCTGATGAAATCTTGGGGGTCTATGTGAGACTTGCCTCATTGACCATGTTCCTCTTTGGTTTTTTGCCACATTGACACTGCTATGGAAGATATGACCCATTCTACCTCCATAATGTACTATCCTCACTTAAGCTAAACCTTCCCGCAAGGACTTTATGAAGATCTGACCTATTCTACTTCCATAATCCACTATTGAGTTAAGATAAAAATTCCTGCAACTATTACTCTTACAGGTGTCACCCAACCTCATTGGTTTGTTTTTTCCAATTTTGGCTGAATGCAGGTGTTGAATTGGGTAGATTGTGGGCTGTTGCACCTCAAGGAAGGTGACATTTCACATGTGAGCGCGCAAGGGCCAAAGCCCCTGCGCAGGGTTGTTTGAAATGTGACACCCAATTGCACACAGTGTCAACATTCATGAGTGATGTTTTAACCACTCAGCTCAGTGAACCATTTCTGGATGGGCCATTGTGCCTGTCCACTTGCCAAGGGTCTGCTTGGATTTACCTGTAAAGACCTGATGTGTTGTTTGAAAATGCTGTTCATGCTTTCAGTACCAAGACTTAGAGTCCTTGGGTGGCAGTCTGCATAAGAGCAGATTTTGACTCCAACACAAGTTGCCTTCTTAAAACTTCAAATCACCATTCATATTTTCAGTCCAATATGTGGTGAAATGATGCACTGGAAGGTCATTGATTGAGACTTGCAAGAATTACAACAACAGTTGTTGTCTTCTATCACAGTGTAAGCAATTACAATTTTTCTTTAGGATTTTTTCCAATTGTTTTAATTACTTAAATTTGATCTTGAATCTTGTGAACAATTTTTAACAGCTGGGCCAAAGACATCTTGAAAAAGGACAAAGAATTATTCGATGGTAAGACCATGGCAGAAGATCTTGCATCTGAGGCCTTGATCATGCCAACTGAGGCTTAAATCCTTGAATTTGAATGAACACTCAATAAATCTCAAGAATATCCTTTTTGATATTTGTAATTTCATGTCTATTTCATTGTGGAAATTTGTTTTTAATGAATAATTGTAACTTTCTCTTTATTATTAAACCAAAACCCGTGTAATTTTATTTGTTATACATTAAAAAATAAGCCATTTATTTATTAAATAAACCGGATTCCAAGGTTTTATGCAATGGATAAATGAGCCAGCGATGGAATTATAAAAAAAAGGTCGAATCAGCGTCGAGGACGACGATGATTCAACCTTTTGGGACCTTCTTACCATTGAGTCGAAGTGCCGTCAAATTGTCCTTGACAGCAAATCGACGCCGTGTCACCGGCACCGTGGGTGGAATCAGCGTCGAAATGTCAGCAGGCTCTCGACCAGCCTCGACGTTTTGGTACGCCGACGTTATTTCGACGGCTTCTGCCCACTAAGGGAGTGCCGTCGAACCAGCGTCGTGCGAGCTAGTGACTCGACGACATATTGGACCCGTGGTGTACATACAAACACAGGGGTCACCCCCAGCTGATTCTTCACCTCATGGACAAAGGACATGATCGATGATTCGAATTCCATTGTGTTCTTCATGCGATACTTTCTGCTTGCTCAATTGAGAGAAGTCATCAAAAATGACCATTACTTCCTGGTAGTCATGTTTTGATGATGGTTTCATGCGTAGAACATTCAATATAGTCAACAGAAATGGCTGATGGCGACTTTTTAGAGAGAAGTTTGGGTGACTGTAAGCGCTCACTTGATGCAGGGTGTCACCGTGGTGCCCGTCGAAGGTCGCGCGAGGTATCTGAGATAGCTGCCCATTCGGTCTGCTGGGGCTGTATGATCAGCCAGGCGGATTATCAGCCAACATCTTGTGATGTGAGCCGAACCCATCTGGGCATGCGAGCCTATGTAGAGAAGAGGAGGTCAACATGCTGCTGCTTGGGAGTACAGATGGTTCTTCAGGAGCTGGGCTTAGCGCTGATATTCTCCCTTCATCAGCGGCTTCTTCGAGGTGGCGCTAACACGCCGCAAGCACAGGCCCGTTAAGAATGACTGAGTCACAGGGCACGAAAGTCATTTGCTTTTCGGAAAGGACATGAGTATTGATAGTGGTTTCATTACGCAGCTAAGGCTTTTTCAAACAATCGAGTAATTTACAAAGTGCAAATATAGAAATACGGCGGAATGCGTAAATTTTGGCAAAAAATGGAGGTTTCATGGGATAGGGCTACCAGACTAGTCAAATGCAAATTAAGTGAATGCAACAGTACCATGAGGCAGGAGACGTGGAGGCGTTGAAGAGTGAAAAACTTCGAGGGCGAGGAAGTGACGATGAAGTATCATGAGCGCTTTAGGGCCGCGCCGCTGCTGACAACTTGGGCTGACGAAAATCTAAGAATATCCTGGGAGTCAGTACGAGTGATTGGGCGGGCGGAGCAGTGGAAGGATCTCACCTGCGCAAGTCGCGTTCACTGGCCTGAACTTGACCATGCAGCGAGCGCCGAACTTGTTGAGAGTGTTCGGCACGTTGGATGAAACTCATCCTGTTGTTGTAGAGAGAAGCACCGCTTGCTCGCTTGAGCTGTGATGCAACCTCAGCGGGTGCGCGCTTGGCACTCTGACGAGAACGGTATTTCTTGATCACGGCGCGAGTGGCGAACTTGATCAAGTCTTGAGGTGATATGTATGTACTTCAGGTCAGCATGGTGCAATCTGGGCGATCATGGTTGTACACGAGGACTCACCCAAGGGTAGATACCAGATTATGTTCCAGACCCAAGCAACCCCAACCCAAGAAACCGGGATGCCCTGGACATTGGAAAATGCCAAATTTCCGAATACAGCAAGCAACGAAGCAATGGTCTGTGCAATGCAGAAAGCAGCCATTAATGCCACCGATGGCCTCTCCATAAAGAACCAACCGTGAGATCGGGTGACGAAAATTAAGGCCTGAGAGATGATTGCGACTTGGAGGTAAATGATCATGTGCAATTGAGGGTCATTTGCGTCCTTCAGGGGCATCAATCCAAGGTTATCCTCGAAGAACGTGGTGTTGACGATCAGCACGAACAACAAGATCGTCGACAGGGCCAAATGGAGGCCATATGCGACGGCGTACGTGACTGTAAAGTGCCGAAGATTGGGGGTGTTAGTGTGCCGACATGGTATCAGACAAGAAGTTGGTACGCACAAATTTCCGCGAGATCCCAGTGGTCAGGTTCATTGTTTGGCAGGACACGATCGAGGGAGATAGTCATCACGGTTCCATCGTTAAGGATGGCAATGACCAGGACCATGAATGGCGGGAAATCAAACTGGAAGGCGAAAGCCATGATCGAAAAACCGACAACAATTCGAATGGTGACTGCACAGGCGTAGATCGAGTAGTTCCTCATCCTTTGGAAAACGATTCGGGATTGGCGGATAGCGTGTACGATCGTCGACAGCCCGGGTTCAGTAAGCACGATGTCAGCGGCCCCTCGAGCAGCATCGGTGGCACCCTCGACAGCAATTCCAACATTGGCTCGGGCGAGCTAGTGAGCTCAGAAGCAAATTAGTCAAAATGACAACAACCCAGGTGGTTGTAAAATGGACATACAGCGGGTGCATCATTGGCGCCGTCACCAGCTAGGACCGACGCGAAAAACCGAAAGGTTCGATCAGTTGGTTCCTTGAGGGTAACGTGAGATTAAGGACTTACTCATCGCAATCAAGTGGCCTAGGCTCTGCAGTTTCTTGACGATCTCATACTTGTGCTCGGGATAAACACCAGCGAATCCGTCGGCGTCTGAAGGCAAAGGGGAAGAACTCAGATGGTGCCTCAGATCGCTGGTGCAGACAGGGGCAGGACTCACCCAAAATCATGTCATCAAGCGATGAATACTTGCTTCCTGCTGGAGGACCCTCTTTCAAGACCTTGGAGGCAAACATGTGGTCACCCAGTCCTAGTCTACGTCCAGTCTCCTTGGCGATGGCCAGTTGATCACCTGTGACCATCTTGACCTTGAGTCCCAAAGCCGTTGCTTCGTCGATGGTCTGTTTTGTGTCGTCTCGGGGAGGGTCGAAGATCGACAGGAGGCCCACTAGCTGGAATCCACTTCCGGGACCACTGGCATCACCACTCGGCACATCCTCGTAAGCAACTGCCAGTGCCCGCAAACCGCGGCGAGCGAACTCTTCAACATCGGCCTCCAGCTGAGCTTCGATGGCGTCGGTTTTGTTGTAAGTGCACAATTCCATAACTTTGCCCGTCATACCCTTGGTCACCCGGCGCATCTCTCCCGTGGCGATGTCAATGTATGTGATTTCGGTTCGCTTAGAGACAGGATCAAAGGGCTTGAAGTCAACGAGCTTGATTCCTCGGCGAGCGACATCAGCTCCAACGGTGCCGACAACACAGCCATCGATCGCGTCCTGGTTCTCGATACGCGACGCGTAGGAGGCCAGAATGCACACATCCTCCGGTCCAACGTCAGAGTAAGTCTTGACAGTAGTTTTGTCAATGGTCAGCTTGTTGGTCGTCAAGGTCCCGGTTTTGTCGGAGCACAAAATCGTCACTCCAGCGAGTTCTTCAATGGCAGTGATACGCGTGACAATGGCTTTGTACTTGGCCAGTTGTTGAGCACCGACCGCCAGTGTGACCGAAAGCACAGTGGGCATGGCGATTGGGATCCCACCAATGAGCAAGACAAGAATATTGTCAAGACCACGACGGTAAGAGTAGTGGAATGCTCCATAAAGAACAATGAGCTCTGCGCCAGGGGAGATAAAATAGTTGCTCAGGTTCATGCAGCTAAATAGAACCCACAAACACAATCGCACTTACCTAGCGCAATGGAAATACCAATAGATACTAAACAGAAGCCACCAATCTAGCAAGTAGGCCCGAGAGCGTGTCAGCAGTGCTCCATTTAGATTTTCAACAGCCAGAGGTTGACTGACCTTTGCTAGAACAGCTTGCATGTGCCCGGTAGAGTCATTCTCCGCACCAACCAGCGTAGCGGCTCGTCCGAAGAATGTATTGGCACCCGTGGCACTAACAATACCTTCAGCCTCTCCCTGCTTGCAGATCGATCCTGAGAAACATTGATCGCCGACAGACTTGGAAATGGGCAAGGATTCACCGGTCAAGGCGGCTTGGTCGATGCTAACGTTGACTGCGTCGTACAGCCGGCAATCCCCTGGAACCACATCACCGATCTGAGGAAAGTATCCACAGGTTGAGCTGCGTGGAAAGCGAGAAGGATCGTCGTCAAGGAAAACTCACTTTAAAAGCCACAATATCCCCAGGGACAAGATCGGCCGAGTCGATCTCAGACCACTGGCCATTGCGGCGCACTTTGGCTTTGGGAGCAAGAGAGTCCATCAGCGCCTTGACGGCATTCCCGGCAGACCTCTCTTCATAGTAACCAATACCGGAGTTCTGATGATGCAAAACTGTCAGGAGAGACTAAACCACTGAGACATAATGCAGTCAATGACCTACAATCAGAAGTAAAGCCATAATTCCAACAAAGTCCTAAAGGCATTGAATCCATATTAGCATGAAAGAGGCATGGGGGAAGGCTAAACCTGGAGTAGGACGAACCTGCCAGTCGGGAGGGCGATTTTCCCCATTGGAAAGGGCAATCGAAACAATAGCAGCACCCTCCATGACCCAAGAGAGAGGACTTGATCACACAAAATCGCGCTAAGCTGTATGCCTCGCTGATTTAGAGCTAAGAAATGCGACTTACTTCCACATAAAACTCAGAAATTGGAGGAAAGGATTGACATATTTCTCCTCCAAACGATTGGGACCAAAAATTGCGCGTCGCCTTTCAACTTCGGCATGGTCCAAGCCTTGCTCGTTGGTTCTGGATCATAATCTAAAATAAATTCCTTCGACAACAGGGAGCTCAAGCCAGTGATTTGGAGCGAAGCACTCAAGCTTACTGTAGTAAAACCCAAACATCTTCCAATTCCACCTGCTCCAAGTCCACCTTCTCTCTGTCGTAAAGATCCTCAGCATTGAGCTGGATTGTTTTCATATCCACCAAACATCGCGTGGCAGCTTTTTCTTCTTCAAAAGTCTTGTCAAAGTTGCGGGTAGCCTTGACATCACCTTCAGCGCTCGCCATCCTCGGGACGGGGCAAATGATTGGTCGTTGTAGGGCGAGTTTAGTCTACCTGAAACAGTTTTGAAAGCTTACCCAGGTACCTTGCCAGCGGTCAACGCTGGACTGAGCAAATAGTTCAGGTAGTGTTGGTGAGGCACAAGTTGCAACACTAGAATGAAGAAGCCAGCGAAGCCCCCGATTGTTTCCAGCAGTAGGTCAATACTCTGACAATGGCAGGAAACTGGTGTCAATGCGTTAAGTGCTAGCTGGATGCGATGAGGAACGGGGCCGCAACCACCCGGAAGGGCGAATTTATAGATTCACCCGTGTCGACTCGTGTCCTTCGAAGGCTGGCGCGAGTCAGCAGGGCAAGTTTCCCTCTTGCAAATCATGGAAAGAACAAGATCCATCCCAAAAAAAAAAACCGCCCCCAGAGTCCAGTCCTCCCCGGGACCCGCTTTATGGCCCATCACGCTTAGCGATCCAAGAGCATCAATAGAAAATAAAGTTGATCGACTCAATGAACTTAAGAATAGTACACTTGCCACTCAATCTAGACTACAGATCTCTTACTCTGCTTGTTCCGGAGAGCAAAGATGTCTATGCATATTATACGTGCACGCCGAGCGAAGCTCCTCCCACTCCAATTCTGTCATATACGATAGCCGGACCATTGCATACGTATTTATGTGAATTCAACGACGGCGGCGGATTCGGACGCGCGTCTGTATCAAACCGAGAACTCTAAAAAAAAACTGATGCATGTCCGCTCATCAGCTATATCTTTCCAGGCAGTACTTTGGCTGGATACTGGGTGATGCCGAGAGTATTATTTGGGTGCTATCGTTAAATGTATATAAAAATTATGTTATATTCCCCCTAGGATTTTCATCTATTTACAACGATGGTCTTCCTTATATATGTGTTTGTTGTTGTGTATCTACATGGTTCCACGTTGTCGTTGAGGAATGTTCTAGTACATACTTTTATGTGTATGGAATATTCTAGTATGTTTATAGATTGTAGTATGTATTTATGTACCTGTTTTCTTAATATTCCCCCCCACAACAACGAACCGATTCACAGAGTCGAGAGATGCAAAAGAGAGAAGAAATGTCAAAGCCGGAAGCGACACATAAGAGCAGAAAAGAAGAAATAAGGGTGATGCATACATAGAAGCAAAGAAAAAAAATGTCACAGAAAAGAAAAGAAAAATTACAAGAAACAAAACTTATTCGTTGGTTCGGCCCGGCAAGTTTGTAACAGGACTGTGAGGTCTTCTTAATTGTTGTCCAAAGATCTTTGATGCGAAAGCCACAAGTTTGTTGGTCCCAAGAGCTTTTGTGAATGCGTCGCCCAGTTGCCTTTCCCCATCAACCCACTGAAGTTTTGCTTTGCCTTTCCGGAGCTGTTCATTCACGAAATGAAATTCCCCATCAATATGTCGCGTCCTCTTCATGCTAGCTTTGTTTCCCGCAATCTTTACAGCAGCCTTGTTGTCTGAGAGGATGAGAGGCACAACTCCCGGAGTGAACGGTCTCACAAGATTCCCGATCCATATAGATTCCATAGCCGCAAAGGACAGAGCCACATACTCCGCCTGACATGTTGACCGCGCGACACAAGTCTGGCGTTGGGAGTTCCAGGTGATTGGGGCGCCCCACAAGGTTGCAATAAATCCATGCGTCGACCGGGCACCTTCCCCGCCCCAGTTGGCGTCGACAAATGTTTTTACAGGGGAATCGTCGTCCATCGCATTAGGCTCAAGTTGGAGGGCATAGTCAGCGGTGGACAGGACATATGCGATTAGCCTGCGCAGAGCAGCCCAGTGGGTGTCATCCGGCCTAAGGGAAAAACGCGCGAGGTAGTGAACTGCAAAGCAGATGTCCGGACGCGATCCCTGAGTAAGATAGAGTAAGATTCCAATCCGCCTGAGGTATTCGGTGTCGATGCCTAGAGATTCCAAGTCCGACAGATTGGAGACCAGGTCAGTGTTGAGTAAGGGGGTGTTCGGCGTCATGGACGTCTTTTCGATGGCACCAAGCTTGCGAATGAGTGCGGGTTGATGGAGTTTGAAGCCACGTTCAGTTTTATCAATCTGGATCCCCACAATGGAGGAGATCTTGTCATCCCACTTCAACGTCAGGCAATTGCTTAATTCCTTCCGCAACCAAGACAATAGCTCCTCCGAGCTCGCCGTCAGGAGTCCATCATCCACATGGATCCAGAGAAATGCTTTGCCGTCCGGGCCCTCCCAGGAATATGTGCTCTGGTCTTCTGCGTTTGATTTGAAGCCAAGTCGTTCAAGGGCCAGTTTGAGGTGTAGCCACCAGCACCTGCCAGCCTGTTTGGTGCCGTACAAGGATTTCTTCAACTTGAGAATCTTACCGGGTGTCACCTTCATTCCCGGTGGATCCCTGATATATAGCTCCTCATCAATGTCCAAATGTAGGAAGGCTGTTTTCACGTTGAAAGTTGCCAAGGTCCATCCAAGTTTTGCGGCCATGACGAGTGCAGCCCGGAGCAACGCAAAGGTGGGTGTGGGCACAAACATTTCCTTGTAACTGATCCCTTGGACCTGTTGGAAGCCCTGCGCAACTAACCAACTTTTCCTTTGTAGGAGAGCACCACTCTGGTCCCTCTTCTTGACTAATACCCACTTGACCCCCAGCGTCTTCTCCTTCGGGACGGGTAGATCTACCTCCTCAAATACGCCCATCCTCTTCAGGTCATCCACCTCTTCTCCCATCGACTCCCGCCAATCCTCCGCCTCATCTGAGTTTACCACTTCTTTGTAAGATGGATTGTCCGGATCATGCGCAATTACCGCGGCAATCTGTGCTATGAACGCGTCTTGTTTGTCAAGCTCATCGCCTAGTCAAAAGTCACCAAGGCCTAACAGCTCAATCACTGCCAGGGATCCCCGCGTAGCGTTACCGTCCTCCTGCTTGATAAATTTCGCTGACAGCGCCTTGGTTATCTTGCCAGTATCCTCGTCCCAAAAGAACCAACCCTTGGAATCATAGCAGCTACCAATGTGGCGCAGCTTCTTCCCATAAGCGCCAAGTTGCTTCAGGTGAGTGTGATCAAATACATAGGCGGTGCATCCAAACACCCGCAGCATGTCAATGTCAGGTTTGAAGCCCAGGGCCGCCTCACACGGCGTTTTGTCTCTGTCGCCATGAATCAGGCGATTGAAAATAAAGCTAGCTTGCCGGAAAGCATAGTCCCATAAATTCGCTGGTAGGCCAGAGTCATGAAGAAGCGCCCTTGCCATGTCAGTCAGGCTCCAATTGGTACGTTTTATGTGTCCATTCTGGTGGTGCTTGTATGCTATTGTCTTCTTGTGGGTGATACCAAATTTTTGAAAGAATGACTGGAGGTCGCTTGAGCGGACAAATTCCAAAGCATTATCAGTCCTAACGCGCTTAACACTGTTGCCAGAGGACGTGGCAAATTGAAGCACCCAGTCCATGATGCGCTGGGGTGCCTCCAATTGTAGCTTAAGTGGCCACGAGGTGACCAATCCCGAGTACAAGTCCTGGATGTTTAAGACATATCGGTGCCCCTTGATGGAAGGGGCAAATGGTCCCATGATGTCTGCTGCTACCACATCCCCTGGTGCATTCACCAACTCTCTTGAGGTCAGGTGGGGGACTACGTGTTTGCTCTTGATAAGGGCACAGGTTTTGCACTCAGTCTTGCATGCTTGCGGAGGCAATTTGTGCACGGATTTGAGACCTGACAAGCGCAATGTGCGTTCAAGCATTCTAGTTGATAGATGACCCAGTCGTCTATGGATGAGAAAAAAATCATTTGTTGCACTTGATATAGCGCCAAGTTGAGGACAATCAAAGAGAAGAAAACAACAATCATTCATTTCCACCCTGGAGAACCTCTTTCCATCCTGGACAAAAGTGTATAACCGCTGTGGTGTCATTATATAGCCTTGGGTCAGGAACTGCGTCACGGCCTGCGCGCTCAGCATCTGGTAGGTTAGGCTCAGCAGTGGGGGTGCGCCGGTTCTCAGCAGTAGCCGCTGCGGGATCAGCAGCAGTTTCCGCAAGGTTCAGCAGTGGGCGCAGCGGATTGAGCACGCGGCTGCGGGCCAGGCCTGACTAGGGGAGGCGGGCCGCAATTGGCTTGGATATCCGACTCACGGATGGAGCTGGGCCGACCAGGCTCTCGGGAGGTTAGTCGGGGGAGGAAAAGGCGGGGTGACAGCAGGGCTATATGCGTGGACAACCGCGTGCAAGCGCAGGCCGGCCACGGGATGGGAAATCCACAACGGCGCGTCGGGCGGATATGGGCAAGCGCGGTGAACTTTGGGTAGCGCGCGGCGGAGGGCCGCGCCACAGAAGGACGAACCGGATGTTTGAAATGGCAGGCAAGCTGAAGGGATAGGGTATGGGTATGGGTTGGGGGATGGGTTAGGGTTCTGGGTCTAGGGTTTCTTCTTCATGGTTGTCAGTTTGTCCTTGTGCTTGTACTTAGGTTAGGGCTGAGGGGAGGGGATATAAGATACCTCTCCCCTCAGCACGGGTAGGAGGGACACACACATGCTGAGGGGGGAATAGGAAAAAGGAAGATTAGAATCTCACTCTCTCTCTCCCGGACAAGGAATCATCCTCAAGTCTTACAGACGCTAGAACCGTTGAACTCCGTGACTTGGGACAACTTTGTGAGGGATAACCTCAAAAGTTTCCACATCTGGGGGTCTGGCCGGGAAACCTCAATCCGTTCTCAGTCTCTTGAAGATAACGCAGGATGTTGCCAACAACCGCTCCGGGATCCAATGCTCCCCTTCCCTATCCTCTACGTTTGACTCCCGTTCCTGCTGCTCAACCCCCTCCGCCGCCATCCGCTCATGCTCCCAGAGGTAGCGGGTTTGCTCCTCCCTCAGAAGGGTCATCGGACATGGCGGCAGAGGCCCCTCGCCGCGTTTGGTTGAGGCCAAGGGATTTCCCTCACCTTTGGTTCAGTACCTCGGACGTTGAGCGGTTTCTTTCTAGATTTGAAGGGATTGCGGATTTGGAGGGCGCGTTGGGTGCGGATAAGGTTCGGACCATTGTGCTGTTCATTACCGAGGAGGAGAAGCTGCGGGACATGGAGGAAATGATTGGTTACAAGAGGCAAGACTGGGGGAAGTTGAAAAGCAAGATGCTGGCGAGGTGGGGAAAGCGCGAACCCCGGTTCCAAGAAAGTGACTTTGATCAAGCCGCGGAGGAAGCAAGCGAGAATGGCGGGGTGCAATCGCGCAAAGGATTAGTGGAATATATGTCAAAGTTTGAGCGAATCTACGGCTACCTGGCAAAGAAAAAGGTCTTTGCGGGCCAGACAGGTGCCATGAAGCAGGCGTTTCTGGGGGGTCTCGCGCCAAAGCTCCATTTCAGGGTGCAGCGATACCTGTATGACCACGGTCTGGTTAAGAGGTTGCTGGATGGAAGTGTTGCGATTCTTCCCAATCTTTTGGTTATCTGCCAAGCTGTGGAGAGCAAAATCAATTTGGACAAGCTCATCGCGGATACGGCACAAACGTACCCGTCTTCTTCCAAGAAATTGGTCACAATCTCGGCACCGGTCCCCAGCCAAACCTCGGCCGCGCGGCCGCCAATGCCTTCTCATGCCGGACTTTCCCAACAATCCGCGGGACCATCAGTTGGAGAGATGACGGAGATTCTGCGGGACATAAGGGTTTTCCTCAACCGGACATCGGCTCCCACAGCTCCGACAGCTGCACCGTCTCTGGCCGCTACTTCTCAACCGCGCACGGTACCGCCTCACATGGTAGAAGGGTTCCAGTCCCCCAGCGGACCATCCGGGTCGTTTGGGTTGCCGCGGTGTTCATATTGCGGGGAGAGAGGGCACTGGAAGTTGGCTTGTGAGAACCTCACTCGAGACATGGACGAGGGGCTTGTTTGCACATCCGGGATGACATACATATTCCCAGCAGGTGAATTGGTGGATCTGACCAAGGACAAGCCGCCACCAATGGTGCAAGTGCGGGAAAGAGCGAAGGCTAAAGCCGAGACTGCCCGGTGTGGTGTTGTATTTATAACCCCGGATCAAGAGATGCGTCGCGGGCTGCGCGCTCAGCAGTTGGGTAGGTCGGGCTCAGCATCTGGCGTGCGCGCGGTCTCAGCAGTGCCTGCTGCGTGCTCAGCTGCAGTTGCGGCGGGCTCAGAAGTAGGGGCTGCGGGGCTCAGCACCAGGTATGGGTCGGGCCTACCTCAGGCGGCGCCGGACCGCGACCCGCCCGGAAGAAGCGGACCAAGTGATGGAGCCGGCCCGAACAAGCTTGCGGGTGGCTAGTCCGGAAGGCAAGGGCGGGGCAATCATGGGCTATACGCGCTGGGGAGGCCCGCCCGGGCATAAGCATGGGCCGACCCGCGGATTGCGGGATTTGCAGACGGCGGGGACGGAAGCACGGGGGGCTCCAAGTAGGGCGCAGCGGAGGGCCGCGCCATGACAAGGACGAACCGGGCTACGTTAATACCAAAGGGCGCGGGTGATGGCGAGGGATGTAGGGATAGGGTTGGGCTAGGGTTCTGCGGCTTAGGGTTGTATTTCATCACTTGTTCTTGTTGTTTGTGGTTGTACTTAGGCTAGGTTTGAGGGGGGGGGACTTAAGACCTCACCCTCAACTCCGGGTTGGGGAGGATCATCATCTTACGGATTGGGGAAGGAAGGAATTTCATCATATCATCACTCTCTATTCTTAAAAACTCATTGCGCCCAATCATCTTACAGACGCTAGACAAATAATTTCCAGAACTCAGGACAACTTGCAAAGGTAACTCTTCTTAAGTTTCCACATCTGGGGGTCTGGCCGGGAAATCACCTTTTGTCTAAGTCTCTTGAAGATAGCGTACGCAATGTTGCCGACAACTACTCCAGGATCGACCAATCCGCACCCATTTCCCCCCCAGGCGGGAGTCGGCGGACCAACACCTCCCCCACCTCCAACCACTTGGACCAGCAGCTTCGCCCCCCCTTGTTTGGAGCCTTCGGAGGCAGCCGAGGCCCCACGGCAGGTATGGCTTAGGCCGCAGAAATTCCCCCATCTTCGGTTTGACACTGCCGATATTGGGCGTTTTCTTGCGAGGTTCAAGGATATCGCGGACTCCGAAAACGCGACAAGCGAGGACAAGGTCCGCACCGTCGTTCTCTTCATCACGGACAAAAGTAAGCTGCGGGATGTGGAGGATATGGCAGGTTATGAGGCTTGGGACTGGATTAGGCTCCGGGGCGAGATGATGGCAAGGTGGGGGAAGCAAGAACCCCTCTTTTGGGAAACAGATTTCGAGCGGGTGGCGGCGGATGCAATCTTGCAAGGTGGGGTGCGGACGCGGAACAATTTGTCCGAGTACAAATCTCTGTTCAACCGTATCTATAGTTATTTAGCAAAGAACCAGGTGGTGGCGGGTCAGACAGGAGCAATGAAACGGGCGTTCTTGGGCGGGCTTGCGCCACAACTTCGCGCGCGGGTTCAGCAGCACCTCTTCAAGCACGGGATGGTATCGCGGTTGGTGGACCAGAGTGTTATCCTTCTCCCAGACCTGAGGGCAATCAATGGGGCGGTAGAGAGCAAGATTGATCTGGAGGAACTGATTGAGGACACGGCTAGGGCGTTCCCGTCAGCCTCGAAGAGACCAGTGGCTTCCTCAGCCCCTCCTCCAGCGCAGGAACTACACGCGGGCCCATCCACAACGAGTTGGCCGGGTACGATGGAGGTACCGGTGAATGAAATGACAGACATGTTGAAGGATCTGTGGATACTCCTCAATTGGGTAACGGCGCAGCCCGCGGCCCAGCCAACAATCCAGTCAATGGCTCCGCCCCCGCCCCCTTGGCCCAATGAGCCGCCCCACGTGGGGGGGGGTCCTCGGCCTGGTAGCGGACCCTTGGGAGGGTTCTCGGCCCGAATCTGTACATATTGTGGCGACAGGAGACATTGGAGGTCAGGTTGCGCGGAGTTGACCAGGGATATGGACAAGGGATTGGTCCGCGCGTCCGGATCAACTTTCATATTTCCAACGGGTGAGCCGGTAAGTCTTGGGCCCAACCATCCGTCCCCATTGGACCAGGTCAGGACAAGGGCGCAGTCTGCAGGGGCCGCTTGGGTGTTGCTTGGAATCGTCACCGGGCCCGGCACGTGGCAAGCTCCGCGAGTGGAGGCGGAGGTTAGGGGGTTGGCGGCGGACAAGCGAATCTTATCAGAGAAGATGGAGGTAGATGTGAAGGAGCGGCTGGCGACTCAAGCCCCAAAGACTGGTGCGCCAGGACCGTTGGGCGACATGCTGTTGGCTGGCTCCGGAGGAAGAAGGAAGGCCGCAGAAGTGGTGCGGCGGGTGATGGGGAGCAAGATGCCAGTTCCTCTCATGCTACGGGAGCTGGCCGCGGTCTCTCCGGTGGTTGTCGAAGAGATGGTTCAGGCGCTAAGGGAGTACGGGCGCGGCAGGGTTCCGGCAACGGTGCAGCGCGTGAACGCAGCGGAGGAGGGGGGGGAACGCAAGCCGTGCCCACCCAAGGCCGTGTCGGTCCCGCTTGCCTACGTCTCGATGAAGATCGCGGATCGGAAGGTGTGGGCAATGGTGGACAGCGGGTCAATGGTTAACTTGCTCCCGTCAAAATTGGTAGACGAGTTGGGGTTGGTCCGGAGGAAGTGCGCCATGGGGTTGCGGGCCCTCAACCGTGGAGAGTGTCAGGTGGACGGGGTGGTGGAAGGAGAAGAGGTGGAGGTCGCGAAGGTCCGTAAGCCGCTGTCATTCCTTTTGGTGGAGTGCGGCAACGTGATTTTGGGTCGACCGTTTATGTTTGGGTTCCAGGCCCGGATGGCGTTCAACAAGGAGGAAGGGATGGAGGCGCTGACGGTAGAGGATGCGTCCGGGGCCAAGTTTGAGACAACGATCTCCGACCACGGGAAAGGGAAGTGGGTGCGGTCGGCGGCGGCTGGCAAGGAGACAGAATCCAACAGGGGGGACGGCTGCGAGGGCCGCCTCACGGGGGATTTTGCCTAGTTGACCGCGGCAACCGCCCGGGACAGGCTCCGGTCTCGCGCAGGCGGCCGACTAGGGAGGAGCAGGGGGTGGAGGGGAGTGCGCGGAGGGCGCAGGCGGCAGAAGTAAGTTCTTTTCCTTGGTATGCGTCACCGGGAGGTACCGCGTTTCAAAAACCCTACCATAGTGCCACGCTTGTGAGCAAAGGCAAAAGCCGCGGGTTGATTGTTGCCAGGATCCATGACAACAACGACGGACGCGTGCGGATGGTTAGGTGTAACGCAGGGAGGTATAAGCCTGTGGCGCAAAAGGTCCTGCCTCAGAACGAACCAATGCCGCAGGGGCTGAACGGGCCCCTGAGACCAATCATCTGGTCTTGGGATCCCTGGGTAAGTCCATTAAAGACGTTGGGGTGGGTAACCCGGTCAGCGCGGATCACGGATGAAAGGATTGAGGCGCTTAACTTTGGGCCGGCGGGGTGGTTGAGAGCGGAGGAAAAGGATTTTCTGGCATTGGTGTTGGTGCTTCGCAAGAAGGCCCTTGCCTTCGGGCCAGACAAGCGCGGATTGTTGAAAAGAGGAATCGGCGACCCCTACGCAATCCCCACGGTGCCGCACAAACCCTGGCAAATCAAGCCAATTCCAATTCCCCGGACCGTACGGGAGCCCTTTCTGGAGCTGGTTTGGGAGCGCGTTAGAACGGGTTTGTACAAGCAGTCCACATAAAGCTACTCGAGCCCAATCTTTGCAGTGGTTAAGCAGGACGGGAAGTCACTGAGGATTGTCCATGACCTGCAGCGGCTGAATTCATTCACCATCCGGGACGCGGGATTGCCGCCGCGGGTGGACAAATTCTTGGAATCGATGGCGGGGCGCGCGTGTTACGGACTGGTCGATGTGATGGGGGGGTACAATCAGCGGGAGCTCCACCCCAAATTGCAGCTGTTGACCGCGTTCAAACAGGGCTGGGGCGAATGCAGTTGACGCGGCTGCCGCAGGGCGCGACAAACTCGGTGGTAGTTTACCAGGCTCAGATGACGTGGATACTACGGGACAACATCCCGGAGGGGGCTCTGATCTTCATTGAAAATGCGGGGATCAAGGGGCCGAAGACGGACTATGGGGGCGCGGTGTTGGAGGAAGCCCCAAGGATTCGCCGCTTTGTCTGGGAATACGCGAGGACGTTGGAGCGGATCTTGTTCCGAATTGAGGAGGCGGGGCTTACGGTGTCAGGGAGTAAGTTGGCGGTTTGCGTTCCGGCGCTGGAGGTGCTGGGACACGTGGTGGGCGCTGATGGCCGGAGGATCGTGGAGAAGAAACGGAATAAAGTCCTTGAATGGCCAACCCCACGGACGCCTTTGCATATCCTCCAGTTTTTGGGGCTGTGCAGCTACGTTTGCATGTTCATTGAGCGGTTCGCGGAGGTGGCGAGTCCGCTGCGGGCACTTACGCGTAAGGGTGCGGCGTGGGAATGGACGGCAGGGTGTGACGCCGCCTTCGCGAAGCTCAAGGAGATTGTGGGGCGCAACATTGTCCTCTGGGACCTTGACTATGAATTGGGAGGGATCCGCCTGGCCGTCAACTCTAGCAAACTCGGCATGGGAGGCATTCTGACGCAGGAGGAGGATGGTAAGGATAGGCCAGTTCTTTATGAATCCGTAACCTTCACCGCGACGGAGAGTCGGTATTTGCAACCAAAGTTGGAACTGTGCGGGGTCACCAAGATTGTGCAAAGGCTGCAGCATTTGCTTTGGGGGGTGAATTTTGAACTCTTGGTGGAGGCAGAGGCTCTGGCGCGGATGATCAATTCGCCGACGCTGCCAAACGCCCCGATGACTAGGTGGGTCGCGTTCCTTCAACTCTTTGCCTTTAGTGTGGTTCATGTCCCAGGGAAGGCATTCACAATGCCCAACGCGCTGTTGCGGTACCCGCGCGAGGATCCGTTTGAAGGGGCGGAACACTTGGACGTGGAATCTCCGATTATCCGGGTGGGCATGATGGAGACGGAGGTTGCTCTTCTGCTGCAGCAGTCTGGGCGTTACGCAACGTTGTGCTTCTTTCTGCAGGGTCTCCGATTTCCGGAAGGTACGTCGGAAAAGGTCATTCGGTGGGCAAAATGGCGGATGACCAACTTCTATTTGCAGGAAGGGCAACTGTGGCGGAGGTGCACCCCCATGCCCCTGGTGGTCGCAACATTGAGGAGGGACCAGGAAGTGATTCTACGGTGTCTTCACAACGACCTTGGGCATCAAGGCGAGATTGAAACGCGGCGGCGGGTGAAAGCGAGGTTCTGGTGGCCGGGGGTGGTACACGCGGTGCGCAAGTGGGTGAAGTCATGCAAGGCTTGTCAGAGGCGGAGTTCTAGGCTCCCGAGGGAGGTGGGTCACCCTACGGGGGAGGACGCCTTGTTTGGACGGGTCTCCCTCGACGTGGTTCACATCAAGGCGGGGAAGTTTGCGTACCTGCTGGTCGCGCGGGACAACTTGTCAGGTTGGGTCAAGGCGCGTCCCCTGGTCAAGCTGTTGGCGGAAAGGGTCGCCCAGTTTTTGGAGGAAGATTGGTTCGCGCGGTATGGTTCGCTCCAACTGGTCACCGTCGACGGGGGCGCGGAGTTCCGCGGCCGCTTGATGGGGTTAATTCAGAGCTGCGGGGCTAAGTTTGGGCGGGTCACGGAGTACTACCCCAAGGCTGCCGGGATGATTGAACGCGACCACCAGCCGATCAAGGAAGCGCTGGTGAAGATGTGTGGCAAAGACGGGAAGCTGTGGCAGGAGACCCTTCCGGTGGTCCTCTTCGCGGATTGGATATCGGTCAAGCGCTTGACGGGCTACTCGCCTTATGAACTCCTCTACGGACAGCGCCCGGTCCTTCCAGTGGACATCGAGCTGGAGACTTTCTTGGGCATCAATTGGTGGAAGGTGAAGACCTCCGCGGAGCTTGTGAAGGCGCGCGCCAAACAGCTTCTCCGGCGGGACAAGACCCTGGCAAAGGCCGCGGATAGGTTGCAAAAGACCAGGACGGCGTTGGTCTGCTACTGGGACAAGCGCTGTTCCCATTGTCTCCGGGATCCGTTGCGGAAGGGGGACTTAGTGTTGCTGTACAACCGTAGTTTGGAGTCTCAGTGGGGTAAGCTTTTTGCCAATCGATGGAAGGGCCCCTTCCGCGTGGCATCCAAGTTAGAAGGCGGGAGTTATCAACTCAAGGAATTTGATGGGGCGCCGCTCAAACGGAAGGCAGCGGCTTCGCACATGAAGCGCTTCTTCGCACGCGGCTCCACCTCCTTCAACAAGACGGCTGGCAATGGCGCGGACGCGCGGGACAAACCTGAGGGTCCGGAGTCAATGGGCGGGTTGGGTTCGTCGGTTGAGGAGGAGCCCACGCTTGACGCGCCGCCCCGGAGGAGTGAAAGGCTACGAGTCGCTGGGGACAGTCGTCAAGTTGGAGGGGGGCGCAAGTAGGGCAAAAACCTGATTTGGTGAGGGGGTGTTCTAGCCGGTTCACAGCTGGGATGACTAGACACCCCAGAATGTCCGTTTTCCTATTTCTTGTGTAAACTGGTTTTGCGAATTGGTACTGGTGTCGGCTATGTTTGGTTTTTTTAGGGACGCGGGCGCGGCGCAAGCCAGGCCCGTGAACGCGAGGACGAGCCCCGCGGATGGGCACGCGGGACGAGGAGCGGAGGCCCCAGGTATAAAAAAAAAAAAAAATATATATATAGTAATCTTTTTCTTAAGGGTTTGGATCTTTTTCTCTGTTTTTCTCTCGAACTGTCTTCTTGTGTATGGAGTGATGGGTGCGGATTATGGGTGGAACACGCGCAGGACAAGTCTGATTTGGTAAGGGGGTGTTCTAGCCGGTTCACAGCCGGAACAGCTAGACACCCCAGAGTGTTTGGTTCCCTTATGTCCTCTTCCTCTCTTGTGGATAACTGTGTGCGCGCGCTGGTGTAGGGTTGTTTTGTTTATTGCAGGGTGGGTATGGGGAACTGTGTGGCAGTTCTGCTGGGGAGGACCAGGTACCTTCCCGAAAACTTCGTTGGCTCAGTGCACGGGCGGGGCGCGGATCTCAATTTTGTCTCAATCTCACTCTCACTCATAACGCGCGTATGCCAAATTCTCTCAAGGCTCTCACAAAATGGCGCGGCAAAAGTCTTTCTTTGCAAAAAAAAAAAAAAGGGCACGGAATAGGAACTATAAAAAAAAAAAAAAAAAATTTTTATAATAATAATAATAATAGTAGGAGAGGGGGGGGCAATCCGTCTAAGTCAAGCGGACCCTCATCATATCCTCCGCGTCCGCGCGAGCCGCCGCGACCAGGGTTTGGAAGGCCGCCAAGAGTTCCCAACGGTCATCAGTGGTGTGGGCTTGAGGGACCGCCAGGAATCGCCGGAGTAGCCCATTCGCGTCGTCCGCCATTGCATCGAACCTTGCAAGCAGGAGAGCTGGGAGGACAGGAATGTCCGGAATCTCGGGCGGGTTGGGGGGAGGTGGGACCGGGGAAAAGGCAGCCTCCGGGGGACCATCTGGACCGCTCGGACCAACAGGAGGCGACAAGGGGATAACAATGGGTGACGCGGGCGGTTGAGGGGTGCCTCGCGGGGTCGGGGGCCTCTCGTCCGAGTCCAACGAGTGATAGGAGGCCGGAGGAGGGGTCGGGCTCAGGGATGGGGCTGGGGGAGCCGGAGCTGGAGGAGCCGGAGCTGGAGGAGGAGCGGGAGACGGAGGAGGGCCAGGGGCATGACGCCGGAGAATCTCGTCAAGGTGCGGGTCCCTCGCGCCTTGCGTCACTCAAACCCGGTCCGCCCAGAATTGCATGGCCGCTCAGAACGCCGCAAAGTTTGGGTAATCCTCCTTGCGGGGAGGTCCAGCGCGACGGTAGGGAGAGGTGGAGTCGCGGCTCGAGTTTGGGGAGGGACGGCCAGGGGGCGATCCAGGAGGGGTCCACAAGTGCTCCAAGACCGAGTCATCTTCCGAAACCACAAACAAGTCCGGACGGGCCCTCTTGCGCGGCCGGGGACAAGAGCCGGATGCGGGTGGAGGGCGTGGCATACCCTCCCCCAACAAGCAGCGGCGGTGACCCCGACAGCAGGAACCGCAGGCACATTGACCAGGGAAAATTGTGCAGACTAGCCCGTTCCAGGCACAGTAATTGCAGGGGATCATGGCGATGACGGGGAGCGGAGGACGAGCGCGGCTAAGACGGCTAGGGTAGGGGTGGACTGGGGGAGGGGGTGGAAGTGGTTCGGTAGGTGCGGCAGGGGCAAGGTGGTGATGGAAGGACCTCTGGGGACAGAACTCAACTTGGGGGGGGATGTGGTGTCGTATTTATAACCCCGGATCGAGAGCTGCGTCACGGGCTGCGCGCTCAGCAGTTGGGTAGGTCGGGCTCAGCATCTGGCGTGCGCGCGGTCTCAGCAGTGCCTGCTGCGGGCTCAGCTGCAGTTGCGGCGGGCTCAGAAGTAGGGGCTGCGGGGCTCAGCACCAGGTATGGGTCGGGCCTACCTCAGGCGGCGCCGCACCGCGACCCGCCCGGAAGAAGCGGACCAAGTGATGGAGCCGGCCCGACCAAGCTTGCGGGTGGCTAGTCCGGAAGGCAAGGGCGTGGCAATCATGGGCTATACGCGCTGGGGAGGCCCGCGCGGGCATAAGCGTTGGCCAACACGCGGATTGCGGGATTTGCAGACGGCGCGGACGGAAGCACGGGGGGCTCCAAGTAGGGCGCGGCGGAGGGCCGCGCCATGAGAAGGACGAACCGGGCTACGTTAATACCGAAGGGCGCGGGTGATGGCAAGGGATGGAGGGATAGGGTTGGGCTAGGGTTCTGCGGCTTAGGGTTGTATTTCATCACTTGTTGTTGTTGTTTGTGGTTGTACTTAGGCTAGGTTTGAGGGGGGGGGACTTAAGACCTCACCCTCAACTCCGGGTTGGGGAGGATCATCATCTTACGGATTGGGGAAGGAAGGAATTTCATCATATCATCACTCTCTCTTCTTAAAAACTCATTGGGCCCAATCATCTTACAGACGCTAGACCAATAATTTCCAGAACTCAGGACAACTTGCGAAGGTAACTCTTCTTAAGTTTCCACACCGGGTCTCGCTTGGGATTGTCACCGCGCCCAGAACCTGGGTAGCGCCAAGAGTGGAGGCCGATGTCAGGGCATTGGCAACAAACAAGCGGATTGCAATGGATGTTGACAAGCGACTAATGGCCCCAAAGTCAGCCGCGCGCGTACCAGCGTTGGACGGGCTGCCCACTAATCCTGCGGGGAAGAAGAAGGCCGCGGACATCGTCCAAAGGGTGATGGGGAACAACTCACCAATACCTCTGACCTTACGGGAGCTAGTGGCGGTATCCCCTGCGGTTGTTGACAAGATGGTCCAGGCCTTAAAAGATTGCAGTCAGGGCCAGGTGCCAACAACGGTTCAGCAAGTTAATGTGGCGGAGGAGGAAATGGATCCTGAGGCGTGCCGGTCAAAGTCGGTATCCTTCCCGCTTGCTTATGTTGCAATGACCATTGAGGGGCGGAAGGTGTGGGCAATGGTGGACAGCGGGTCAATGGTCAACTTGCTTCCGTCAAGGTTGGTGGACAAGCTTGGCCTGGTGCGGAGGAAGTGCGCAATGGGCCTTTGGGCGTTAAATGGCAGCAAATGCCGCGTGGATGGAGTAGTAGAGGCGGAGGAGGTGGAAGTCGCAAAGGTTTGTAAGCCCCTGTCATTTTTCTCAGGGGAATGCGGAGATGTGATTCTAGGTTTGGCCGTTTATGTTTGGGTTCCGAGCTCAAATGGCCTTCAACGCCAAGGAAGGAATGGAGGCGCTGACCGTTGAAGACCCACTCAGAGCGCGGTTTGAGACAACAATCTGCGATTGCGGGCGAGGGAGATGGGTACAGGACCCAGTGTCTGGCGGCAATGGGGAGTCCGGCGCGGGGGCTGACCGCAAGGGTCACCCTGCGGAGGATTTTTCCTAGTCGGCCGTGGTTACTGTGCAGGGCAAGCTCCGGCTCAGCATGGGCGGCCGACAGGTGAGGAGCAGGTGGAGGGGGGCGCGCATAGGGCGCAGGCGCCAGAAGTAAGTTCCATTCCTCAGTATGCATCGCCGGAAGGCTCTATGCTTCAAAAACCCTATCATTGTGCCACAGTTGTGAGCAAAGGCAAAAGCCCCAGTCTGGTTATTACTAGGACTTACGACAGTGACGGCCAGGTCTGGATGGCGCGGTGCAACGCGGGCAAGTACAAAACGGTGGTGCAAAAAGTCCGGCCACGGAATGAGCCAATGCCTCAGGGACTCAACGGACCCCTACGACCTATTGCGTGGTCCCAAGACCCGTGGGAGACACCCCTTGGGAAGGATGGATGGATAAAGCGGTCAGCGCAAATCACGGACGAGGGGGTGGATGCCCTTAACTTTGGACCAACAGGATGGCTGAGTGCGGAGGAAAGGGATCTTCTGGTATTGGTATTGGTGCTGAGGGAGAAGGCGCTTGCCTTTGGACCGGACAAGCGCGGGTTGTTGAGAGGCAAGATTGGGGACCCTTATGTTATTCCCACTGTCCCTCACAAACCTTGGTAAATCAAGCCAATTCCGATCCCCCGTACCGTTTGGGAACCCTTTCTGGAGCTGGTACGGGAGTGTGTGAGGATGGGGCTTTACAAGCAGTCCACGTCAAGCTATTCAAGTCCTATCTTTGCGGTCGTTAAACAGGATGGGAAGTTGCCAAGGATTGTTCACGACCTTCAGAGGCTCAATTTGTTCACTATTCACGACGCGGGGCTTCCCCCGCGTGTGGAAGAATTTCTGGAGTCAATGGCCAGGCGCGCTTGCTACGGGCTGGTGGACGTAATGGGGGGATATGACTAGCAAGAACTCCACCCTGACTTGTGGCCAATGACGGCGTTTGAGACTAGGCTAGGGAGGATGCAGCTGACGCGGCTACCACAAGGTGGGACCAACTCAGTGGCGGTTTACCAAGCCCAAATGACCTGGATACTACGTGACGATCTTCTGGAAGGCGTGCAAATCTTCATTGAAAACGCCGGCATTAAGGGCCCCAGAACGGACTACGGAGGCGCGGTCCTAGAGGATGCACCCGCAATCCGTTGATTTGTCTGGGAATACGCGGAGACTCTGGAACGAGTCCTCTTCCGAATTGAGGAGGCGGGCCTTACCGTGTCCGGGAGAAAGTTAGCAGTCTGCGTTCCGGCACTCAAGGTGCTGGGGCACGTTGTGGCCTTTGACGGTAGGCAAATAGCGGAGAAGAAGCAGAACAAGGTTCTTGAATGGCCAACTCCTTGGACGGTGTTGCACGTCTTGCAGTTCCTGGGGTTGTGCAGCTACGTCCGCATGTTCATCGAGCGGTTTGCAAAAGTGGCAAGCCCAATGCGGGCGCTGACGCATAAGGGGGCGGAGTGGAATTGGACCAAAGGATGCAATGCCGCGTTTGCAAAGCTCAAGGAGATTGTGGGGAGCGACATCGTCCTTTGGGACCTTGATTACGATGCTGGAGGGATAAGCCTGGCGGTCAACTCTAGTGAGTTTGGTGCCGTGGGGGTCTTGAAACAGGAGGAGGATGGAAAAGATAGGCCGGTGCTCTACGAATTGGTCACCTTTACCACAATGGAGAGCCGCTATTAACAGCTGAAGCTGGAGCTGTGCGGCGTCACCAAGATTGTATGGCGGTTTCAGCACCTTTTTTGGGGCGTGCATTTCAAGCTCTTGGTTGACGCGGAGGCCTTGGCGCAAATGATTAACTCACCGACGCTGCCAAACGCGCCCATGACCAGGTGGGTAGCGTTTCTCCAGTTATTCTCCTTTAGCATAGTACACATCCCAGGAAAGGCATTCACAATTCCGGACGCGCTGTCGCGGTACCCGCGGGACAATCCCTACAAGGGGGCGGAACCCTTGGATGTGGAAGCGCCGGTTGTTTGGGTAGGAATGGCAGAGGCGGCGATTTGTCTTCCTTTGTGTCAGTCAGGGCGTTACGCGGTCTTGTGCTCTTATTTGCAGGATCTCTGGTTCCCTGAGGGCACGGCGGGCGCGGTCATCCGGTGGGTGAGGCGTAACGTTCTGAACTTCTACTTACAGGATGGTCAGTTATGGCGGCGGAGTGGTTCCGTGCCTCTTGTCGTTGCGACTTCTAGGGCCGACCAAGAGGTGATCCTACAAAGTCTGCACGACGAACTTGGTCACCAGGGTGAGGTCAAGATGCGGAGAAGGGTGAAAGCAAGGTTTTGGTGGCCGGGGATTGTCTGCGCGGTGCGCAATTGGGTGAAGTCGTGCGAGGCCTGCGAGCGGCAAAGCTTGGGTCTGCCCAAGGAGGTTGGCCACCCCACGGGTGAGGACGCGCTGTTCAGGCGCTTTTTGCTAGATGTGGTCCACATCAAGGCGGGAAAGTTTGCGTTTTTTCTGGTTGCGCGTGACAATCTGTCTGAGTGGGTGGAAGCAAGGCCCCTAGTGAAGCTGTCGGCAGAAAAGGTGGCTCAGTTTCTGGAGGAGGAATGGTTTGCACACAATGGATCCCTTCGCTTGGTCACCGTCGAAGGAGGGGCAGAGTTTTGGGGATGCCTGGTGACACTGGTGCAGAGTTGTGGAGCAAAATTTGGGCGCGTGACGGAGTACTACCCAGAGGGCGCGGGGATGATTGAGCGGGGGAATCAGCCAATCAAGGATGCCCTGGTGAAAATGTGCGGTGAGGACTTCAAAAGGTGGCAGGTGGCGCTCCCAGCGGTTCTTTTTGTTGATTGGATCTCCGTGAAGTGCTCAACGGGGTATTTGCCTTACAAGCTACTCTACGGGCAGCAGCCCGTGCTTCCTGTGGACATTGAGCTGAACACGTTCTTGGGCATGGATTGGTGGAAGGTCAAGACGTCTGCAGATCTGGTCAAGGCTTGGGCTGAGCAACTCCTTAGGCGTGAGGAGACCTTGAGAAGGGCCGCGGATCGTTTGAAGAAAACCCGGATGGCGTCCGTCCGCTATTGGGACAAGCGCTGTTCCCATCGGCTCCGAGGTCCGCTGCGGAAGGGGGACCTGGTCCTGCTGTATAATTGGAGTCTGGAATCCCAGTGGGGCCAGCTTTTTGCCAACCGGTGGAACGGGCCGTACCGCGTGGCCTCTAAGTTCTTGGGCGGCAGATACAAGGTTGAGGAATTGGACGGGGTGCCGCTTAAACAGAAAGCCACGGCTTTGCATGTGAAACGCTTCTTTGCGCGCGGTTCCACTTCCTTTGACAAAACGGCGGGCAATGATTTGGGGTCCGGGGGCGAGGCGGTCCCGGAGTCAGGCGACGACGCGGAGCCTTTGGGTAGCAAAGAACCGGCGCGCAATGCACAACCCCGGAGAAGTCAGAGGTTGTGGACTGCTGGGGACAGCTGTCAAGCTGGGGGGGGTGCTAGGTGGTTAAGCTTGATTTGGTGAGGGGGTGTTCTAGCCGGTTCACAGCTGGGGCAACTAGACACCCCAGAATGTTTGTCTCCTTATGTTTTGGTTTGGACTTGGTTTTAGATTGGTACTGGCTACGGTTTATTTATTGCAGGTACGCGGGAGCGGCGTGACTTTGGGTCTGCAAACGCGAGGAAAAGCCCCGTGCACGGATGGCGGGACAAAGAGCTCTGCAAATAAATAAATAAATAAATAAATAAAAATAAACAAATAATAAATATAGAATATTTCTTTCTCCTCTTTGGATCCGGGCTGTTTTCCTTCCTGCTTTTCTTTTTCTCTCTTGTTTCTTTCTTCAACGGACGGGCGCAATGGATGGGGACGGTGTGGACATGGTTAAAAGTTTAGCTTGGTAAGGGGATGCTCTAGCCGGTTCACAGCCAGAATGACTAGGCACCCCAGAATGTTCGTTTCCCATTGCTCCTCCCTTATACTTGCGGTTGTGAGCGTGCGCTGTTGGCACGGTGTTTGTTTTCTTTGTAGTACGGGTATGGGGAACTGTGTGGAAGTCCAGGTACCCCTTTTTGGAACGGCTTGTCAATCTCAATCTCACTCACAAAGCGGCGCGCGGACGCGGACCTCAATCTTAATCTCATTCTCGCAAAGCGCAGTCGCTCACTTTTTCTTGGAAGATAGGACCTTGGGCAGAAGAAATGTATTTCTCTAGGCATAGGGGAAGCGCGGTACAACAAAAGATGGATGAAGAAAAAGGGGAGAAGGGAAGCGGGGGGCAATGCGCCTAAGCCATCTTCATCATATCCTCCATCTCCGCCCTCGACGACACCAGTAAGGCCCAGAAAGATGCCAGGAGCGCGCGTCGGGATTCCAAGGATTGGGCGCCAGGGGTTGCAAGGTAATCCCTCAGCATTGTTGTTGACCTTTCCGCAAGAACCTCAAAGCGGGACGCCGGGAGTGCCATTACAATTGGGATGTCCGGAATCTTGAGAGGGCTGGGGAAAGGCGGTGCCAGTTCCAGGACGGGACTTGATCCAAACAATCGAGGGGGTGATGAGGCGGTCCCCGGGGCATTGCGCGGAGGGCTTGGCTCAGCTGAGGGCGACAACGGGATAAGGATCGGGGATGGCGGAGAAGGGACCTCGGGGGTAGTAGGCCTCTCATCCGAGACCGCTGGTGACGCGGGCGGCGGTGGAGTGCCTTGTGGAGCTGGGGGGGGAGGAGCCGGAGGAGGACCTGAAGCCGCAGCAGCTCAACGCCGGAGAATTTCATTGAGTTGCGGGTCCCTCGCGCCTTCCCTCATCCGGACGCGGTCCAACCAGAATTGCAGGGCCCTCCGATAGTCATCGACGGACAAGAAGTCCTCCTTCCGCGGTGGTCCCGCGCGGCGGAGGGGGGAAGGCAAGTCGCGACCCTCGCTCGGCGGAGGGCGGCGACGAGGGGAGCCCGGCGGAGTCCACGAGTCCTCCAAGATAGCGTTGTTGTCCAAAACTACAAATGAGTTCAGACAAGCCCTCTTGCGCAGCCTGGGGGGGGGGCTTGGGGCATGCCATCACTAAGTGAGCAGCAACGATGGCCATGACGGCTAGCAACACAGGTGCGTCAGCCAGGAGCAATTGAGCACGTGTGCCCGTTTTGGGCGCAGAATTTGCATGGGAGCATGATGGCGATGACGCGGGGGGAGGGGAATTGGCAGAGTGTGTGAGGTGGAGTAGGTAGGGGGGAACGGTGCAAAGGTGGTCAAGGTAGCAATGGGAAGGGACCTCTGGGGACAGAACTCAAGTCGGGGGGGGGGATGTGGCGTCATTATATAGCCTTGGGTTTGAACTGCGTCGCGGCCTGCGCGCTCAGCATCTGGTAGGTTAGGCTCAGCAGTGGGGGTGCGCCGGTTCTCAGCAGTAGCCGCTGCGGGCTCAGCAGCAGTTTTCGCGAGGTTCAGCAGTGGGCGCAGCGGATCGAGCACGCGGCTGCAGGCCGGGCCTGACTAGGGGAGGGGGGCCGCAATCCGCTTGGATATCCGACTCACGGATGGAGCTGGGCCGACCAGGTTCTTGGGCGGTTAGTCAGGGGAGGAAAAGGCAGGGCAACAGCAGGGCTATATGCGTGGACAACCGCGTGCAAGCGCAGGCCGGCCACGGTATGGGAAATCCACGACGGCGCGTTGGGCGGATATGGGCAAGCGCGGTGAACTTTGGGTAGCACGCAGCGGAGGGCCGCGCCACAGAAGGACAAACCGGATGTTTGAAATGGCAGGCAAGCTGAAGGGATAGGGTATGGGTATGGGTTGGGGGATGGGTTAGGGTTCTGGGTCTAGGGTTTCTTCTTCATGGTTGTCAGTTTGTCCTTGTGATTGTACTTAGGTTAGGGCTGAGGGGAGGGGATATAAGATACCTCTCCCCTCAGCACGCGTAGGAGGGACACACACACACGGAGGGGGGAATAGGAAAAAGGAAGATTAGAATCTCACTCTCTCTCTCCCATACAAGGAATCATCCTCGAGTCTTACAGACGCTAGAACCATCAAACTCCATGACTTGGGACAACTTTGTGAGGGATAACCTCAAAATTTTCCACACCGCCCATCAAACTCCACCGCACCATCCACCTTTCCAAACTTCCCAGTCAAGATTATTGTTCCATTGATCTGAGGACAAAAAAGTGCATTTGATATCCAAAGATTGCCCGTTGGGGTTGGCAAAGTGAGATCGCCAAAGAAGTTCACCTTGAAAGAATCTTTGGATGCAACCATTAACTTGAGGGACACAGGACAAAGGTTAGAGAACAGACCAACATTGTTGGAGACCAAGTTTGTGGCTCCAGAGTCTGCCAGGGCCGCATTGTCCAGTCCCGGTTGTTGTTGGATGGATGCCACATGTGGACACGGAGCATGGTCCCCCGCCAGGGCCCTGTGGGCATGAGATGATTTTTGGAGGCGGGCCATTGGGTTGGTCAATCACGCGTCCGGTTGAGGGGGGTGTCCCGCTTGTCGCTCCTGGCAGTCCGCTAACCAGTGCCCCCACTCAAAACAGTAGAGGCAGGGGTTCGCCGGTGACAGCCATTTGAGGGCCCACCAGCCCAGGCGGTTGAGGGTTGGTTGATCCTGCAATGGGGGGTTACTTTGATGGTTCTGCTGTTGCTGACGTTGTCCAGTTGCTGACATTGCTAGAATGGAGGGGTTTGCGGCACCTATGTTTCCATTGGTGGTGTATTGGCCTAGGAGCTCAAGAATGTCTTTTGATCCAAATCTAAGCCGGGGATTCACAGCCAGCCGCGCGTCCAGAGCATTGGATAGTTTGTGGAAATGGTGGTGAGACGTTTGGTGGAGGATGAACGCAGCTAGAGTATCAACAGAGATTGAGCCCATACGCTTCTCTATGTCTCTTAGTGATGTGATTATGGTATGATAGGACTTATCTGGCTTGTGGGTTGAGTTGAGTGAGAAAAGCTGGGTCCATTTGGTGATGACGTATGACCAGGAAGTGCGGTCAAAGCGTTCCTTGAGGATCAAGTAGGCCTCTCTGCCTGTCCTTCCATGGATGAGTGGCACCAAGTCCGGGTGTATGCTGAATTGGATGATGGTCGCGGTGAGGAGAGCTTGTTTGTTAGATGTGTCAGGGGTTGGAATTTCAAAGTAGGTGCTGTGGTCAAACAAGGATGCCAACTCCAGGGATAATGCTTTGGCCCATTTGGAGAAGTTTGATCCATCATGCTTGAGGTGGGGGCTGAGGTTAGTGCCAATCTTCTGGTACCGTAACTTTACATCCGCTACTGCAATAACTGACTTCTCCGTCCCAGTCAGCTTGGCCTGGTTAAGGAAATCTTGGACCTCTGCGGCAGTGTATGTTTGGTTGGGATCCAGTCCTGAAATTGGGGGGTTATCGGAAATCCTGCCGGAATCGGGAGATTGAGTCGTTGGTTGGGGGTCCAGACGGAATCTCTTTCCAAGGCGGGTACACCCAGTGGTGTTGGGTCCTAGATCCAGGAGGGAAAAGATTTGATGTGGCTGCTCACAAGCGTGGCACTTGTCCTTGCGCTATTTTGGTAGTGCAGAAGTTAATGTAAATCACTTACTTCTGACGCGGAGTAAGCCAGTAATCGAGTAGCGTGAAGTCAAGGCGTGAAGATACGGCGGAGACCCTTAATTGTGAATATTGGACGCGTGATGCGCTTGGTAATGCAGGCTCATAACCTATTATTTGGGTGCTACCGTTAAATGTATATAAAAATTATGTTATATTCCCCCTAGGATTTTCATCTATTTACAACAATGGTCTTCATTATATATGTATTTGTTGTTGTGTATCTACATTGTTCCACGTTGTTGTTGAGGAATGTTCCAGTACATACTTTTATGTGTATGGAATATTCTAGTATTTTTCTAGATTGTAGTATGTATTTATGTACCTGTTTTCTTAATAGAGAGTGATCACTCATCAAAATGGCACGCAAGCCACCTGTGTGGTACCCAAAACCATATTATCAGACACCCCAGCGGGCCTTCTTGTTGGAGTGATGAGTGGTAAAGCCCATAGCGTTCTTCACTATTGTGTTCCATTGCTTGGTCTTATATAGTATGGTTTATGCATGGCCAAGTGTCATACATATGTAACCCAATGTGGTTACAACACACCCCCCCGTGGACATGCTAACTAGAATCTTGTGGCTCAGGTAGGTTATGGTGGTTAAAACTATGGCAAAAAAAACGGCTCACAGGAAAGGGAGTACATTTCCAAGAGGGAAAACGGGAGGCAATGAACTATCCCTCACATCACACCCAGCTGCTCACACATACGCTCAAAAACTGGTTGGCTTGCCTGCTTGGTCAGGATTTCCGCAATCTGTTCCTCTGAAGGTAACCAGTGTTGTAACCACATTAGTTTACATATGCATACACACAACTATGCATAACTAACCCCTATATAAACTAAGGCAATCAAACATCCAAGTCTATGACTCATGGGTTTTACCACTTATCACCTCCAACAGGTTATGAGCCTGCGCATCCTATGCTAGCTTACTCCTTGCTGCAACACAAAACACGCCTAAATCAAATTAAACCTTGCACAGCCTGACCGCTCTGTTTGGTTTGGTAACGGAGATAGCCTAGCCACCTATCTTCTGGACGGTGTATCATAGATACACCCACATCCTCACCCAGACGCTCACTGTGCAAACCCGTAGAATCTGACTAAACCCAGATTCTTTGGAAAAACAACCAAAAATGTCATCTTTCTAGGCCCTACCGCCCTTTTGCCAATAAACACCCTTCCTGATCCAATTTTTTTTGTTTTGATCTTGTTTCTGTTATCTTCAACTTTTCTGCTTCCTTTATTTCACTCGTCTGCTTCCGTTCAACCCACCACACCACAAAGCCTCATCCCCCCTTGTTCCTCCTCCCTGCCTATCTTATTTCTCCTTCACCCCTGTAGTCTTCCTTTCCTTTTACCATTCCTTTCTTTTACCGTGCCACCTACCCCGCAACCCCTGTTCCTTGTCTTTCACCATGTCCCCATCCCGGTCTGCATCTACAACACAAGCCCCGCTGACCAGGTTGTTGACAGCAGCAAATGCGGCACTAGAGGCCCTGCCCCACCTCAGCCAGAAGACATCAGCTGACCCAGCAGACTCAGAAATCACTCCCGCAACAACCAAATTGCCGGACTTTGAAAGGATCAAAGCAGACCTGGAAGAAAAACTCCTGTGCAATAAAGTTATCAATTCTGCAGTGAATCAGATCAGACCAGATAGACAACTCTCCCCGGACGGAAAAAATTTTGGACAGTGGTTGCGTGACCTACGCAACCTTGGTCGTGACCATCTCGACAACGTTGAGTTCTTCTCCCAACCCAAAAACAACCGGATCTACGCACGAATCGGGCGCGCCATCTTACTAGCAAGCATTGATAGTTCCCTTGTATTTGATGTACAGGACCAGGTCACTGCACAAGGCATGGTCCTAGTGCTAATGAAACGCTTCAAGACAGTCAGCTGAGCAGTGTGGAAAGCAAAGGAGAGTTACGCTCCAAACTTGTCCACAAGTCCGGAAGTTATTGGTCTAGGCCTTGTAAGGAGGTTGGATGTGAGGAGTTATTAACTGTAGTGAGATAAAGAAAGAGATAATGAGATGTATTCCTTTTCCCCCCAACCTTCCTATTCCTTTCCTTGGTGGTCTTCTCAATGATGATGGATGATCAATAGGTAGATAGATAGATCATAACCCAACCCAGAGTTGAGAGCAAGGATTTGGGTCCCCCCCCTTCAACCCTAACCTAAGTACAACCACAAACGCGAAAGAACAATGAAACACAACCCCTAAGCACAGAACCCTAACCCAACCCTACCCCTCCATCCCTTGCCTCATAACCCATGCCCCTCAATATCAACGTACGCCCGGTTCGTCCTTCTCTTGGCACGGCCCTCTGCCGCGCCCTACTTGGAGCCCCCCGGTTCTCCCGCCTGCGCGCGTCCGCGGACCTTGCGGTCTGCAGGTTGGCCCGTGCGCGCCCAACCCCCAATTGCCTCGCCCTCCCCTTCTGGACTAGCCACCCGCGAGCTTGGTTGGGCCGGCTCCATCACTCAGTACACGTTTCCTGGGCAGGTCGCGGCCCGGTGCCCTCGGAGTAGGCCCAACCCGCACCTGGTGCTGAGCCCCGCAATTCCTACTTCTGAGCCCGCAGCTGCTGCTGCTGAGCCCTCAGCAGGCACTGCTGAGACCGCGTGCACCCAAATGCTGAGCCCAACCTACCCAACTGCTGAGCGCGCAGCCCGCAACGCAGCTCTCAACCCAAGGTTAGAAATACAAAACCACATCCCCCCCCAAGTTGAGTTCTGTCCCCAGAGGTCTCCCATTGCTGCCTTTCCTCCATCACACTACCGACCCACCTCTCCCCCACCCACCCCAGCTCACCCCAGCCCCTCCTCCCCTTCCGCTCCGTTGCCATCATGGTCCCCTGCGACTTCTGCGCCCGGAATGGGCTTGCGTGCTTGATTGTTCCTGGTTGACGCGCCTGCAATTCTTGCTGTTGTGGCCATCGCGGCTGCTTGCTTGGCAAGGAAATGCTGCGTCCTCCTCCTCAATTTGGTTCCCATCCCTGGCTGCGCAAGAGGGCCCGTCTGGATCCGTTTGTGGTTTTGGATGATGAAACAATCTCTGAGGACTCGTGGACTCCGCCCGGATTGCCTTGTGCCTGCCCCCCCCAGGACCAATCCGCAACTCTGCCTCCCCATTCAGCCGCGCAGGGCCCCCACGGAAGGAGGACTACCCAAACTTTGCGGCTTATTGGTCCGCCTTACGGCTCTGGGCGGACCGCGTTTGGGTCACGCAAGGCGCTAGGAACCCGCGCGTCAATGAAATCCTCCGGCGCCGCGCTGGCCCTCCTCCGGTCCCTACCCCAGCCCCGGCTCCTCCCCCAACTCCGGCTCCTCCTCCAACCCCGGCTCCTCCTCCAACTCTGGCTCCTCCTCCGACTCCGGCTCCTCTTTACTCATCGGACTCGGACGAGAGGCCCCCAACCCCGCGGTGCACCCCTCCGCCACCCGCATTGCCGGTCATCATCTCATTGTTGCCTCCCGCTGGACCAAGCCCACCCAATGGTCCGCCGGGGACCCCTTCTTCACCAGTCGTGCCTCCTCCCAGCCCATCCAAAATTCCGGATATCCCCGTTTTCCCAGCTGTTCTGCTTGCAAGGTTTGATGCAATGGTGGACAACGCGGACGGACTCCTTTGGTGGTTCCTGGCAGCCCCTCGTGCCCACACTACCGGAAACCAACGGGAACTCTTGGAGGCCTTCCAGACTTTAGCCGCAGCGGCTTGCGCGGACGCGGAGGAGGTGATGAGGACTTGTCCGACGTAGATGGATCTCCCCCCCCTCTCTTCCTTTTCCATCTTGTATTGTATCCCGCGCCTACTTGCAAAAAAATAGACTTTTGCCGCGCCGTCCTGAGTAGCCTCCGGGCTTGTGAGAGCATATGCGCACAAGATCTGCGTCTTGAAAGCAATCCGTCCGAGTGAGAGCAAGAGTGAGTGAGAAAGAGGTCCGCGCCCATGTCCTGAGTGAGAATGAGTGAAATTAAAGTCCACGCCCGCATCCTGAGCCACCAAAGTTCCCCGGAAGGTACCTGGACCGCCCCAGCCAAACTGCCACACAGTTCCCCGTACCCAATCCTGCAACAAATGCAACAATCCTACACCAGCACGCGCACAGTCATCCAAGAGAGGCAAAGAAAGAAGTGGAGAAAACAAACATTCTGGGGTGTCTAGCTGTTCCAGCTGTGAACCGGCTAGGACACCCCCTTACCAAATCCAAACTGTCCCGTACGTGTCCCGCGCAAAGAGGAAAAAAAGAAAAGAAGCAAGCCCATAAAAAAAAGGAAACCAAAACCCCAAGGGAAAAGCGGAGAGAAAAAAAAATTGTTTTTTTTTTAAGGCCCCCGCTCCTTGTCCCGCATTTCCCAATCTGCAGAGCTTGTCCTTGCGTTTACGGACCTGGCTAGCGCTGCGCCCGCGTCCCTGTGATCAATTATAACCAAAACCAGTACCAATCCAAGAGGCCAATCAAATATAAAAAGAAGAAAGAAGTAGGAGAACGGACATTCTGGGGTGTCTAGTTATTCCGGCTGTGAACCAGCTAGGACACCCCCTCACCAAATCAGACCTTTACCCTACTCGCGTCCCCCCCAAGTTGACGGCTGTCCCCAGCGGTTTTAGCCTTTCACTCCTCCGAGGTGGCGCGTTGCGCGCAGGCTCCTCCTCAGACAAAGGCTCTGGCCCGTCCACTGATCCTGAACTTCCAACGCCGTCCCCTGCGTTTGCGCCATCCCCGGCTTTCTTGTCAAAGGAGGTGGAGCCGCACGCAAAGAAACGCTTCACGTCCAAGGCTGCAGCCTTCCGTTTGAGCGGCGCCCCGTCCAATTCCTTGAGCTGGTAGCTCCCACCCTCAAACTTGGATGCCACGCGGAAGGGGCCATTACATCGGTTGGCAAAAAGCTTTCCCCACTGAGATTCCAGACTCTGGTTGTACAACAAAACCAAGTCACCCTTCCGCAGCGGATCCTGGAGGCGGTGGGAGCAGCGCTTGTCCCAATAGCGGACCGAAGCGGTCCTTGTCTTCCGCAACCTTTCAGCGGCCTTTGCCAGGGTCTTGTCCCGTTGGAGAAGCTATTTGGCGCGCGCTACCACGAGTTCCGTGGAGGTCTTCACCTTCCACCAGTCTATGCCCAAGAAGGTTTTGAGCTTGATGTCCACAGGAAGCACCGGACGTTGTCCGTAGAGAATTTTGTAAGGCAAGTAGCCCGTCAAGCGTTTGACCAAGATCCTGTCTGCAAAGAGGACTCTGGAAGGGCCTTCTGCCACTGTTTACCGTCCTCCCCACACATCTCTACCAGAGTGTCCTTAATGGGCTGATGGCCCCGTTTGATCATCCTGGCACCCTCCGGATAGTATTCTGTGACCCGCCCAAACTTAGCTCCGCAAATCTGCACCAGTGCCATCAAGCACCCCCGGAACTCCGCGCCTCTGTCAACAGTGACCAAGCAAAGCAAACCGTACTGCGCAAACCAATCTTCCTCCAAAAACTGAGAAACCTTCTCTGCTGACAACTTCACCAGAGGACAAGCCTTGACCCAACCTGACAGATTGTCCCGCGCAACCAGCAGGTATGCAAACTTCCCTGCCTTTATGTGGACCACGTCAAGGGAGACCCGCCCAGACAACGCGTCCTCCCCGGTAGGGTGACCCACCTCCTTGGGCAGCCTAGAACTCCGCCGTTGACATGCTTTGCAAGACTTCACCCATTCCCGTACCGCGCGCACCACACCCGGCCACCAGAACCTTGCCTTCACCCGCCTCCGCGTTTCAATCTTGCCCTGGTGCCCAAGGTCATTGTGGAGACACCTCAGGATCATTTCCTGGTCCCTCCTTCATGTCGCGACCACCAAAGTCACCGGGGTACTTTGTTGCCACAGTTGCCCATCCTGCATGTAGAAGTTGGTTGTCCGCCGCTTTGCCCACCAAACTTCTGTTCCTGAGGCGTCCTCGGGAAACTGGAGTTCCCGCAAGAAGGAGCAAAAGATTGCGTAGCGCCCGGACTTCTGCAGCGGAAGGGTGACCTCTGTCTCCATCATACCTACGCAAATAACCGGAGACTCCACGTCCAAGGGCTACGCCCCCTCAAACGGATCCTCCCGTGGATACCGCAACAGCGCTTTGGGCATTGTGAACGTCTTCCCTGGAACATGAACCACGCAAAAAGTGAAGAGCTGGAGAAACGCCACCCACCTAGTCATAGGAGCGTTTGGCAGCGTTGGAGAATTGATCATCCTCGCCAGGGCCTCCATGTTGACCAGAAGCTTGAAGTGCACCCCCCAGAGCAGGTGCTGAAGCCTCCGCACAATTTTGGTGACTCTGCATAATTCTAACTTTGGCTGCAAGTACCAACTCTCCGTTGCTGTAAACGTCACGGACTCATAGAGAACCAGCCTATCCTTACAATCCTCCTCCTGCGTCAGAACACCGCCCGCGCCAAACTTGCTAGAGTCAACAGCCAAGCGGATCCCTCCCGCGTCGTAGTAGAGGTTGCAGAGGACAATGTTGCGGCCCAAAATCTCCTTGAGCTTTGCAAAGGCAGCGTCACACTGCACCATCCATTCCCATGCTGCGCCTTTCTGGGTCAGCGCCCACAGCGGACTTGCGACTTCCGCAAACCGTTTGATGAACATGCAAAGATAGCTGCACAGTCCCAGAAATTGGAGAATATGCAAGGGCGTCCGCAGGGTTGGCCATTTAGGGACTTTTTTTTGTTTCTTTGCTGCTATTCTCCTGCCGTCAAAAGCCACCACATGGCCTAGCACTTCCAACTCCGGAACACAAACTGCCAACTTACCCCCTGATACCGTAAGCCCTGCCTCCTCAATTTGAAACAAGACCCGCTCTAATGTCTGCACGTACTCCAGATGAAGCGGCGGATCTTTGGGGCCTCCTCTAGCACCGCACCCCTGTAATCCGTCTTTGGTCCTTTGATGCCGGCGTTGTCGATGAAGATCAGAACCCCATCCGGTATGTTGTCCCGCAGGATCCACGTTATCTGGGCTTGATAGACCACCACCGAGTTTGTCTCCCCCTGCAGCAACCGCGTCAGCTGCATCCTTCCCAATCCTGTCTTGAACGCTGTTAGCAGCCACAAGTCGGGATGAAGCTCGCGCTGATCATACCCCCCCATTACATTGACCAAACCGTAACACATGCGCCCCGCCATTGATTCCAGGAACTCGTCCACGCGGGGAGGCAATACCTTGTCCCGGATAGTGGACAAGTTAAGCCTCTGCAGGTTGTGAACAATACTAAGCAACTTCCCGTTGTAGAGAATCCTGTGGGATTATATAAATAAAGTAGCAAATAGCTTGCTGGCAGTCCTTGAAGGGGAATTTAGTATTACTTTTACTCCTTTGGAGTATTAGTATATACTAAGAGTGGTTTTGAATTGCCTGCCCTTCTAGTACTATAGTAAGTCTGCACAATAATTTATTTCAATTAATGGCTGGTTTCTTTGAGACTTAATATAGGTCTCAGATCAGACCTAGATTAATCATTAACTGTGATATTGGTAGGATTTGTTGAAGAATAGACCAGATGTATTGGACCATTGGTTAATTTATTGATCAGATATGTTTGATCTTAACCAATACCCCAATATTAAAGGGTTCAAGGGTTTATCAAAGGGCTGGTTCAGGAGAGGACCCAAGGATGGGTTTACCCACAGGGGGCTGGGCAGATGGAAGGTTGGTAGTTTCTTTTTTTTGTGCTCTCTTTCTTTGTAAAGTTTATTTATTAACTAGTGGGTGGGGTTTCTTTAATATGGTTATGAATATTTAGGTCACAGAAGAACCCTTATTCAAGTACCTGGTGGGTGGTTTAATTGGTTAAAGATGGGTAATAACTTGGTTTCTGATTTCTTGTTTTCCTTTTATAACTGATTCACTACTAATATTTTATCTGGGTAGGTACCACAGATAGGTGGGTTGATGGGGTGAGTAGGGATGGGTGATAACTAGGCCAGATGGCATGAGATGGGATGAGTTGTGCCAGATGGCATGATGATGGGATGAGTGATACAACTTGGATAGGGCAGAGAGGCCCTCCTTAAATAGACAAATCCTGCCCCCAGGGGTGCTCAAGGCTGCCCCTGAGGGTTCTCCCTGTTCTGGTGAGGAACAGTGAGATACAGTTAAATGATGCATTTCTTCTGGTTGGAAAAATCTTGTACAGTTACATGAGGCATTTCTGCTGGTTGGGAAAAGCTTTTACAGTTTCATGAGGCATTTCTGCTGGTTTGGAAAAGCTTGTACAGGGTTTTCATGCATGCACAGCCTTGCATAGATTGCTGTGTAGTTCAGATAAGATATTTTTGCTGTGCTGTACTGGTAGTTTATTCAGTGCTACTTGATTCTACCTGCATGTATTGCTGTGCAATACTGTTGGTTTGTTTGGTTCTGGTTAAGGCTGGTTCCACTTCCTCCTACATATATTGCTCCTGCATACTTCTGCAAAGCCTCTTGAATGTGTATTTGCTGCATGTTTGTTTGGTTCTTGCTTGAGACTGGTTTGACTTCCTCCTGCCTATATTGCTCCTGTATACTTCTGCACAGCCTCTTGTATGTGTATTTGCTGCATGTTTGGTTCAGGTGACCAGATCTGACATGATGCACTGTCTCCTGTGTCTGTATGCTGTATTCTGGATGAGGTGACTGGATCTGGAATGCTGGATGAGGTGACTGGATCTGGCATGCTGCACTACCTCCTGTGTCTGTATGCTGTATGCTGGATGAGGTGACTGGATCTGGCATGCTGCACTACCTCCTGTGTCTGTATGCTGTATGCTGGATGAGGTGACTGGATCTGGCATGCTGCACTACCTCCTGTGTCTGTATGCTGTATTTTGAGGGTTTTAAAGGTATTTATTTATGCCTTCCACAGAGCTGTGACACCTGGTTGGGTATGAGTTTTCCATAGTTGAAGGGTTCTTGGGCTGTATCTTCTAATCCATGAGAGATAGAGGGGTACTTTGGCTGAGTGACTATGGGTTATTTGTGATGTAGAATCCATTTCTGAGGTTAATTTGAGGGTTTGAACTGTTGTTACAATAGAAAAGTGAGTCTGATGGCTATAGGACAGGTTTGGTCTACCACACCGTCCTGTTTAACAACCGCAAAAATCGGGCTAGAGTAGCTTGATGTTGACTGCTTGTACAACCTTGTCCTCACAAGCTCCCGGAAAAGTTCCAAGAAGGGTTCCCGCATGGTCCGAGGGATTGGAATTGGCTTGATTTGCCAGGGCTTGTGCGGCACCGTGGGGATTACATAGGGGTTGCCAACCTTGCCCTTCAGCAATCCGCGCTTGTTGGGCCTTCTCGCGGAGCACCAACACCAATGCTAAAAAATCCTTCTCCTCTGTACTCAACCACCCCGCCGGCCCGAAATTCAGCGCCTCAATTGGCTTGTTCATGATACTTGCCAACCGCGTTACCCACCCAAACTTCCTCAACGGACTCACCCAGGGATCCCAAGACCAGGAGATTGGCCTCAGAGGCCCATTCAGCCCCTGCGGCATGGGCTTGTTCTGGGGCCTGACCTTTTGCGCCACAGGCTTGTATTGCCCCACGTTGCACCTAACCATCCTTACGCGCCCGCCGTCGTTGTTGTGAATCCTGGCAACAATCAACCCGCGGCTCTTGCCTTTGCTCACAAGCGTGGCACTATGGTAGGGTTTTTGAAACACAGTACCTTCTGGTGGTGCTTACTGAGGAAGAGCACTTACTTCTGCCGCTTGCGCCCTCCGCGCACTTCCTTCCGCCTTTTGCTCCTCCCTAGTTAACCGCCCGCACAAGGCCGGAGCCTTCCCCACGCGGTACCCACGGTCAACTAGGGAAAACCCTCCGCAGGGCGGCCCTCACGGTTGTCCCCACCGTTGGACTCTGCCTCTTTGCCAACCGCCACCAATGGCACCCATTTCCTATTCCCATGGGCAGAGATTGTCGTCTTGAAACTTTCCCCGGACGCTTCCTCCACCGTCAGCGCCTCCGTCCCTTCCTCTGCGTTGAACATCATTTGGGCCCGGAATCCAAACATGAACATCCAACCCAAAATCACGTCACCGCACTTGACCAAGAGGAACAACAGCGGCTTCCAAACCTTTGTGACCTCCACCTCTTCTTCCTCCACCACCCCATCTACCCAACATTCCCCCCCATTGAGTGCCCGCAAGCCCATAGCGCACTTCCTCCACACCAGGCCCAACTCATCCACCAGTTTTGACAGGAGCAGGTTGACCATTGACCTGCTGTCCACCATTTCCCACAATTTCCTTCCCGTGATCTTCAGTGAGAAATAGGCAAGCGGCACCAACACGTCTTTGGATTGGCACAACTCCCGTTCCGCTTCCTCTGTCGCCGCATTCACGTGCTGCACTGTTGCCGGGATCATGCCGCCCCTGTGCTCCTTCAGAACCTGGACCATTTCCTCAACAACCACCGGAGAGACCGCGGCCAGCTCCCGTAGCGTGAGAGGTATTGGTACCTCACTCCCCATCACTCGCCAAACAATTTCCGTGGCCTTCCTTCTTCCTCCGGAGCTGATCGCCAACGCATTGCCCCCCCACGCTTGCACCCCAACCCTTGGAGCTTGATTTAATGGCCGCTCCTTGGCATCCACGTCCATCTTTTCCAAGAAGATCCCCTTGTTTGCCGCCAACGCCCTAACTTCCGCCTCCACACGTGGTGCCCGCCACGTATCAGGACCGGTGACAATCCCAAGGGACACCCAAGCGGCCCCTGAGGGTCGGGCCCTTGCCCTAACCTGCTCCACCGGAGGTGGCTGACCGGCCCCCAGGTCCACCGGTTTTCCCAACGGAAATATGTAGGTCCCCCCGGACGCGCAAACCAGCCCTTTGTTCATGTCCTTGGTCAGATCCGCGCAACCAGACTTCCAATGACCTTTATTGCCACAATATGTGCACAGGCAAACCAAAAACCCCCCCGTTGGTCCGCTACTGGGCTGAAAGCCCCCTCTTGCATGGGGTGGCAGATCGCGCAAAAAAGCGGGAGGCGGAGCCGTTGGCCGGGCCGCCATCCAATTCATAAGTATCCCCAAGTCCCGTAGCATGTCTGTTACCTTGTTAACTGGTACTCTCATTGACTCCAAAGGGGCTACGGGCCGTTCCATTGCTGGCGGGTCCGCAAGCAGTACCAGCGTCAGGGCCGGGGTGGAAGAGACCGTTGGCTTTCTTGAACTTGCCAGGAACAACCAGGCCGTATCCTTGATCAGCTCTTCCAAGTCAATCTTGCTCTTGACCGCCTGGTTGATTACGCCCAGACTCCGGAAGAGCACAACGCTCCCATCCACTGACCGCGTTACCAACCTGCGCTTGAATAGGTAATGCTGGACCCGCGCGCAAAGTTGCGGCGCAAGCCCGCCTAGGAACACCTGCTTCATGGCCCCCGTCTGACCCGCCACCACCTTGTTCTTTTCTAGGTAACTATAAATTTTGTCGAACTGGGACTTGTACTTGGACAGATTGCTCCGCGTCCGCACCCCACCTTGGGAAATTGCCTCACCCGCCGCTCGCTTGAAGTCTGTCTCCCAAAATTGGGGCTTGCACTTCCCCCACCTTGCCATCATCTTGCACCAGAGCCTTCCCCAGTCGCAAGCCTCGTACCCTGACATATCCTCCACATCCCGGAGCGTATTCTTGTCTGGAATGAAGAGAACAACCGTGCAAACCTTGTCCTCAACCATTGCGTTTTTGGAGTCCCCAATATCCTTGAATCTGGCCAGAAAGTGCCCAATGTCTGCAGTGTCAAATCAGAGATGGGGGAATTTCTGCGGCCTAAGCCACACCCATTGCAGAACCTCAGCCGCCTCCAAAGGCTTCAACCAAGGAGGAGCAAAACCAACCAACCAAGTAGTCAGCGGTGGTGGAGGTGTTGGCCCGCCAGCTCCCAGCCGGAGAGGGAATGAGGGTGGAACATTCAATCCTGGGGTAGTTGTTGGAAGCATCGCACCCCTTAGCTTTGAGAGACCTAGAAGAAAGATTTCTTCCCGGCCAGACCCCCAGATGTGGAAAGCAAAGGAGAGTTATGCTCCAAAGTTGTCCGCAAGTCTGGAAGTTATTGGTCTAGGCGTCTTTAAGGAGGTTGGATGCAATGAGTTATTAACTGTAGTGAGATAAAGAAAGAGATAATGAGATGTATTCCATTTCCCCCAATCCTTCCTATTCCTTTCCTTGGTGGTCTTCTTGATGATGATGGATGATCAATAGGTAGATAGATAGATCATAACCCAACCCAGAGTTGAGAGCGAGGATTTGGGTCCCCCCCCCTTCAACCCTAACCTAAGTACAACCACAAACACAAAAGAACAATGAAACACAACCCCTAAGCACAGAACCCTAACCCAACCCTACCCTTCAATCCCTTGCCCCATAACCCATGCCCCTTGATATCAACGTATGCCCGGTTTGTTTTTCTCATGGTGCGGCCCTCCGCCGCGCCCTACTCAGAGCCCCCCGTTTTGCCCACCCCCGCGCGTCCGCAGACCTTGCAGTCCGCAGGTCAGCCCGCGCGCGCCTAAGCCCCAATTGCCCCGCCCTTGCCTTCCGGACTAGCCACCCGCGAGCTTGGTTGGGCCGGCTCCATCACTTGTTCCGCATTTCCTGGGCGGGTCGCGGCCTGGCGCCCTCAGAGTAGGCCCAACCCGCACCTGGTGCTGAGCCCCGCAATTCCTACTTCTGAGCCTGCAGCGGCTGCTGCTGAGCCCTCAGCAGGCACTGCTGAGACCGCGCAAACCCAAATGCTGAGCCCAACCTACCCAACTGCTGAGCGCGCAGCCCGCAACGCAGCTCTCAACCCAAGGCTATAAATACGACACCACAGCTGCTCAGGTCAATCTGTGGAAAAGGCTACTATTGTTCAACTTGGGCAAATCATACGCTACAGTTGGTGCGGTCACCCGCTTACAAGACTTGATGCTTGAATGGGCAAGCATGGGGATCAGCCTCACTGAGGACGTCTTTTTGGGATTCATTGTACAAACCTCCATCCCAACAGGGACCCGGTTACGCGACGAGGTTGACCGGCGGCTAGAACAATTTGTCCAACAAAACAAACAAACACCGCCAACCCTGTCTTATGTGGTTCAGTCTGTTGAGATCTGTCAACAACAACTACTTCATGCGTCCAAAAACCCGGACTCTGAACCGCTACTAGCGCACGCGGCCATGGCGGACTGTTCAGTGAAATTCCCTGTAGAAGCTTTCCTCGCCAACTATCCCCAAGAAGAATGGTTGGAGGCCCTCAAATTCTTTGACGCGTGTGTGTTGGGTTTCTGGCACTGTGGACAAGTTGGACACATGCAACACTCCTGTCCAGACTGTGCCCAACAACTGTGGCACAGCCAGACAAGGCAGTCAGCTGCTCCTCCACACCTAGCTACGGGGACAGGTGGACAACCAGCTTTTGGCACGCCTCCAGAAGGTTCATTCTATCCACTGGTGGGGGTGGTCTACTCACACGTCCCCTATGGCGTCTCTGACCATGCACACCAAGTCCCGTCCCCTTCTCAGCAACAACCAGCCCCCCCACTAAGGAAAGCCAACTACTAACAACCAAACCCAAGCAAAGCAATGGCGAGGTCCAAACCACTGGCAACAGCACGGCTGGTTGATCTTGGTGATGTGCTGGAGGATTTGGGCGCTCTGGAATTTCAGAGCCTACAGTTGGCGGATGATGTGAGTACCCCTGTCATTATTGACTCTGGTGCCTCACACAACTTGTGTGGCAATTGCTCCCTCCTCCACAACTATAAACAACTTCTGAAGCCAATCCCCTTACTTGTAGCAACCACCAGCAATTTGGCATCCGTCTCAGGGATTGGCAAGCTAAAGTTCACTAGTGCTGATGGCACCATTGTGACTGTCAAGGGAGTCTTATATAGTCCCCTTGCAAGGTTGACCCTGATATCATTAGCAGCCCTGCAAAAATCTGGCTGCTCCTTCTTATATGATGCCCCCCTTGATGCTTTTATTGTACATGATGCCGGCGGCACCGTCCTTTTCTCTTGCCTGTTTGACTGGGGCAGGAACAGGTGGTGCATCCCAAACCCGGTTATTAGGACCTTGCCACCCAATGATCACGTACATGTTGCCCCTCTCCCCCCCTCACGTGTTGATATGCCCCCAAGGGAAAACCCCATCCGCAATGCTATCTCATCTTGGAAACCCAACTATGCTGACATTTTCATAGCCCCTGTTGAGAGACCCATTGACTACCAGTGGAATGAGGATTGGCTTAACAACGACAAAAAGAAGCTCTTATTTTTGCGCAGGGTTTTTGGCCATATAGGTATACGTGAGCTTAGGAAGATGATTTGGCTGCGTTTAGGAGTTGGCTTACCCAACTCACTACCACCTGGCAAAATCGTCTGTCCGGTATGCATGGTGAGCAAGAGCACGCAGCTCAACCCGCTGCACTCCTCAACCAGGGAGAACAAGCCAATGGATGTACTAGCAGTTGACCTCATCAGCTGGTTTGAAGTTCCAACTTACAAAAACGTGTAAAAAATAAAAAGAGCTTGGGCTCTGGTTAAATTAAAGGTAAAGAGAAATGAATGAAAGTAGCTTATAACTTCAAGCGTAATGGATCTCAGGACAGGAGGAAATGGGCACTCCTGTTGGTTTGGTGAATGAAAAGATGATGAATTACACTTGAGAGCACCATGGTTTATATAGACTAAATACATAATTGGCCAAAAAGTGGTTGAGTACAAAATGAATAAGGTAAAATTAGCATAAGCAGTTTAAGTGACATGGTAAGTGAAATGCTATGATTAGACAGTCTGACAATCACAATACTACAACACAAGATCCTCTATTAAATAACAGATATAATTTATCTTGGTTATGACACAGCCTAGTTATATTTTACCTGTTGTTTGAGTACTTTAAGGTTAACAATAATAAGATCAAATCAATCCAATCAATTATACTCTAAACTCCAGTGAAAGTAAAATATATGAAAACTCAAATTCTAACACACCGGCTTGACTTGCACTGGAGGAAGGTACTGTCCTACAAAGTAATCTAACTCTTTTTCTTCAATTAACATAATTTTCAACTAACTTTTGGAATAATTCTACATAAAGGTTAGTGACTTATTAATAAGATGAGCTGAATGAATGGTAAACTTCCTGGGGCATTTCTCATTCTAACTGCTATCTTAATGATTTCTACTATTTGCTGGAAAATTCTTCAGTTCAAATGGTGAATTACTTGTAAGATGCGTTGAATTTGTTCAAGGTTGGGTTTAATTGTGTGGATTTGATAAAATTGAGTTGTTTGATTTTCGGAGTTGAGTACTGGAATGGTTGTGAAAATTGATGGATGATGGATTATAAAAAAAGGTATCGTCAGTCCATAGGATTGAGATCTGAAGACCGGTCAAATCAAATTTTGACAATCAATAAAACATTGAATTGCTTGAGCCTTGAATTTGGTCAGATGTTTCTTGGGTGGTAACCGTCTTGCTTGCTACAATGAACAGGGTTGTCTTGGGGTCAAATTTCCTCAAGATCTCAGCCAAATGGGTGCCATCAATATTACTACAAAAGTGAGGGATGATCCCTCTACCGTTGCGTGCGTAGTATGCCAGAGCTTTGGTGACCATGACTGGACCAAGATTGGAACCACCGATTCCAATGTTGACAAGGGTGTCAATTTTTTTGCCGGTGTAGCCCTTGTGAGAGCCCTATTGGATGGCGTGACTGAATTTGCTCCTGAAAATCCAGGGTGACGACAACACCAACCAATTGACTGCCTGCGTTTCGGATCAGCTTGATTGATTCTCAAACCTCAGTAACGGGAGATTGCAGTTAGGTAGCAATGATTGATTTAAGGTCTTGCAACAGAGTTTGAGCTGGTTGAAGTTTTGAGATCAATCAAAAAATGAAGACAAAGGAGGAGAGCGATTGTTGTAGATGGTCAAACGGTTGGATCTCTTTCGAGAAAACCTCCTTTTTGGCATCTACTGCTTGAGATTTGACCTGATTGATCATGGCTTCCTGAGAGTAAACAAAGTGAAAAAGTTCACTACATTCTTGCCAGTGCTGAGCTTTTGGAGCTGTTCTCTGATCCTTTGTTTGGCTTTGAACTTATCTCTAATTCCACCCCACTTGTTAATGACCACAAAGAAAAAAAACCAACACATCCCCTTGACGGAGGATTGAGATAGCATTGGTGACGTTGGGGTCTGAACCCACTTCAGATTTTGAGTTCTCCGTTCCTGAGATGTAAACCTTTAAGAGTTGGTAAGGACTGGTCTTCTGATCCTTGTCATTGTTGGCATCATCCTAATTACCAAAGTTGACAAGATCCCTGATTTGATTGATGGGGAAGCTCTCAAAGGTTGAAGGATCATTGGGATTGTAGGCCAAACCAAATCCGTTTTCTCTATTTACCAAGTTTGGCTCTATCTGCCGTGGAAGGCTCATCCCCATCTCACCCCCTCGCCAAAATAGTTGAAGATTGGCTTTTGGGATGAGACTGTTGAAGGCAGACAGTTTGAATGAAGTATTGTTGGCTCAGATTAAGCAAAGGCTTTTAACCATGTAAAAAATAAAAAGAGCTTGGGCTCTGGTTAAATTAAAGGTAAAGAGAAATGAATGAAAGGAGCTTATAACGTCAAGCATAATTGATCTCAGGACAGGAGGAAATGGGCACTCCGGTTGGTTTGGTGAATGAACAGATGATGAATTCAACTTGAGAGCACCATGGTTTATATAGACTAAATACATGATTGGCCAACAAGTGGTTAAGTAAAAAATGAATAAGGTAAAATTAGCATAAGCAGTTTAAGTGACATGGTAAGTGAAATGCTATGATTAGACAGTCTGACAATCACAATACTACAACACAAGATCCTCTATTAAATAACAGATATAATTTATCTTGGTTATAACACAGACTAGTTATATTTCACCTGTTGTTTGAGTACTTTAAGATAAAAATAATAAGATCACATCAATCCAATCAATTACACTCTAAACTCCAGTGAAAGTAACATATATATAAACTCAAACTCTAACACAAAGGACTTTTCCTGCTCACAATCTGCAACATGAGGAGCGGGTATGCTTTTGTCAAAGTTTTTCAATTCAAGTCCAATGCCTCCAAGTTAATCATTGAAACCATAGAGAGAGTAGAAAGGCTGACATCCATTACCGTCAAGTGTCTGCGTAGTGATAATGGCAGAGAATTTGCTAACAAGACCCTAGCCAATTTTCTAGCGCGTAAAGGAATCACGGCGGAGCGGTCTCTGCTGTACCACCACTACCAGAACGGCATGATTGAAAGGTAAAACAGAACGTTCAGTGACATGGCCTGGAAGATCCTGTTGGATAGCAAGCTGCCCAAGTTGTTCTGGGTATTTGCTTTTGTCTGGGCATGCTACGTCCTGAACCAACTCCCCGACAAGTTGTGCGGTCAATCAACTCCCCACAAGCTCCTCTTCAAGGAGAAACAGTCGGTCGACCACTTCCTGAAATTTGGCCCAAAGGCCTATGTCCATATCCCAGTCGAGCTACGACGCCATCTTGATGACAGAGCCATTGAGGGCCTTGTTGTGGCGTTCCTGGAACGTTCTAAGGGGTGGCTATTTTGGGTCCCTGTGGAGAACAGATTTTTACAAGCAGCAATGGCTTGTTTTCCCCCTATGCCGGTGAGTTCCTCAAATCTATCCTCAGACGCGCTAATGCCACCAGCAAACCAGGCTAGTGCCAATGGCCTTCACCTTGGGGATTTCTTGGCCGAGACGTTTTTTGACAGACAGGAGTTGGTGATCGACCAGATTCTGGCCACCTGCAAGTTCTACAATATTGGTATCCCAAAGAATGTTACGGCAGAAAAGAAGTCTGAGAACTGGGAAAAGTGGCGCGTGGCTATTGAAAAGGAGCTGGAGAAGTTGATGCAGATGGGGGTATGGGAGGAAGGCAACCTTCCGGAAGGGAAAGTGGCATTAGATTGCCGTTGGTTATTTGCAATGAAGAACGCTTTTGGAGAGACTGGGTTGATTTTTAAGGCCAGGTGCATGGCAAAAGGATACAACCAGGTGGAGGGCATAGATTTCATGGAGAGCTTTTCCCCAACTGCCACGTTTGCCTCTCTACAACTCCTACTGACAATGGCAGCCAGATTCCAATGGCCTGTCCACAGTTTTGATTTTTTAGCGGCTTATCTCAACTAACCGATTGAGGAGGAAGTGTGGGTTAAACCTCCTGCGGGAATGAACGTGCAGAAAGGTAAGTAACTCCGCCTGAAGAAAGCCCTGTACGGCACCAAACAGGCGGCCAGGTGCTGGTGGCTGCACCTGAAGGGTCTTTTTACAAACCTAGGCTACCAACCCTCCCAGTACAATGGCTCCCTGTATATCCTAGAACATGAGACAAAGACTGGTGCCATTTGGATCCACGTAGACAATGGGGTAGTCATTGCATCCAATACTCAATTACTGCGGCAATTTGAAACTGACCTGCGGGACACGCTGAAGATCAAGTGGTCCCCCTTCATCCCCTCCATTGTGGGCGTCCAAATTGACCGGCGAAGCAATGGCTTTGACTTGTCACAGCCTGGCCTATTCAATTTGGTCCTACAAGATCACTGGGACCAAGCAACAATGCAGCGCACCCCGCTTACGGCCAACTACAGCCCGGTGAGTAATGAGTCCAGCCTGCCTGTACATAAGGAAAGTTACCTGTCTCTGGTAGGGTCCCTCAGCTACTTGGTGGTAGGGACCAGACCGGACATTGCATTTGCGGTAAACCTCCTATCCCGCTTTACTACCAGGCCGGATGCTTCACACTGGAAGGGCCTTGCGCACCTGGTTGGCTACATTGCTGCCACAAGGCACATGAATCTCCTACTGCACCCCTCAGACGACAGCAAGGCCCTGAAGGGGTACTGTGACGCGTTGTGGGGGGGTGAGGCGGCCCGGTCGACACACGGAATTCTGGTTTCCTTTCTGAACTGCCCAATTGTATGGACATCACGCAGACAGCAATGTGTGGCCTCCTCAACTTTTCACGCAGGATATATGGCTCTTGGTGTGGTGACCAGACAAGTGCTATGGATTTGTAACCTAGTCAAAGACATCTTGAAGTCTGAATGTTTAGGCTACCTATTTTGTGATAACAAGGCTGCAATTAAGATAGCCACTGACAACATTGCCAACAAGAGGACCTGGCACACCAAACAAGATTTCCACATTGCAAACAACGCCCTGTATCAGAAGCAGACGGTCCTAACCTGGGTGAGGTCTGACAAGCAGACAGCCAACATCCCCACCAAATCACTGGGTCCAAATATTTTCCCAAGGCTTTGAGAAAGCTTACAGGTAACCTGACTTCTGCGCCCACTCCAAGTGTCATTACAAGTCTCATGTCTCTTGTTGCCCTACCTGTCTGCCTTGGGCACTTGCCCTCTGAAATCCTGTACTTAGTCTAACTTGTATGTACGGGGTAGGAACATAGTTGTGGGGGGGTGTGTTGTAACCACATTAAGTTACATATGCATACACACGACTATGCATAACCAACCCCTATATAAACTAAGAAAATCAAAAATCCAAGTCTATGACTCATGAGTTTTACCACTTATCACCTCCAACACCCAGAGCAGCGTTGTCTGTCCTTTGTACAGTGCATCATTGGTTATGTGAAAGTCTCTGTTGGTGTGGCATGTGCCTTTGTTTGCCACATTGTCTGCAGCCTTGTTATTGCAGAAAAGGTGGCCTACGTATTCCAACCTGAGTATGTTGGTTATCAGGTGCCTGATCCACAGAACCTGTCTTGTCACAACCCCAAGCGCCATGTACTTGGTGTGGCAAGTTGACGCAGCTACACAACGCTATCTTCTGGATACCCATATGATTGGGCAGTTAAGGAAAGACACTAGAGTCCCATGTGTCAAGCGGGAGGCTTCACCCCCCCACAAAGCGTCACAATATCCCTTTAGGGCGCGGCTGTCATCTGTTGTGAACAGGCGCAGCTGCTTCTTCCGTGAGTGTGCAAGGTACCCAATTAAGTGGTACAGTCCTTTCCAGTGGGACTGCTTGGGGTTAGTTGTGAAGCGTGACAGTAATTTCACTGCATATGCAAGGTCAGGCCTGGTGCCTACTACCAGGTAGCTCAGGGCCCCAACAAGAAATAGGTAGGCGTCTTTCTGCAGGGGTGCCATTGAAGTGTTACTCACCGGGTGGTAGTTGGCCAGCAGTGGCGTCACGTGTGTGGTGGTCTGATCCCAGTGCTCCTTCAGGATTGCTTTGGTCAGCTTTTGTTGGGAGAGGATGAAACCTTGGTTCTCATGCTCAATCTTAACACCAACAATGGAATCAATTCGCTTGGACCACTTTATTCAGATAAGAGAGACGCGCAATCCACACTGCGGGAAGTAAGGGCTACACTCTCAACTGCGGAGAGTAATAGTGATAAATAAAGCTGTAAACCTAATCTTTTTAAAGATCAAGATATACCTACATTAGGACTTGTCCTAACCCATACCATTCCGTGGACTGGTTTTTCTATGGGTTAGGCCGGCTTATGGGATTGCAGAGGAACCTATAATAACCCATGATGTTCATGGGTTAGAGCAGGATATTGTACTAACCCATGAAAACCATGGGTTATGAAAGGCAATTTGCATGGATCAAATTTGTTTCTCAAGGCTGGCTTCACAAAGGTCAACTTCAGTTTGATCTAGCATTGTTGAAAAAGAGAAATAATGGGTACTTGAAAAAGAAATCAAATTTCCATGCCACAAAATGTTTATACAGGGGGGTTGAGGTGCAGATTGGAGACAATATGGGAAATATGCTGATTAAAAATCATGGGTTAGCAGGGTGGGGTAAAATAAGGTTTAAAGCCAAACTTGCATTTTTTTTGATTTTTGACCTATGTGTTACTGCGTTTGGCAGGTTCATGGGTTAAGAGTTGACTTTTGGATGGCACCAATTTGGTGGATCAATTTTGCCATGGGTTTATGCAAGTTATGGGTTGTCACAAGTATGGATTAGGACAAGTTCTACTGTACTTGACTCCTGGAGGACAGAGGCTCCTGGCTCTATTCATTCAACTGTTTCATTGCTTCTCATTCTCATTGTGAACCGTGCCTTCCTCCTCTGTCCTCCAGGTAAGCCTACACTCCCTCATCTCAATTCTCTCAGCTACCTCCTTTATTTCTAACTTCTCTTCAACTTTGTTATCATACATTTGTTTCCCAAACTCAGGTGTGACCTCTTGAAGCTGCCTGCTTCACGAGCGCTTCTTCAACTCACCCCTTTGGTGTTTTAACAGGTCAGACCTGGCTTGCAATTCATTAAACTGTTTCATTGCTTCTCATTCTCATTGCACGCTGTGCCTTCCTCCTCTTTCTTCCAGGTGTGACCTCTCAAAGCTGCCCCCTTCACAAGAACTTCTTCAAATCACCCCTTTGGTGTTTCAACATGTGTGACCTCTCAAAGCTTACCCCTTCACAAGCGCTTCTTCAACTCACCCCTTCAGTGTTTTAACACACTTGATCTGGAGTGTATTGCACAGATTGGCCTCCAGCTTCTTGAGGGTGTCTATATTGGAGGCAGTGACAAGGCCATTGTCTACATGGATCCAAATCACCCCATTCCAATCACTGTGGTTCAGGACATAGAGCAAGCCGTTGTATTGCAATGGGGTGTATCCCAAACGTACAAGCAGGTCCTTCAGATGTAGCCACCAGCACTGGGCTGCCTGTCTGGTCCTGTACAGTGCCTTCTTTAATTGGAGGTAGTGGCCCTTTGGGATTCACATGCCAGGTGGCGGCTTGACCCACACCCCCTTGTTTTTTCCAAGTTCAGATACGCTGCTACAAAGTCAAAGCTATGAACAGCCAGTTCAGCCTGGCCGCCATGGTCAGTAATAGCCTCAGCAAACTGAATGTTGCATTTGGGGCAAACGTCTCAACAAAATTGACACCTGCCACCTGCTTGTATCCCTTTGCAACACATCTTGCTTTGTAGATGTCCTTGTCCTGCCCAAAGGCCTTCTTCAGTGCAAAAACCCACCTGCAGTCCAGCACAACCTTGCCCTCCAGGAGGACACCAACCTCCCATACCCCCACCTCCTTCAGCTTCTTCAGCTCATCATCAATTGCCACTTGCCAATGCTGCCAGTCCTTTGACTTCATTGCTGCACCAAAGTTCTTTGGGATGCTCACATTATAGAACTTGCAGGTTGCCAGGATCTGTTCAATCACCAGTTCCTGCTTGTCAAACAGCTGCTCCCTTGTGAAGTTTCCAAGCCACAAGGCATTGGAAATCAAGACCTTGTGGTTGTTGGATGGCTTGGCTGGTGGGTATTTTGTATTGTTGTTCTTGTCCGAGGACACGGAGCCATGGCTTTTAGTTGACGGTTGTTTGGGAAACTGCCCCATGGCCAATTGGGTGAAACAGCCTTCCGCCAGCAGCCAGAACAGCCAGCCTTTTGACCGCTTCAGGTATGCAATTACCACTCCCTCAAAGGCTCTTGCTTCCAAACGTCTACTTGTCTCCGCCAGAACATGTACAAAGGCTTTTGCACCAAAGGGCCAAAGGTGGTCCATCGCCGGTTTCCTCCCAAACAGGACCTTGTGTGGCTTTGATCTCCCGCAGAGATTTTTTGGGAGGAGGTTCAGTATGTAGCAGGAGAAACAAATGCAAAGCCCCAGAACAACTCTGGAGGCTTGCTATCAGACATGATTTTCCGGGCCATGTTGCTCACAGTGCGGTTGTATTGTTAAATTGTGCCATTTTGATAATGATGGTAAGGCAATGATCTTTTGGCAGTAATCCATTTCTTTTTCAAATACTTGGCCAGGGCCTTGTTGGAAAATTCACCGCTGTTGTCACTCCGGAGGACCTTCACGGTGTGCGCTGTCATGTTCTCAACCCAGTTGAATGTTCTGATGATGAAGGCTGAGGCATTGGAATTCTTTGGTAGGACTTTGACAAAGGTGTATCTGCTTCTTGAATCTTGGAAAGTCAAGAGGAAGCACCCCTTGTTGAAGGTGAGGACCTCAAACGGAACAACCAGGTTGACTGCCAAGACCTCCAGTGGGTTTGGGTTCCTGTTGGTGGATCCCAAAGGGTTTAGTCTTGTGCTTTTACTTACCATACACACTGGACATACAATGTGCCCATCAGGCATTGAGGCAGGTAGGCCTGTCCCCAGGTCCAATTTAATCATCTTCCGGATTTCCCTCAAACCCACTTGTCCAAACACCCTGTGCCAAAAAAGAAGAGTCTTTTCATCTGTGGTAAGTTGCTCCTCATTCCACTGGTAGTCAACTGCTCTCTCCACTGGGGCAATTAAAATTTCAGCGTAGTCTGGTTTCAAATCATGAACTTCATTGCATTCAGGGTCAACACATTTAAAAATCACAGTGGTAGGAGCAAGAAAGGAAGAAATGGGAGGGGAGGGCAAAGTGGTGGTGGCATGGTTTTCAAGCAGGATGAGTGCTTTGGGGATACACCATCTTTTCTTAATTTTGTCTAGGGGACATCTGAACAAAACAGAGGAGTCACAACCATATATGATGAAACTTTCATACTCAATATCATAAGCAAAAATTGAACTGGCCTTGCGTAGCGCAGCCAGGGATATCAAAGTTGAACTAGCCAGAGGGCTTTACAAAACTCCCTTCAGGGTGATAATGGAGCCATCAGCACCAAGGAACCTGAGGTTCCCTATCCCTAAGACGTGGGCATTATAGCCTGAAATTTCCACAAGCAGTGGTATAGGTTTGGGGAGGGGGCAGATATCATGCAGCATAGTCAAGTCACCCCAGAGACTGTGCAAAGCTCTGGTATCAAGGATGACGGGTGGATGTACCAAAGTATCCCCTAGTTGGAGGCCATTCAACTCCAGGCTGCCCAAATTGTCAGGCGCGTTGCCAATGTCAACAAGTCTGGCTGTTGCCTGTTCATTCCGTTTTGCGTGGCCCCTGATTGGATTTGGTTGGTAGTAGTTGGCCTTCCTGGTGTCATGCGTCTGGGTTGTGGCCAGTGGGCGGGCAGGAACATCCAGGGAAGTGGCTGTGGTGTTGGTAAAGGTGGATACATGGCCCCAACAATTGGAATTATCTGAGGGGGTGCCGTTGGCAGGGGAAGCAGTTGTGTTTGTCCTGGCTGACCAGGCCAGGGCAATCCCCTCCAGCGCTCCAGGCAAGATTGCTGCTGGTGGCTGGCTTTCCCGCAGTGCCAACAGTCTCCAGCCCTTGCTGCAAAGAATTCTAGAGAATCAGACCCCTGGTCTTGAGGTCTGTTGGCTAGTTAGGTCTTGACAGGGTAGGTTATGGGTGGGAAGTCCGTTGTGACATGTGGAGAGTTGATTCTAGGACAACATGGTGAAAGGAGGCCGGGGGAAGGTTCTGATCAGAGGCTTTATGATGGAGTTGTTTCCTGCAGATCTCAATGGCCTGTATGATGTAGGCAAGTGGGGGTGTATCTAGGCGAATGTGCTGGACGTATTGTTCCAAGCATTGGTCAACTTTGTCACGTAAGCGGGAGCCCAACCAAATGCGGTTTTGAACAATGAAGCCAAGGAAAGCTTTGTCCAACATAGTTACCCCCATAATCCCCCATTCCATCAACATATCACGTAGCCTTGCCAGAACCCCCACAGTGCTCTGGTTGTTTTCAAGTTGGAAGGACAGGAATTGGCGCCACAAGGTAAGTCGGCCCTCCAAAATCACAGTTTGGAAGCGCTTTGTCAGGAATTCAACAATTTCCTTGGCAGTGTTGAGGTCCTGAATGTTGCACACAAGGGAGGAGTTGATGAATGCTAAGAGTATTGCTTGCCCGATGTGCTTGTAAATGGGATTTGAGCACGGTTGCCCAAAGAAGTCTGGTTTGTTCAGATGGTGACTACCAAGATCCCTCATGTTGGGTAGCCATTGACCAAAGTTCTCCCCACCCGGTTTGAGCTGTTGATTGGGTCTGATGTGGGTGATTGCAGATTTGATAACTTTGTTACAGAGCATTTGCTCCTCCAGTTCCTCCTGGATTTTGTGGAAATTGGTTGGTGCCCGGACATGGTATCAAAGCTTCCGGGGACTCCCAAGGCTAGGTGAGGATGGAGGTTGGGCCTGGCAGGTGCAAGGGATTCAGGGCCTTGGCGGGCTGTGGTGGATTTTTTGGAGGCTCCCAGATTGAGGGAGCCTGGCATGGTTGAGGCAGGGCCGCCACTTGTCCCCCTTGGTTTGAAGGAGGTACTGTATTGGGTGGCCGGTGTTGGTGTCATTGATGAATAGGAGTTGGAAAGAAGGGTGTTGGTGGGTAAGGGGAAAGAGAACAAAAGGAAAGGAGAAAGGAAGGGAACACAAGCAATAGGAAAGTAGTGGGAGTGGAGAGTGGGTGTAAAAAGAAATGGTGAGGGCAGGGAGTGGAGAAGTGCAGTGGGGTATGTGGGGAACAGTGGGACTGAGGTTGGGATGGTATACCAAACCCAGGTGCCAGTACAGCTCATTGTTCCTATGGATGACAATGTAATCAGGCGGCTGGCTAGGCCACCTGATGATCCTCAGGAAACTCTGAGTTAGGTTATTGATTGGCTTGCTTGAGGGGGCGGGGAGGAAATGAAATTTTTGGAAGATTTTTCTGACGTGATGCTGTATGTAAGGTGCTGTGATAGCAAGGGTACTAGAATGAGACGTTCTGAGGTATAGTTATGAAAGTAGAAAAAAGAGGGAAACTCTCCAGTGATTGTGAATTGTTCTTTTTAGAGGAAGGGCTCATAACCTGTTGGAGTGATGAGTGGTAAAGCCCATAGTGTTCTTCAATATGGTGTTCCATTGCTTGGTCTTATATAGTATGGTTTACACATGGTTGAGTGTTATGCATATGTAACCCAATTTGGTTACAAAACTTCTTGCCTGGAGGGGTAGGGGTCCAAATGTGCGGTAATTTCTCAAGATGCCCGGTGTGGTGGTCTTTGATAGATGCAAGTTATAATTGGCTGCGCGCTGCAAGCTCAGCAGTAACAGAGGTCTCAGCAGGGGTAGCGCACTCGGCAATGGGTGCGGGTTTGCTGTAGCAAGTTGGGCTGCGGGCTCAGCAGCAGTCAAATTGGCCTCAGCATCTAAAGACATGGGATGGATTGTATTGAATTGGATTGGACAGATTGCGCTTTGCATGACGCGGATCAGATTGCGTGTTGCAAGACACGGATCAGATTGCGCAGATATAACTTGGATATCTGGAATGGCACATTGGGCAGATACAGACATGCCCAGGGGGCTCCAAGTTGAGCGCGGCGCAAGGCAGCATCATGAGAAGGAAAAAACAGGTGGACTTAATGGCAGGCGGGCAATACAGATGGATATGGGATATGGGTTGTGGATTATGGGATGGGAAGGATAGGTTTGAGGCTAGGGTTCTGTGCTTAGGGGTTGTATTCAATTATTCTTGCTTGTTTCTGGTTGTACTTAGGTTAGGGTTGAGGGGTAGGCTACTTAAGCCGCACCCTCAAACTGGATATCATGGGGGGCATGGATCACAGAGGATCACATTGGTTGTCATAGTTTTGGAAGGATCTTTTATTCTCAATTCTCTATCTCTCAGTCAAAGGGTGAAAAGTTGCACTCAGGGTTTACAGACACAAGGGATAAACAACTTCAAAACTTGGGAACCATTAAAGGAGAAGTCCTCTTCAGAATTCCACAACTGGGGGTCTGGCCAGGAAGTAATCTTTCATTCCTTGTCTCTGTAAAAATGAGAAGAGAGCTTGAGCTCTAGTGAGATGAAAGGATTAAAGAATGAGTAAAAGGGGCTTGTAATGTCAAGCGTAACGGACCTGAGATCAGGAGGAAAAGGACACTCTGGTTGATTTATTGGCTGAACAGATGATAAATTCCACTTGAGAGCACCATGGTTTATATAGACTAAATACATGATTGGCCAACAAGTGGTTGAGTACAAAATGAATAAGGTAAAATTAGAATAAACAGTTTAAGTGACATGGTAAGTGAAATGCTATGATTAGTCAGTCTGACAATCACAATACTACAACACAAGATCCTCTATTAAAAAACAGATGTAATTTATCTTGGTTATAAAACAGCCTAGTTATATTTTACCTGTTTTTTGAGTACTTTAAGATAAAAATAATAAGATCACATCAATGCAATCAATTATACTCTAAACTCCAGTGAAATTCAAATATATGAAGCCTCAAATTCTAACACACCCGCTTGACTTGCACTGGAGGAAGTTACTGTCTGAAATGAATCTAACTCTTTTTCTTCAATTAACTTTATGTTCTACCAACTGTTGGAATTATTCTACATACAAATTAGTGACTGATAACAAGATGAGATGATTGAATAGTAAACTTCCTGGGGCATATTTGAATTTAACTGCTATCTTTGAGTATGATATCTACTATTTGCTGGAAAATTCTTCAGTTCAAATGTGATTGACTTGTACAATGCTTTGAATTTGTTCAAGGTTGGATTCAATTGTGTAGATTTGATGAAATTGAGTTGTTTGATTTTTGGAGTTGAGTACTGGAATGATTGTGAAAATTGTTGGATGATCGATGAAGAAAATTAGGAGTAGGTAAAGTGTGAACGCAGCAGGCAAACTCCAGAGGGTGCTTTAAAAATGACAGATGATTGACCAAGACCTCTCTTCCGTTTTCCCAAACGCTTTGTTTGTCTTTGTCAATCAATCAAGCTCTCCTCATTTCAAAGGCATCTTCTTCTTTCAACTGATGACCAACTCCACTTCTGGTGTATTAATTTTGAACTCGCTGATAAACCAAATACCCAAATTGCTTGTAAATTGTGATTGCTGGGGTGTTTGAGAGCTAGAGTGGGCGTTCATCAAGGTTTCATTTTTCTTGCGGTGAGCCTTCAGATCAGATTTGACTCAATCAGCAATTCTCTTCTGATTGATTAACTGATGGGTAGCCTGTATCAATCACTCATTACTCTCCACGTTCTCTCAAGTCGACATGATCAATGGTTTCAGCAAATAATTCAATATAGAAGGGATCTTGAGTTCATTCATGACTTCCAATAGGTGGGCTGAAGCTGCGGCTGTCTTGGGAAGTGTGATTCTGCTGATTTGTTGCACTAGGATTGATTGCGGGCCAGAACCTGAGTTTGTTCAACATGTGATAGGTGTTACAATTATGGTCAGCAATTAGCTTGGGCAAATGAGCAGTATTTAAAGCAAAAGAAATGCTGGATACTGGGTGTCAATATTGGCAAATGGGGCTCTCACAATGGGGCAATATGTTGGATGAATTGGATTGGAATGATGAATGAATGGATGGAAAATAGCAGGGAGAAAAGCTCCTTAAGCACAAAAGATTGGACTCTTGTGAGCCCATGATACAACAAGCCAAAAGGCAAATTTTCCGCCCCCAAATAGCTCTACAGGCTCTACTGGCCTTGTTACTTGGTTGGGACTACATCAGCCCGCATGGTGTCAGTTCCTGAACCCTTACAACCGGCCTATTCCGGTCCATTCCAGTGTTTCCACCGTTATGGGGCTGAACCAGCCCCTTGCTGTTCAATCCCCTTGGCTGGTTGTCCAATAAAACCAGCATGATGACCTCATTACCTTTTTTACGGGCTGGTTGCCTCATGCAGCCAGCCCCTGGCCCCTCAAATGGGCCAGGTGTGACCCAGGGCACACCTGGGTCTGGTCTCAGACCCAAATGGGGAGGTGTGACCAGCGGACATGCTGTCCCCCCTCTTTCTCTCAAATCCCTGGTGGGGGCGGTAAAATCCCCTCACCGGGGCCCTGGGGGTCGATACCCCCAGGGCGTTGTCAAGTAAGTTGGCCTGGGAGGTGATCAGGTCCCCCCAGGCCCATTGCTCCTCCCCCTTGGTAAAGGGGGGGGGAGAGCGCCCCTCCTTGGTTGCCTCACACAATCAATGGTGGAGGGGTGATGAATTACCCCCCACCTGCCGGTTGCTACTCTTGCGGCCGGCGCTGCCACCTCCTTGGGCAAGGGGGTGGTCAGGTCCCCCCTGCCCTGACCGACCGCACTGTTGCAGTTGGTCACTGGCTGGTTCAACCCAGCCAGCTCGCCCCAATCCCCCTTGCGACGGCCACCGAGCCGGGGACGCAAGCCCCAGCTCCGTGGCGCTGGTCGCCAGGTGCGACCGGCCGGGCCCGCGCGGCATCCCTTGGCTGCACAACAGCCCCGCGCGGGCCGTACTGAGGAGCACAGGCGGCCCCAAACGGGCCGCAATGCGGGCAGTGGCCCCCAGCGGGCCGCAACAGGGGCAGCTGCCCCAATGGGCCGCCGCAAGCCCAAAACGTGAGAATTACATACTTTGGTGGGCCAGCCCGTCTGGCCAAGTATGTCTATTATACAGCTTGGGCCCTTTTATGCCCAAATAAGCCCATCTGGCTTGGGTGGCCCATCCATCCTGGCAGGCCTGTGAGGGCCCGTGTCCCAAAAGACCATAAAAACATGTTTTGGCGCCCAAATTCCCAAAACCAATAACACCCACATAGGCCCACGTGGCCCATGTGATGTCCAATGGGCCGTGGAGGCCCATTTTTGCATCCCATTTGGATTACACACTCTTATGCACATTACCTGAGTGCATCCGCATTTTAACAGGAGGTTCACCATAGAACCACTATCCACCAGCGCCCACACCTTCCTTCCAGCAATCTTCATCAAAACGTAATTCAGTGGAGTTGAAACCAATTCCATCCCTGCTAGCTTGCGCTCTGCGTCATCCCAAGCCAAGTTCACCTGCTGCACCATTGGAGGGATCCTATTGTGCCTGCAATCCTTCAGCGCTTGAACCATCTCATCCACTACCACCGGCCACACTGCCACCAACTCCTTCAAGGTAAAGGGAATAGTTGCTTCATTCCCCATCACCCTGCGCACAAATTCTACCGCCTTCTTCTTCCCTGCCAGATTCACCAGCCTTCCATCTGTTTCCGGAACACGCGCAATTGGCTTAGGAGCTGCCAGCAGTACCCGTTCCTTGGCATCCACATCCATCCTTTCCACCACCGCCAACTCCTCCATTGCTAACACCCTCAATTCTGCTTCCAAAAGCAGTGGTTGCCATACCCCCAGACCAGTGACAATCCCAAGCAAATCTCAAGCAGTTACCCCCAAATCCTGACCTTGCGTGCACACTTTCTCCATGACAGTCGGATTCCCAGGTTCAGTGGAGATCCGCCTGCCCGTTGGGAACATGAATCCCATTCCTGCCGGTCAAACCAATCCTTCCTTGAGGTCCTTCATCATCTCATTGCACCTGGACTGCCAATATCCCTTGTCAATGCAGTAATTGCATAACCGCAATGCGGGCGGATTCAACAATGGAAGCGCTCCCCCAATTTGAGGAGGTGGATTGTGTGGCCAGGACAACATTCAACTCAGAAAGATATTTAAATCCTTCATCAATTCCATCATTTTGATAACCTCCGGGCTTGTCATTGGTGGTTTGGCCTGAGCGCCTTCCATTTTTGAGGGGCCCCCGACCAGAGCTTGCGTTGGTGCCGCCGGAGTGTGGGAAGCCAACTTCTTTGGCCCCATTGGTAACAACCTTGCCATGTCATCCATCAGTTCCTCCAAGTCCAGCTTGCTTTCCACCGCCCAACAAATACCAAGGATGTATGGAAGAAGCGCAATACTCCCATCCAACAACCGCTTCACCAAGTTGTTGTTGCACAAGTGCCGCTGCACCCACCCGTGGAGTGGGGGACTGAGTCTGCCCAAAAATGCCCTATTCATTGCACCCGTCTGCCCTGATATCACCTTGTTCTTTTCCAGTTAGCAATAGATGCAATTGATTATTGCTAAATAATCCCCCAATTGGGCTTGCCTCTTCTGCGGCTTGCTCAAAGTTGCTTTCCTGAAACCAAGGTTTGCACCTTCCCCACCGTGCCAAGATTTCTGCCTTCAGTTTTGATAAGATTTCAAAGAAAAGATTTGAGAACTAAGAACCAACGGGCTAGAATCTCAAGGTCAGAAACAAAACAAGAAGGAGATGAGAATTTAGGAGAAAAGAAACAACCAACAAGCAATCTGAACAAGTGAGGCTGAGCGGTCTGGAAGAGATGGATTTGAGGCAAGGAAGAAACACAAGCTGATTTGACAGAAACATAAGTTGGTGATTGGTCATAGGGTTGAGATGCGAATCATCTTACCAGGCAAGGGATGACAACAAATATTGGTTTGTTGTAGATTGGTAGAGCTGAGATAGTTGAGTCGGCCAGTTGACAAGCGGATGACTTGATGATTGGGCTAATCTTGGAAGACAGAGAAGAGAGACTGAGAAAAAAAAGAAAATAGAAAAGACAAGAAAAAGAAATAGGGAAGACAAAGGAAATTGTAGTAGACAAGAAAAGGAAAAACCAAGAAAAGAAAAGAATCATCCCGGGCCCTTCAAGGAGGAAGGTTATGGAGTTGCCATAGACCCCCCGGGGGGGGGGGGGGAGGGGAACGGTCTCCGGAGATAGTAGTTGAAGAGGTAGTAGTTGTACATTGGCCGCAGGGACGAGTGACATTCCTAACACTCCTCGTGCCTTGTAGGATGGAGCATTTCTTGAGATCGTGGTAGGGTGGAGTCAAAGATGTATTTTTGGAGGAGATTCAAGGAGTTGATCGACAAAGCTTTGGTGAGAAAGTCCGCCACCATGTTCTCCATAGTGATTAGGATTAGATTGTATTTGCAGTTTTGGAACTCTTCCCTCAGACCCTTTGTTTTGTTGTCAATGTGGCGGGACTTAGAGTGAGAGCCAAACCGTTTAATCTTATCATTGAGTCCTTTGTTGTCGATATAGAGAGCGGGCTTGGGATTAGGAAGATGGTAGATTTCACTTATTAAATTGCTGATACACTTGACTTCTAGGAAACAGTTGAGCAGCGCGTTGAGTTTAGATTTGGTGGACGAGTAGGTAATATTTCTCTGCCTTGACGAGTTTCAGACAACGGGGCTGCCATAGTGAAAAATGACAAATCCAGACTGAGATTTGCGAGAGGAGGGATCATCTCCCCATGTTGCATTGCTGTATCCAGCTATCACTTCCTCATTTGGGTTGAATTGGAGGATAAGTTTCTTGTCTCTTGTAGTTTTAAGATATTTCCATACCTTGCGAGCTTCTCTCCAATGAGACATGCCGGGTTTGGAGTTGAATATAGCTAAGCTGGACACCGCAAAGGCAATATTGGGTCGAGTGTACTGTGCAAGATGATTGAGAAGACCAGTGACCAATCGGAAGTTGATATTCATTTGAGTGAATTGTGTGTGATCTTCATTGGTAGCCGGCTCCAGATGTAGATTTTGAGTTAAAGGAGAACAAGTGTCCTTGCATTCAGTGAGAAATAACTCTTCTAATCCCCAATCTATGTTCTTTGGTTGGCTTAGGAGGATCTCACCCTCCTTCACTTCCATCAACATGCCCAGGATTGTGTTAGGTGGGTGGCAAGACAAATTTTTGAATCTTGATAAGAAGTTTGACTTGAAGATCTTACTCTTCCCAACGTGAATAAGGTCGTCCACGTGGAAGTAGAGAACTTCCTTTGATTCAGGGTTGTAGTAAAGACAGGGATTGCTGCTTGATTCGAGGTAGCCTTGAGACTTTATCCATCCAGTCAGTGTTTTGTACCAATTTTTAGGGGATTGTTTCAATCCGTACAGAGATTTCTTTAGCTTGAGATAGGGAGCTTTTCTGTGAGATCCTTTGGGGGTTTTGATGATAACCTCTTCCTCTAGGGGTGCATGGAGAAAGGCTCCTTTCACGTCAAATTGAGTGAAGTTCATTTTTTCATTTAGTCCGTACAAGAGAGCGATTCTTAATGAGCCAAGTTTTCCGGTGGGTGCCCATGTCTCATTGTAGTTGATGCCGAAGACTTGATTGAACCCTTGAATGCATAACCTCTCTTTATATTTGACTGGTTCCCCGTGACAGTTTTTCTTCACTTTGAAGACCCAGGTAGTGTTGAGGATATTGTTAGGTTCTTCGTAGTAGTCTTCCCATACCTCTTGATGTTTGAAAAAGCCCAATTCTTCTTCAGTTGCTTTTTCCCATTTGGGCCATTCAGGACAGTTACAGGCTGCCTTGTAAGACGGCGTTTTGTAGTAATGGTGAAATCCATAACGTTGCGGTTTACGAGTTTCACGTCTTGGTCGTTGATATGCTTCACTTTGAGAAGGTTTGGGAGCAGAGATTTGTGGGGGTTCCGGTAGGGATGAGATTTGTGGAGCAGAATTGAGCAAATCCAAATCGGAGTCCGGAGCTTCAGGAGAGTTAGGGTTGGATTCCAAATCCAAGTCGGTACTAGGATGATTTTGGATTGTAAACTGTTTGTCAATTGTGGAGAAGTCTGATTTGTTGGATTCCTGTGATTCATGTGAGAAGAGATTGATACCGGTGGATTCTAGGAGAGGAAAATTGTCCAGATGTGTCTTGAGAAATTTAACATGTTTTGTTTCAATAATAGCTCCCAGTGAATTAAGAATGATATACAAGTGGAAAGAGGGATTGAACCCAACTAATAACCCTTTGTCCCCTTTTTCATCAAACTTCCTTCCTTTTTGGACACGATTCTTGAGATATATGAGGGGTGAACCTATGGGTTTAAGATAGTTAGCCGGTAGTTTTTTATTGAAAATGAGTTCCCAGGGGGAACAATGATTACCTTCCCGAGGGATTTGGTTGAGCATGAAGCAGAAACTCCTTGTGATTATGTGCCAGTAGGTTTTTGATAAGAGAGAGGATGAGAATGTTGCTCGGGCTGATTCAATTATGGTTTGATTGGCTCTTTCTTCCCGGCCGTTGTGTTGGGAGTGGTAAGGTTCAGAAGTTATCAGCTTGATATGTTTTGATCTGGCAAAGTCCTTGAGAGTTGAGTTGGTGAACTCCGTGCCCTTGTCAGAGAAGATCTCAGAAGGGTAGTAGTTGAGCCTTTTAGCTTCCATATCGAGCACATTAATTATGACTCTCGGAGTCTCGTCTTTGGAGGCAAGAGGAAGAGTGGATAAGTAGCCAGAGTATTTGTCTACTAGAGTCAGGAGGTATAGATGACCGCTCTTTGATTGGGGGGATATTGGTCTGACATGGTCAAGGTGGATTCGCTCGAGGGGTTTACTTGAGGGAGTAGATACAGCTTAGAATGGAGATCTGGCAATCTTACTCTTCGCACAACCATTGCATTGAAAACAATCTAGTTTTTCATTGGTGAAGAGTCCTTTGAGAATGGGCTTAAGGGTAGAGATTGCGGTGTGGCCATACATCCGGTGAATGTCTTCTAAGGACGGACCCTGGTTTGGTGTAGGATTTGGAGAATGATTGATTAGATGGACAGAAGTCCCTTTTCCGACTATCTTAGGCTTCTCTATGACAAACAGATTGTCTCTGATTGATCCTCTGAGTACGGTTTGGCCCATCCTTGTGACGTTAAATTGATCTCGGCTTTGAGTAAGATTGCATTCTTTGCTAGCTACTAGTCCCAGACTGATGAGATTCACAACTATATCCAGGATATAGGCGCAGTTTTCTAGGGTGATGACTGAGTCTTTCCATTCTAGTTTCACAGTTCCTGTACCGCATATCTTTAGGTTGGCTTTGAGCTTCCTAGTTTTCACCTCCTCCAGTTCATCTTGCATCAGGAGTGAGTGGAAGTACCTCTCGTTGTTGAAGATATGAATGTTGGCGCCAGAGTCAAGGAGTAAATTAGGGCTGCTGTCGGTGTTTATCCAGAGGGTTAACAGCGCGTGATAGTTGATGGTAGGTTATTTTTTCATTTTGCTCTTCCAATCGTTTTGTTGTTCGACCCAGCAACTTGGAGCTTTCTCAGGATGAAGGTGAAAGCATGAGGATTTGGAGTGAGGAGCGTTTGGATCATGGTATCCTTCTCTGCAGCGCATTTTGACCCTTTTTGTATCTTTCTTGGATTTAGCTTTTGTCATTACTAGAGTAAGATTGGAGTTAGATTTGGGTGTTTTTGACTGGGCCTTGCGCTTGTTGTTGTATTGGATCAGATGATTAAAGAATACGTCCACCGTTAAGTGTTTTTCTACATGCATGATCTGCTGTTTTAAGTTCTTGAGAATCGGTGGGAATTTGAAGAGGACCAAGTAGGCAACAATGTCATTGGGTAGTTCAATACCAACATCAGTAATTTGGGTTAGGGCCTTTCTAGTATCGGTCACGAATCCTTCAATGGCGTTTTCGTTGAAACTGTAGTGAAGGAAGGAATTGAATACTCAAGCTCAGTTGGCGGTCTCCGATGAGGCAAAACGTTGATTAATTTCCGCCCATAGAAGCTTGGATGAGTTTATGTTGGTGGAGTTGATGACGTTGGTGTGTGTGGTGTTGTCCAGTTTAGAAAGAATGACCTCCCTAATTTCCCTATCCTGTTTTATGGAGAGTTGACCCAAGTTTCTTGTGATGGTGTCTTTTATATCTTTGAGTTCAAACAGAATCAACATCTTATCCCGCCAGATCAAGAATTTTTCTTCGTTGAGAGGTGGAATTGCATCGACCGCGGCTTTCAATGCGACTTGGTGGAAATAGTCCGTTGCTCCTGTTGGTTTGTTCATCTTGAAGGTGACTTGGTATTTCCGGTTTCGGCTTTTAACCGTGATAAGATTTAATATAAAAGATTTGAGAACTAAGAACCAAGGGGCTAGAATCTCAAGGTCAGAAACACAACAAGAAGGAGATGGGAATTTAGGAGAAAAGAAACAACCAACAAGCAATCTGGACAAGTGAGGCTGAGCGGTCTGGAAGAGATGTATTTGAGGCAAGGAAGAAACACGAGCTGATTTGACAGAAACATAAGTTGGTAATTGGTCATAGGGTTGAGACACGAATCATCTTACCAGGCAAGGGATGACAACGAGTATTGGTTTGTTGTAGATTGGTAGAGCTGAGATAGTTGAGTCGGCCAGTTGACAAGCGGATGACTTGATGATTGGGCAAATCTTTGAAGACAGAGAAGAGAGACTGAGACAAAAAATAAAATAGAAAAGACAAGAAAAAGAAATGAGGAAGACAAAGGAAATTGTAGTAGACAAGAAAAGGAAAAACCAAGAAAAGAAAAGAATCACCCTGGGCCCTTCGAGGAGGAAGGTTATGGAGTCGCCATAGACCCCCGGGGGGGAACGGTCTCCGGAGATAGTAGTCAAAGAGGGAGTAGTTGTACATTGGCCACAGGGAAGAGTGACATTCCTGACAATTTTTGGCCAATTGATTTCCTCATACCCTTCCATCTCCTCCAAATCCCAAAACTTCACTTTATCCGTGATGAAAAGGACAATGAGCCAAGCCTTATCCAAACCTGTTGCACCTTCTGCGTCAGCAATTCCTTTTTATTGCGCAAGGAATTGCTAAACGTCCTCAGTGTTGAACCAGATGTGAGGATAGTCCTGCGGCGGGTGCAAATGGGCTTGTGGTTGGCACCATTGTTGGAACAAGAGACACCGTATCCTGCCCCTGATGAGCACTTCTTCCAAGAAGCCGGAGGAGGAGGAGGAGGAAGTGGAGTGGGGGTAACGTTAGATGACCCCACAACAGTCAATGGGTGGTACTGGGACATTTCACTTGTTAGTTTCAAGAGACTGTTAGAATTTGAGTTTTCATATATTTGACTTTCACTGGAGTTTAGAGTATAATTGATTGGATTGATGTGATCTTATTATTGTTATCTTAAAGTACTCAAACAACAGGTAAAATATAACTAGGCTGTGTTATAACCAAGATAAATTATATCTGTTATTTAATAGAGGATCTTGTGTTGTAGTATTGTGATTGTCAGACTGTCTAATCATAGCATTTCACTTACCATGTCACTTAAACTGCTTATGCTAATTTTACCTTATTCATTTTGTACTCAACCACTTGTTGGCCAATCATGTATTTATTCTATATAAACCATGGTGCTCTCAAGTGGAATTTATCATCTGTTCAGCCAATACATCAACCAGAGTGTCCTTTTCCTCCTGATCTCAGGTCCGTTACGCTTGAGGTTACAAGCCCCTTTTACTCATTCTTTAATCCTTTCATCTCACTAGATCTCAAGCTCTCTTCTCATTTTTACACGGTTAAAAGCCTTTTCTCAACCCGAGCCAACTATACTTCATTCAAACTGTCTGCCTTCAACAGTCTCATCCTGATAGCCAATCTTCAACTCTTTTGGCCAGGGGGGGAGATGAGGATGAGCCTTTTCATTGAATATCAAGCTCATCCTATCCAACCACTTTGACGACAAACACCAGGACACCATTGAGTTGGAGGATGAGGAGAAAGGAGTCAACCAATACCAATACATCCATCCCCAATCACCTGATCCAAAACCCCAAACCTAAAGATCCTCCAAGTGGATCTTGGCTCTGTTCGAGAAGCCGGCCCGGAAGGATGGACTGAAACTGAAGCATTGGGAGGAGACCAATTACCTCTTCAATCTCTTGAACACTTACAATCTTAGGTTTCCTGTTGTACACAACTGGTACAAATTCCTCGCAAGTCATGACAGATCTCTTGATGATTTGAAATTGAGATATTATTCAATCTGTCAAAAGTTGATCCAACATTTTCCCACACCCAACTCATCCCATGGTGATGATTCAAACAAGAAACAGTTGATACAGTCCTATAACTTTGAAAAGCAACAAGAAACAGAAAGGAAGAGACATGTGAAATCCTTACTGAATCCGACCTTGGTGCAGTTGATGGAGGAAGAGTTTGTTTACATCGAGACCAGTAGGATCAACAGAACTTACTCAAGAGGGTCAGGAATTGCAATGAGCTTATGAAATTGATTTGTGGTGCTCCCTATTGTTAAAATGCGGATGCACTCAGGTAATGTGCATAGGAGTGTGTAATCCAAATGGGATGCAAAAATGGGCCTCCACGGCCCATTGGACATCACGTGGGCCACGTCGGCCTATGTGGGTGTTATTGGTTTTGGGCATTTGGGCGCCAAAAACCGTTTTTATGGTCTTTTGGGACACGGGCCCTCACGGGCCAGCCAGGGTGGATGGGCCACCCAAGCCAGATGGGCTTATTTGGGCATAAAAGGGCCCAAGCTTTATTATGGACATACTTGGCCAGACAGGCTGGCCCGCAAAAGTATGTAATTCTCACAATTCAGGCTTGGGGAGGCCCATTGGGGCCGCTGCCCGTGTCGTGACCCGCTAGGGGCTGCCACCCGTGTTGCGGCACGCTTGGGGCCGCTGCCCGCGTGGCAGCCTGTTGGAAGCCGCCTGTGTTCCTTGGTACGGCCCACGTGGGGCCCAATGGCCCGCACGGGGCTATTGTGCAGCCGAGGGATCCTGCGCGGTGGGATGCCACAGGGGCCCAGCTGGTCGCGCCCGGCGACCAGCGCCGCAGAGCCGGGGCTTGCGGCCCCGGCTCGCTCCCCCTCCCCTTGCTTGCCGTCGCAAGAGGGATGGGGGCGAGCTGGCTGGGTTGAACCAGCCAGCAACCAACCGCGACAGTGTGGTCAGTCAGGGCAGGGGGGACCTGACCACCCCCTTGCCCAAGGAGGTGGCGGCGCCAGCCGCAAGAGTAGCTACTGGCAGGTGGGGGGGAATTCATATCACCCCTCCACCATTGATTGTGTGAAGCAACCAAGCAGGGGCGCTCTCCCCCCCCCTTTACCAAGGGGGAGGAGCAATGGGCCTGGGGGGACCTGATCACCTCCCAGGCCAACTTACTTGACAACACCCTGGGGGTATTGACCCCCAGGTCCCTTGGTGAGGGGATTTGACAGCCCCCACCAGGGATTTGAGAGAAAGAGGGGGGGACAGCATGTCCGCTTGTCATCCCCCCCATGTGAGTCTGAGACCGGACCCAGGTGTGCCCTGGGTCCCACCTGGCCCATTTGAGGGGCCAGGGGCTGGCTGCATGAGGCAACCAGTCTGTAAACAAGGTAATGAGGTCATCATGGCTGGTTATAACGGACAACCAGCCAAGGGGATTGAACAGCAAGGGGCTGGTTCAGCCTTGTAATGGTGGAAACACTGGAATGGACCGGAATAGGCCGGTTGTAAGGGTTCAGGAACTGATGCCATGGGGGCTGATGTAGTCCCAACCAAGTCACAAGGCCAGTAGAGCCTGTAGAGCTCTTTTGGGGAGGAACATTTGCCTTTTGGCTTGTTGTATCATGGGCTCACAAGAGGCCAATCTTTTGTACTTAAGGAGCTCTTCTCCCTGCTGTTTTCCATCCATTCATTCATCATTCCAATCCAATTCATCCAACATATTGCCCCATTGTGAGAGCCCCATTTGCCAATATTGACACCCAGTGTCCAGCATTTCTTTTGCTTTAAATACCGCTCATTTGCCTAAGCTAATTTGTGGCCATAATTCTAACACATTATCATAACCATCATCATCATTATTTCCAAGCAAGATAGACCCTTATACCTTACTTTGGACAACCTCAAGGACCTCAAGTTTTCCAAGAAGATGTCTTATATCCCAGATTCCAGCTCCACCAAGTTAGTTTTGAATAGTCAGAACTATAATGCTAGGGCTGTCCTTATGGACAGTGAGTTGGATAACATCTGTTGTGGGGATATTATGAGAGGAGATGATACTTTGATCAGTTCAGAGGTGGAGAAAAAGGCCTATAATCTTATTCTTAGACACTTGGATGAGCGTCATGTAACATGGGTTGCTGATACTCTGTTGGAGGAACAGAAGAGGAAGGGGAGTGTTTTATGGAAAATGCTCAAGTCAAAGTATGCTGGTGACTGTGTTCATCAAAAGGGGATTGCTTTCAATAGATTTTTTAGGTTGAAATTTGGCAACTGTCAACAATTTGTGGGAAAAACTGGATCTAGTATTGCTAAGTTCAAGTCATCTGGGCTGAACATGGATCCTGAGTGTTTTTCACTCTTAATTCTTCAAAAGCTGCCAAAAGAATATGAGTCCTTGGTCAAGATCATATCTCAGTTGGATCCCCTTCCAGGAGAAGAGTATGTGCTTAGAAGGATTGAAAAGGATGATATTCAATTCAAGATGAAGGAGATCACAGGAACTGCTCTGGTGGGCAAGACAGGAAAATCTGGGAAGAAGGCAAAGGCCCAAAAGGATTTATCAAAGGTCTTGTGTTATAATTGTAAGAAAAAGGGGAACTATGCAAAGGATCACAAGGAGGCAAAGAAGAGGAAGAAATCCAAGGAAATTGAAAAGGAAGAAAAAGAGGTCAACCTTGCCATGGAAAATATTGCTATGGTGGCAGTGGATGTTTCAATGGAACAAGCTGTTGTGGAACAAGTCCCCAAAAAGAAGGCTAAAGTCAAAGAGGATCAAGAGATAGACTTGATTGATTATGAAGTATGTAATCTTAACCTTGAAAATGAGAACTTATCAGTGGCTTATAATTATTCATTCCTTACAGGAGGATTTTTGAAGGAGGATGTTCTTGTTTTGATTGATTCTGGTTGTACAGACCACATGTTTTTTGAGCCAAATTTGTTTTCAAAAATTAGAGATTTTGATGGTGTTGTAAATATTGGCCAAAAAGGAAGAACACTCCAGATTAAGGGGATTGGAAAAGTTATTCTTGCAAATCACATGGGTTTCAAAAAAAGTTTTGAGAAATTTTTCTATGTACCAGATTTGCCTTATAACCTTGTGTCTCTTGGAGTGCTCTGGAAAAAGGGTTTCCAGATTTGTTATCTTAAAGAAGATAAGTTTGTTATTGATTTGAATGGGAGAACTATCCTGAGTGGACAAGTTTGGAATAAGTTGCTCTGTGCTGACTTGTTCAAGATTTCAGCTCTGAGCACTGTGGCTCACAATAGAAGTGGCAATAAGGTAAAGGACAGCAACTGTGAGAGTTGTAACTGAGGGGCCAAGACCAGGAATGTGTTCTCAAAGAGTAGAGACCACACAGAAGTTCCTAGAGAGGAATTCTCCATTGATTCGGCAGGGCCATTTTCACCAGTGTCTCATGGAGGGGCAAGATACTTCATCAATTTGGTTGATACAGCAACTAATTTTGTTTGGGTAAAACCAATAAGATAAAAGGATCAAACCACAGAGGAGGTTTCAGTATCTTCAAAGTCTGGAAACAGAATGGTTTGATGAGGGAGATCAAGAGGGTTATTACTGATGGAGGGGGTGAGTTTGTGAGTCAAGATTTTGAGAAACTATTGAATGATTATGGTATCACCTATAGTTACTACTGCTAGTACTCCACAAAAAAATGGAATAGTTGAGAGGATAAATAGGACTTTATTGGACAAAGTCAGAACTATTATGGCTCAATCTGGTCTACCAAAGTTTTTATGGGCTGAGTTGGTGTGCACAGTGTGTCTGTTGCACAATATTGTAAGTGTTAATGGAAAGTGTCCTCATTATCAGTTTTGGAAGTTGTACCCCAAAACATCACACCTAAGAACAATTGGTTGCTTGGTGTATTAAAGTGTCCACCATAATGAGATAGTTGGAAAGTTAGATCCTAGAGCCAGAACAGGGGCACTTGTGGGCTATGACTTAATAAGTAAGTCATACAGGATTTATTGTCCAGGGAAAAGAAAGGTTATCAGTAGTAGGGATGTAAAATTTGAAGAAAGTACCTTTCCACTCAAAAGGGGTGAACCTAGTGCTGTTCAGGAATCACAGAAGGAAATAGCATTGGAGCCTATTTCACCAGCAGAGCCTGGAGAGAATATCATTAGTGATGATATTGAGGTGGCAGACGTGCCACAGGAGGGTTCAGTACCCACTTCAGGGGAGTCTGTGGAATCAGAACCTGATGAGCCTCCACCTCCAATTAGAAGGAGTGGCAGGATGAGAATGCCTGTTGATAGGTATGGGGAATGGAAGTCCCATTATGCTTCTGCGGAATATGAGGAAGATAAACTTCAGGAACAGTGTGTGCTTAATGAGATTCTACAGTTGAGTTCAGAAATGGGTAATAGAGTTAACCCAAATAGCTTTGGCCAAGCTATAAATTCTGATGAGAGAGCCAATTCGAAGACAGCTATTTTTGAGGAATTTGATTCTCTAGAGAATAATAGTGTGTTTGAAGTGGTTAAGTGGGATTCAGTTCCAAAAGGAAAGACCATTGTTGGGTCTAGATTAGTGTTACAAAAGAAGTTTGATACTAATGGAGTTTTGAAGAGGTTCAAGGCTAGATGCGTTGCACAGGGCTTCAAAAAGAGAGAGGGTATTGATTACCAGGAGAATTTCTTTCCAACTGGAAGGCTGTCCAACTTCAGGTTCATCATTGCTTTGGAAGTGGAGTTGGGTGAAGAAATAAAACAGGCTGATTTTGTGACTGCATAATTGAATGCAAAAGTTGGAGAGGAAGAGACTGTTTATATGTCAATTCCTGATGGTTTCAAGGAATGGCTGGTTGAGACCAAGCCAGAAACTATGAAGAAAATCTGTGTGAGAATTTTCCTCTCAGAAGATAAAGGGGAGTATTTCCTCAAGCTGTGTAGATCCCTGTATGGATTGAAGCAAGCAGCTAGGTCACTTTATAATACTATGAGCATGAAAATGATAGAGATTGGTTTCAAACAAGTTTGGCTGACCCTTGTCTCTTTGTGAGAAAGGATGCAACTTTGTTTGTATGAGTCAATGACATTATCATTATTGGGAATGGTAAGGAGAGAGTCATGGAGACGCTCAAAACGAAGTTCAAGATAAAAGATCTTGGTCTGGCACAGCAGGTGCTGGGAATTAAAGTTAGTAAGAGAAATAATGGGATCAGGTTGGATCAGAACCATTATGTGTCAGCTCTACTGAAGCATTATGGCTTAGAAGATGCAAAGGAGTTTGGTACTCCAATGCAGTCTAACATTTGGTTAGAAAAGTCTACAGATGAAGAGCATCTAGAGTTTGTTCAATCCAGGAATGATTATAGATCAGCTATTGGATCTTTGAATTATTTGGGGCAGTTTACAAGGCAAGATATTACTTATGAAATTGGGATTTTGTCACAAAACTTAGAGAAACTACGCATGAGGCATTGGTCAGCGATTAAGAGAGTTATGAGGTATCTTAAAGGAACAAGCAGTCTGGGACTGCAGTTTTCAAAGTCATCAAACTTTGACTTGGTTGGTTATTCTGATGGGAGTTGGGCAGATGGTGAGACTAGGGAATCAACAAGTGGTTTTGTATTCTTCTTAGGAAAGAATCTAGTGTCTTGGATTTCTAAAAAGGTGTCAGCAATAAGTCTTTTTTCAACAGAATCAGAGTACAGAGCATACTTTTCAGCTTCACAGGAAGCAAAATGGTTGAGAAAGGTCTTAGAGGATACTCATAAACCACAAGGGTTTGCGTTGTTGTATTCTGATAACCAGAGTGCCATTGCGTTGGCAGAAAATCAAGTGTTCCATTTTAGAATGAAAAATATTGGTGTTCATTATAACTATATGCAAGATGCAGTTAACTGCAAAGAGATAGTGTTACGGTACATGCCTACTGGGGCAATGATTGGGGATATCTTAACTAAGGTGTTAGATAGGAAAAAACATGAAGGTTTTGTGTCTAGTATGCGCATGGCATCCCTTTTGGATTTAGGGGGTGTGTTAGAATGCGGATGCACTCAGGTAATGTGCATAAGAGTGTGTAATCCAAATGGGATGCAAAAATGGGCCTCCACCGCCCATTGGACATCATGTGGGCCATGTGGGCCTATGTGGGTGTTATTGGTTTTGGGCATTTGGGCGCCAAAACATTTTTTTATGGTCTTTTGGGACACGGGCCCTCACGGGCCCGCCAGGGTGGATGGGCCACCCAAGCCAGATGGGCTTATTTGGGCATAAAAGGGCCCAAGCTTTATCATGGACATACTTGGCCAGACGGGCTGGCCTGCCAAACTATGTAATTCTCACAATTCGGGCTTGGGGAGGCCCATTGGGGCCGCAGTCCGCTTGGGGCCGCTTCCCGCATTGCGGCCTGTTTGAGGCTGCCAGTGTTCCTTGGTATGGCCCATGTGGGGCCCAACCGCCCGGGTGGGGCTGTCGTGCAGCCAAGGGATTGCGCGCGGGCCCAGCTGGTCGCGCCCAGCGCCCAGCGCCACGGAGCCGGGGCTTGCGGCCCCGGCTTGGGGCCCCTGGTGAGGGGATTTGACCGCCCCCACCAGGGATTTGAGAGAAAGAGGGGGGGAAAGCATGTCTGCTGGTCACACCCCCCCCATGTGAGTCTGAGACCGGACCCAGGTGTGCCCTGGGTCCCACCTGGCCCATTTGAGGGGCCAGGGGCTGGCTGCATGAGGCAACCAGCCCGTAAACAAGGCAATGAGGTCATCATGGCTGGTTGTAACGGACAACCAGCCAAGGGGATTGAACAGCAAGGGGCTGGTTCAGCCTTGTAACGGTGGAAACACTGGAATGGACCGGAATAGGCCGGTTGTAAGGTTTCAGGAACTGATGCCATGGGGGCTGATGTAGTCCCAGCCAAGTAACAAGGCCAGTAGAGCCTGTAGAGCTCTTTTGGTGCGGAACATTTGCCTTTTGGCTTGTTGTATCATGGGCTCACAAGAGGCAAATCTTTTGTACTTAAGGAGCTCTTCTCCCTGCTGTTTTCCATCCATTCATTCATCATTCCAATCAAATTTATCCAACATATTGCCCCATTGTGAGAGCCCCTTAGCCAATATTGACACCCAGTGTCCAGCATTTCTTTTGCTTTAAATACTGCTCATTTTCCTAAGCTAATTTCTGGCCATAATTCTAACACCTCCTTCCGTCTAGATTGGTTGATGAAATGGGATTGGTTTGGCAAAAATGTGCCATGGGGCTTTGCATGCTTAACCGCGCGGCGTGTTGTGTGGATGGGGTTGTGGAGGAGGAAGAGGTTGAGGTTGCAATGGTCCGTAAACCACTTTCTTTTCTATTGGTTGATTGCGGGGAGGCTATTTTAGGACGGCCATTCATGTTCAGGTTCCAAGGGCAAATGACGTTTGATCCAGAGGCGGGGACAGAAGATTTAAAGGTGGAAGATTTGTCCAGCAGGAAATTCAAAACCACAATCTGCAATCAGGGGTTGGGGAAGTGGATGCAGGATTTGGCAAGAGAGGAGGAGGAGGACCCCAGTGTGGAGTTGGTTTGCAAGGGTGGTCTGGAGGTGGATTTTGACTATTCAGCCAAGGTTACCACACAGAGCAAGCTCTGGCTTTGTGCGGGCGGTTGACCAGTGAGGAGCAGGTGGGTAGAAGGGAGGAAGTGCAGGATGCGCAAGCGCTGGAAGTAAGTTCCTTTCCTCAGTGTGCATTGCCAGGAGGAACTTCACAAAAACACTTTCATTGTGCCATGCTTGTGAGCAAAGGCAAAATCCACAGTTTGGTTTTGACTAGGACCTATGGTAATGGATGCGTGCGGATGGGGAGGTGCAATTTTGGGAAGTATAAGCCGGTCGGGCAAAAGGTCCTTCCCTGGAACAAAGCAATGCCACAGGATCTGAATGGACCACTGAAACCAATCCCTTGGTTGCAGGACCCTTCGGAATCTCTGCTGAAGGTGTTAGGATGGGTAACACAATTGGAGCAGATTACTGATGATTAGGTTGCAGCCCTTAACTTTTGACCTCCGGGCTGGTTAAGCACAGAAGAACAGAATTTTCTTACGTTGGTAATTTTCCTCTGGGAAAGAGCGCTCGCGTTTGGACCTGAAGAGCAGGGACTGTTAAAGAGCAAGATAGGAGACCCTTATGTGATTCCAATGGTTCCGCAAAAACCTTGGCAGATCAAGCCAATTAAAATTCCGCGGGCAGTTTGCAGGCCCTTCTTGGAGCTTGTGCGCGAGTGGTTGGGGACAGGCCTTTACAAGCAATCAACATCAAGTTACCCAAGTCCGATCTTTGCGGTGGTTAAGCAGGATGGGAAGTCATTACAGATTGTTCATGGTCTGCAGCGGCTCAATTTGTTTACAATCCAAGACGCAGGAAAACCTCTGCGCGTGGAAAAGTTTCTGGAATCTATGGCAGGACGCGCATGCTACTGGATGATGGATGTGATGGGCGGATACAATCAGTGCAAAATTGATTGGAGTTTGCGTCCAATGACTGCCTTCAAATCCAGATTTGGCAGGATGCAACTGACGCGGCTGCGGCAATGTGCAACTAAATTGGTCGTGGTTTACCAAGCGCAGATGACCTGGATCCTGAAGGACAATCTTCCAGAGGGGTTCAGATTTTCATTGAAGACGCGGCATCAAAGGCCCAAAGACGGATTACGGAGGGAAACGCTTACAGATGCTCCAGAAATTTGCAAATTTGCCTGTGAGTACGCACAAAGGCTGGAACAGATGTTGTTCTGGATCAAGGAAGCAGGGCTTACGGTGTTGCGGGAAAAGTGAGCAGTCTCTGTACCCGGGCTGGAGGTTCTAGGACATGTGGTGGCTTCTAACGGAAGGTGGATTGCGGAAAAGAAATGCAAAAAAGTCCTTGAGTGGCCAACGCCAAAGACTGCACACACATTCTCCAGTTCTTGGGATTGTGTAGCTATGTACAGATTTTCATTGAGCGGTTTGCGGAGGTGGCTAGCCCGTTGCGGGCATTGATGGATAGGGGCGCGGAGTGGACCTGGGGTTTTAGCTGTGACTTTGCCTTTGACAAACTCAAGGAGATTGTTGGGCACAATATTGTACCGCAGGACTTGGATTATTATGCCAGAGGAATTAAGTTGGCTGTGGATTTGAGCGAGCTTGGAGGGGGGCGGTGCTGACCCAGGAGGATGAGGGGAAAGATTGTCCAGTTCTTTATGAGTCCATTACATTCAGGCCAACAGAAAGCTGGTACTAGCAGCCAAATTTGGAGCTTTGCGGAGTCACTAAGATTGTGTGGAGGTTTCAGCATTTGATATGGGGGATTCAATTTGTTCTCCTGGTGAATGCGGAGGCGCTGGGGCCAATAATCAATTTGTGGACGCTGCCAAAGGTGCCTATGACCAGGTGGGTAACGTTCCTTCAGTTGTTCTATTTCACGGTGGTGAATGTTCCAGGGAAGGCCTTTACAATGCCGGACGTGCTGTCTTGGTATCTGCGGGATGATCTGTACAAAGGGGCGGAACCATTGGATGTGGAGGCCCCAACGGTTAAGGTAGGGGTGATGGAAGTAGGTGTGCAACTTCCGCTCCAGCAGTCCCAAAGGTACGCGGTCCTCAGTTTGTATTTGCGGGATCTTTGGTTTCTGGGTGACATGCCAGCCAAGTTTGTTTGATGGATTTTGGGGAGAGTGGGAAATTTCTACCTGCAGGAAGGACAGCTATGGCGGCGGAGCGCTCTGGTACCGCTTTTGATCAGCACTTTGAGGGCAAATCAGGAGGTAATTCTTGGAAGTATGCATGACAATCTTGGCCATTTCTGCAAGCTCAAAACTTGGCATCCGGTGCCGGAAAGGTTCTGGTGGCCGGGGGTAGTATGCGTGGTACAGGAGTGGGTACGGTTGTGCAAAGCGTGTCAGAAGCGGAGCGCAACATTACCTTGCAAAGTAGGTATCCCCACAGGAGAGGAAGCCCTGTTTGGGCGGGTTTCTCTGGATGTTGTGCACATCAAGGCAGGTAAGTTTGCATACCTCCTTGTTGCATGGGACAATCTTTTGGGATGGTGGAAGCACGGCCACTAGTGAAGCTTTTGATGGAAGAAGTTGGTCAGTTTCTGGAGGAAGATTGGTTTGCGCTTTACGGATCACTTTGGCTGGTAACAATTGATGGGGGTGCAGAGTTCTGGGGATGGTTGGTGGAGTTGGTGCAAAGTTGCAGAGCAATGTTTGGGAAAATAACGGAGTACTATCCGGAAGGCGTGGGGATGATTGAGCGCGGTGTGGTGTCGTATTTATAACCTCAGATCAGGAGCTGCGTTGCGGGCTGCACGCTCAGCAGTTGGGTCGGTCAGGCTCAGCGTTTGGGGTGCGCGCGGTCTCAGTAGCAGCAGATGAGGGCTCAGCGGCAGGGATTGCGGGTCTCAGAACCAGGTGCGGGTTGGACCTACTGTGGGGGGCGCCAGGCCACGACCCACCCAGGGAACGCGGACCAAGTGATGGAGCCTGCCCAACCAAGCTTGCAGGTGGCTAGTCCAGAAGGTGAGGGCGGGGCAATCAGGGGTTATACACACTGGGGAGGTTTGCGCGGGCATAAGCGCGACCGACTCACGGATCGCGGAATCCGCGGGCGCGTGCGGACAGATAAACCTGGGGGGCTCCAAGTAGGGCGCGGTGGAGGGCTGCGCCATGAGAAGGACAAACCGGACATATGTGATATCAAAGGGGAGGGTTCTGGACGGGGTGGGTGGTATGTGGTTGGGTTAGGGTGGAGATAGGGTTCTGTACTTGGGGTCATATTTCATCTATCTTGTTGCTTGTGGTTGTACCTAGGTTAGGGTTGAGAGGGAGGACTCAAAAACACCTCACTCTCAACTCTGGGTTGGGGGGAGGAGGAGACAATGGGGGAAATATATCATCATCATATCACTGGACCACCAGGGAATGGTATAGGAAGGATTGGAAGGAAGGTATTCATCTTATCATCACTCTCTCTATTCTTAAAATCATTGCATCCAATATCCTTACAGACGCTTAGACCAATAAATTCTGGAACTTGAGGACAACTTTGGGGGTATCACCGCTCTTGTTTCCACATCTGGGGGTCTGGCTGGTAACAATCTTTTGTCTAGGGCTCTCAAAGCTAGCGGGCGCAATGTTGGCAACAACTACTCCAGGATCAAACGTCCCACCTTTTTTCCCTCTCCAGTTGGGAGCTGGCGGGCCAACACCTCCACCACCGCCAACTACTTGGTCTCGCGGTTTTGCTCCTCCTCAGTCAGAGCCTTTGGAGGCGGCTGAGGTTCCACAATGGGTATGGCTTAGGCCACAGAACTTCCCTCATCTCTGGTTTGACACCGCTGATATCGGGCGCTTTCTGGCGAGGTTTGAGGATACTGCGGACTCCAAACACGCGACGGGAAAGGATAAGGTCCGTATGGTTTTTCTCTTTATCATGGACAAGAATAAACTCCGGGATGTGGAGGATATGTCTGGTTACAAGGCTTGAGACTGGGAGAGGCTCTGGAACAAGATGATGGCAAGGTGGGGAAAGAATGATCCCCGCTTCCGGGAGACAGACTTTGAGCAGGCCGTGGTGGAGGCAATTTTGCAAGGTGGGGTGCGGACAGGGAGTGATTTTTCCAAATACAAATCTAAGATTGACTGCATCTACAGATACCTAGAGAGAACCAGGTGGTAGCGGGTCAAACGGGGGCAATGAAGCGGGCGTTTCTAGGTTTGCTTGCAATGCAACTTTGTGGGCGGGTCCAGCAATATCTATTTAAACATGGGATGGTATTGCGGTCAGTGGATTGGAGTGTCACGCTTCTTCCAAACCTAAGCGTGATCAACCAGGCAGTAGAAAGCAAGATTGATCTGGAAGAGCTGATTGAGGATACGGAAAGGTTGTTCCCAACGTTTTCAAGGAAAAAAACGGCCTCTTCCACTCCAGCTCCAATGCAGGTACCGCCCGTGGGCCCATCAGCAATGGAGAGGCCGGAAGCCTCTTTTCAATCAATGGAAGTACCAGTGAAAAAGGTAACAGACATGCTACGGGACCTACAGATACTTCTGAATTGGATAACAGCCCTGCCAATGACTCCGTCTCCTCCTCCTCCGCGCAGAGTGCCGCCTCACATGAGGGGGGGGATTCCTGCCCAGTAGCGGGCCGTCAAGCGGGTTTTTGGTTTGCATGTGCACCTATTGCGGCGATAAAGGACACTGGAAGTCTGGTTGCGCGGAACTGACCAAGGACATGAACAAGGGGTTGGTCCGCACGTCCGGGGCAACTTACATATTCCCAACGGGCGAGCCGGTGGATCTTGGGGCTGGTCAGCCACCCCCAGTGAAGCAGGTTAGGGAGAGATCCCGGCCCGCAGGGGCCGCTTGGGTGTCACTTGGGATTGTCACCAGGCCCAATGCTGGGCAAGCTCTGCGTGTGGAGGCAGAGGTTAGGGAATTGGCGGCAAACAAGCGGATTTTGTTGGAGAAGATGGATGTGGATGTCAGAGAGCGGCCATTGACCCAGGCCCCAAAGACTGGTACGCAAGGGCAGGTAGGCAATACGCCGTCAACTAGTTCCAGAGGAAGGAGGAAGGCCACTGAAATTGTGCAACGGGTGATGGGGAGCAAGGCACCAATACCCCTCACGCTACAAGAGCTGGCCGCAGTCTCCCTGGTGGTTGTTGAGGAAATGGTTCAGGCGCTGAGGGAGCACGGGGGCCAGGGTTCCGGAAACGGTGCAGCGCGTGAACACTGCAGGGGAGGAAGGGGAACGCAAGTTGTGCCAATCCAAAGCCGTTTTGGTGCTGCTTGCCTATGTCCCAATGAAGATCGCAGGCAGGAAGGTGTGGCCAATGGTGAAAAGTGGGTCAATGGTCAATCTGCTTCCGTCAAAATTGGTGGATGAGTTGGGGCTGTTTCAAAGGAAGTGCCCTATGGGACTACGGGCGCTCAATGGAGGGGAATGTTGGGTGGATGGGGTGGTGGAGGAAGAGGAGGTGGAGGTTGAAAAGGTCTGGAAGTTGCTGTTGTTTCTCTCAGTTGAGTGTGGCAACATAATTTTGGGTCAACCATTTATGTTCAGGTTCTGGGCCCAGATGGTGTTTAACACAGAGGAATGGATAGAGGTGCTGACAGTGGAAGAGGAGTCCGGGGCAAGTTTTGAAACAACAATCTGCGACCAAGGGAAGGGGAAATGGGTGCGGCCAGCGGCTGTTGGGCTCACTGAGGAAATGCAGAAGTGATATCAGAAAGAAGGACGATATTATCAGTCAGACATGAGAAGAAAAAAGGACAAAATGATGAGAGACATGAAATGGAGATAAACAAACTAACCTGAGGAAATGCGGAAGTGAGAGCAGAAAGAAGGATGAGGGAAAATTCTTCTGCCTGACTTGACTGCTGTCCTCAGGTAGTGGTGTGTGTCTGAGTGTCACAGACATGGTGACATGATTCTTGATAGTACAAGACGCGCGCCAGTGACATATAGATGAAAATGGAAACAGTGATTTAGAGCGTGACAGATGTGAGAGGCATATGAGACTTGTATACATGATGACTGGGGCAGATGAGGTATTAATCTGAGAGATAGAAGAGAAAGAAAAGAAAAAAGGAATATAGGAAAAAAGAAAGAAAAAATAGAGAAAAAAATAATGTGGCATCAGATATAGAGACTCCAACACCCCCCCTTGCTGAGCACATAATACTAGACCAAGAAGAGAGAGGTGTCTTTGTAGGAGGATCCTGGTAAGAGGCTTTGTAAGAATTTCCGCCAACTTATTGGAAGTGGAGAAATGTTGAACATTGAAAAGGGACCGGCTCACACATTTGCAAATGAAGTGGTGTCTAGCATCAATATGCTTTGTCCTGGAATGATGGAGAGGATTCCTTGCCAAAGCTTAAGCACTGCTGTTGTCCACAAACAGAGTGACCGGCATGGACGCACAGAGGCGTAGCTCCGATAGTAGGTTGCGCAGCCACAGACCCTCCTTACACAAGTTGGACAAAGCCTTGTATTCCGCCTTGGTGCTCAAGAGCAAAACAGTTGGCTGTTTCTTCAACTTCCACAAGATGGCGCCAAGACCCAGTCAATACGTATATCCCAAGGTTGACCTCCTGTTGACGGCGTCTTCAGCCCAATCAGAATTGCTGTAGCCCGCAAGATCAATGGTAGGGCCTCCTAGAACAAGTTGGAGGTGGCAAGAGCCCCTGAGGTACCAAAGGATCCAAACACCGGCGTTCCAGTGGTCAATCAAGGGGTCTTGAAGGAATTGCAACAGCTGGTTGACAGCAAAAGCAACATCAGGGCGCATGAATTGGGAGATCCATAGCAGAGAGCCAATGAGCTGATTGTATTTGGGAGGGGCCGCAGGGGAATCTGGAGGGCGTTTTTGCAGGGACTTGAAAGAGGCTGAGGAAGGTGAAGGAGATTTTTTGAGATCTGTGGCCGGGAGGAAACGCTTGCAGACAGATTTGCTGTAGTGGGGCTGACCAATGGAGAAAGTCCTAGATCCCCTGTCGTGTTGGACGGACAGTGACAGAAAAAGGTGAAGCTCTTTGTCTGAAACAACCTGGAACTTTTTGCTTATGTCTTTGATGAAACCCTTGACAAGGCTTGGGGTACCCACCACGGCAAGATCGTTAACATGAGCAGCTATGGCACCTACAAGGTTACCATTGACAAGCTTGTAATATAGCGCAGGGTTGTATGAAGATTGAGCCCAACCCAGTGAGACCATTGCAGAGCTCAATTCAAGTTTCCATTGACGGGGTGATTGACGCAGGCCGTAGATTGCATGAGACACTTTGAAAATCCAGTTGGGGCGGGACGGGTCCTCAAAACCTGGAGGCTAAGACATTTACACAGGCTCATCCAGCTGACCTTTCAGGAAGGCAGTTTTGAAATCAACTTGACGGCCAATCCAGCCTTTGTGGCCGAGGAGGGAAAGAACCAAGCGAAGAGATTCCATCCGGAGGGTAGGGACAAAAACCTTGGAGAAATCCAGCCCTTGGACTTGGGAGAAACCCATGGCGACAAGTCTTGCCTTGAGCTTCAGAATGGAGCCATCTTCTCGCTGCTTGACCTTGAAAACCCATCTGCATTGGATAACCTTCTGCCCTTTAGGCGGGGGAACTAGCTTCCAGGTCCCCATTCCCTGAAGGGAAGATATTTTGTCTTGAGCGGAGAGGATCCAACAGCGGCGGTGGGGCGACCAAAGAAGTTGCTTCCATGTTGTCAGAGAGACAAGATTGTCCTTTATCGAGGCGGAGCGGGAAAAATTTCCGTAACGGGAGGGGGACCGGCAATGCCTTGAGGACCTTCAAACAGGTGGAGAAGTGGTTAGGAGGGTGACAGATTGACTGGGGGGAGGTCCGGTGACCAGGAGCATTGGCGGAGAGGCATGAGGAACGGAGGGAGGAGATGAAAAAGAGGGTGGTGAAAGAGGAGGATGACTGCGCGCGGGAGGAGGGGAGGAAGGGGAAGGAGGTGGTGAGGGTACATCATTTCCAGGAAGGGGAGGGATCCAATTGGAGCCTGATGCTCAATGCCTATTGAGCGTGGTCAAGATAAGGGAGGATAGAAACTGCCTCCCATGCAGGGAAGGCCTTTTAGATGGTTGGAAGTGAGGGATGGTGATGGTTGTGTGAGGGAGTTATCCGGACACACGGGTGGTGATGTTAGAGAAGGCATTTTGCAAGGCTCTGAGGGAGGTGGAGAGAAAGGCGGCATGGAGGGGAAGGAAGGAATAGGGGCAAGAGATGGTATGGAAGGGATAGAGGGAAAAGAAAGAGGCTCTGTGTTTGGCGCCGATTTGGTTTTAACATGAATTCTGGTGGGGTGAGCATACGGGAAAACAGCATTGTTGAAGATGCAGTCCTAAGATTTTATCACCTTGCTGCTCTCAGAATCAAGGATACGGTAGCCATTGCCGTTGGGGAGATAAGACAGGAGTATGCCACACTTACCCTTCTTGTCAAGTTTCAGACGGTTCTGTTCAGGTACTTTGTACCATATCTTACAACCAAAAGGATGGAAGTAGGACAGAGGGATATTGTTGTGGCAAAGAAGTGAGTTAGGTGAGACAAATCCGGAGGGGGTTTTGCAGGGAAAGGAATTGAAAGCAAAAGTTGAGTGGCGGAGAGCGTCTGCCCAGAAAGATTTTGGTAGGTTGGATGATATAAGTGAGGCTCAAATCATGTTGCAGATGGTGCGGTTGGACCGTTCAGCCACTCCATTGAGTTGGGGGGAGTGTGGGGGTCCAGGCTTGAGTGTGATGCCTTTTGATTCAATAAAAGTTTTCATTGATAGGCTTAGGTATTCTCCTCCGTTGTTGGTACAAAAGGATGTGACCTGAGATTGATATTGATTTTCAAAGAAAGGTATGAATACTTCTGTGCATTGGAAGACATTGGACTTGTTTTTGATGGGATAGGTAAAAAGAGCCTTTGAGTAATCATTGATGAATGTAACAAAATACTTATAGCCTTCTCTGGAAGTCTTCTCAAAACTGTAGACGTCGGAGTGGATTATTTGTCCTGCTCTGGTGGACCTGTGACTGAGACGGGTGTGGAAGGGGGTACAAGTCATATTTGATTCAATGCAGGTTTGACACTGCTGAACCTCCAGATTGTATGATAGCATTGGTGAGATGTTCTGCAATTTGAGCAGCTTCTTGAGTGACTTTAAATTTAGATGGGACAGTCTTCTGTGATAGCCAAACAGACTGTTGTCAGACGAGCTGTCAATAGTTGATGAACAAGAATTGTGACCGCTCACATCCTTCCTTGATAAATAGTACATATTCCCAGGTTGATACCCTGCTTGGAGAGCTGAGCGTGTCAGACCAGTTGTTTCCTTGTTGTAGATCTTACAGCTGTCCTCAGAAAAGACCACAATAAAACCAGAGTCACAGATACTTGAGATGGACAGGAGGGGTTTGTTTAGTTTTGGTACCAGCAGAGATCTAATTTGGCAGAATGATAGGTCAATCAATCCTTCTGCTACGGAGGTGATGGTGGATCCCTCTGCTAGGCTTATTGGAGTGAGATTTGTCTTTCTATCTGAGATCTGATACTTGTAAGGAGTCATCAACACAGAAAATCCAGAGTCAAGGTTGAAGTCGCTGTTCAGATTGGCATTTGAGTGGCTGAGGTTGCAGGTGGTAGACCCCACATGAACTATAATTTGAGAATTGGAAAAATAGTCTGAGTCTTCTTCTTCTGAGACACACTTGACTACTTCCTTGCTTGCTTTTGCATTCAATGGCTTGGAATTCCTTCCTTTGTTGTTTGGTTTCGGTTGATTATTTCTCTTGGATTGTTCCAGAATCTTGAGGACTTCCAGACATTTGGAGAAAGAGTGTCCTTCTGTCTTTCAATGCATACAATAGTAGGTTTGAGAGTATCCATTTGGATTCTGAGCTGAGGTAGATTTCTCTTTCCTTTTCAAGGGGGAATTTGATGCGAACTTAGCGCTGGCCAACTGGAAAATTTTGTATTTGATCCTGGTTTGTCTTGGTAGGTGTTCTTGCTTTAGGGGAGTAATTATCTTGGACGACGGAACCAATTCCTTGTTCATCATACTAGAAACGCATCTGAGCCAATTGTCCAGCAGTGAAAGTAGGATTGCTGTTGACTGTAGTTCATCCGCAGTGAGAGGGCTTTCTAGAGTGATGAGGGAACCAAGTTTCTCTCCGTATGAAACAATTTTGGAGAGGTGGGTTGGCATATCCTTATTGTTCAGTTTAGTGAGGAGTAATTTCCTGAGCCAGTACATCCTGCCGCCCAATGAGTTATCCTGGTGAGCTTCCTTCAGTGCCTTCCACATTCCAAGTGTGCTTTCTTTGTGTTTATGGATGTATTGAAAATTAACAGGAAGAATGTACCTTGAGATAAACAAGCATAAGGCCAGATTGTCTTTCAACATTGTTTCTGGGATGTTCTTTGGTGATTTTCTGTTGAGGAGATAGCTAACCCCTGAAGCTCTGAAGTGGATATGGAGGATAATTGCCCAATCAAGGTAGTTTGATTACAATCCTGGCAAGTTTAATGGAATGATGGATGGGGTTTTAAGGACCGGGTGAGGTGATTGGAGTTTGTCCATAGTGATTGAGAGAGTAAATTAGATATTGGGTTTAACAACACAGGATTGAGTTGGATCCTTCTTAGGATTGGTTTAAATCACAGCAATTAGCTTTCTGGGCTCATAACCTGTTGGGCTCACGGAGGAAATGCGGAAGTGAGAGCAGAAAGAAGGATGATATTATCAGTCAGAGATGAGAAGAAAAAAGGAAAAAATGATGAGAGACATAAAATAGAGATAAAAAACTAACCTGAGGAAATGCAGAAGTGAGAGCAGAAAGAAGGATGAGGGAAAATTCTTCTTCCTGACTCGACCGCTGTCCTCAGGTAGTGGTGTGTGTCTGAGTGTCACAGACATGGTGACATGATTCTTGAGAGTACAAGACGCGCGCCAGTGACATATAGATGAAAATGGAAACAGTGATTTAGAGCGTGACAGATGTGAGAGGCATATGAGACTTGTATACATGATGACTGGGGAAGATGAGGTATTAATCTGAGAGATAGAAGAGAAAGAAAAGAAAAAAGGAATATAGGAAAAAAGAAATAAAAAAAGAGAAAAAAATAATGTGGAATTGGATATAGAGACTCCAACAGGGGCAGCCGGCAAAGAGGCAGAATCTGATGGGGGGGAAGACTGTGAGGGTTACCCCCGGAGGACTTTTCCTAGTCAACCGCGGGTACCGCGCGGGACAGGCTCCGGTTTCATGCGGGCGGTTGACTAGGAAGGAGCAGGAGGGGGAAGGAAGCGCGTAGAGGGTGCAGGCGGCAGAAGTAAGTCCTCTTCCTCATTATGTGTCATTGGAAGGTACTGTGTTTCAAAAACCCTACCATAGTGCCACGCTTGTGAGAAAAGGAGAGAGCCACGGGCTGATTGTTGCCAGGAATCAGGAGGACAATGGTGGAAATGTGAGGATGGTCAGGTGCATGGCGGGGCTGTACAAGCCTATGGCACAAAAGGTTTGGCCCCAGAACAAGCCAATGCCACAGGGACTGAATGGGCCTCTAAGGCCAATCTCCTGGTCTTGGGACCGCTGGGTAAGTCCATTAAAGAAGTCTGGGTGGGTAACAAGGTTGGTGCGGATCACGGATGAGCGAATTGAGGCGCTTAATTTTGGACCAATGGAGTGGTTGAGTGCAGAAGAGAAGGATTTGCTGGCATTGGTGTTGGTGCTCCGCAAAAAAGCCCTTGCCTTTGGGCCTGACAAGCCCGGATTGCTGAGGAACAAGGTCGGAAATCCCTATGTGATCCCCATGGTGCTGCACAAGCCCAGGCAGATCAAGCTGATTCCCATCCCTCGGACCGTGCGCGGGCCCTTTTTGGAACTGGTCCGGGAGTGCATGAGGACAGGGTTGTACAATCAGTCCACATCAAGCTACTCTAGCCCAATCTTTGCGGTCGTTAAACAGGACGGAAAGTTGCTTAGGATTTTTCATGACCTGCAGCGGCTTAACTCATTCACCATCCAGGATGCGGGATTGCCGCCACGTGTGGACAAGTTCCTGGAATCAATGGCAGGGGGCGCGTGTTACAGATTGGTCAATGTAATGGGGGGGGGGTATGATCAGCACAAGCTCCATCCCAACTTGCGGCAGATGACCACGTTCAAGACAAGATTGGGGAGGATGCGGCTAACGCAGTTGCTGCAGGGCGCAACAAAATTGGTGGCGGTTTATCAGGCCCAGATGAGGTGGATTCTGCAGGACAAAATTCCGGATGGGGTCCTAATTTTCATCAACAACGAGGGCATCAAGGGACCGAAGACGGATTACGGCGGCCCGGTGTTACAGGAAGCCCCAAAGATCCTCTGCTTCATCTGGGAGTACGCGCAGACGTTGGAGCGGGTCTTGTTCCAAATTGAGGAGGAAGGGCTTACAGTGTCAGGGAGCAAGTTGGCAGTTTGTGTTCCGCCGCTGGAAGTGCTAGGACATGTGGTGGCTTTTGAAAGCAGGAGAATTGCGGCAAAGAAACGGAACAAAGTCCTTGAATGGCCAACCCTGCGGACGCCTTTCATATCCTCCAATTCCTGGGACTGTGCAGTTACATTTGCATGTTCATTGAGCGGTTTGTGGAAGTCACAAGTCCGCTGCGGGTGCTAACACGGAAGGGCATGGTGTGAGAATGGACGGCAAGTTGTGATGCTGCCTTTTCAAAGCTCAAGAAGACTTTGGGCCGCAACATTGTCCTCTGGGACCTTGACTACGACGCGGGAGGGATCTGCTTGGCCATTGACTCTAGCGAGTTTGGCGCGGGCGGTGTTCTGACACAGGAAGAGGATGGTAAGGACAGGCCAGTTCTCTACAAGTCTGTGACATTTACTGCAACAGAGAGTTGATATTTGCAGCCAAAGATGGAATTATGCAGAGTCACCAAAATTGTGCAGAGGCTTCAGCACCTGCTTTGGGGGGTGCAATTTGAGCTGTTGGTCAATGCGGAGGCCCTGGCGCAGATTATCAATTCTACAACGCTGCCAAACGCTCCTATGACTAGATGGGTGGCATTTCTTCAGCTCTTCACCTTTTGCGTGGTTCATGTTCTGGGGAAGGCAGTCACAATGCCCAACGGGCTGTTGCAGTATTGGCAGAAGGATCCGTTTGAGGGGGAGGAACCCCTGGATGTGGAGTCTCCGGTTATCTGCGTAGGTATGGTGGAGGCAGAGGTCATCCTTCCGCTGCAGAAGTCCAGGCGTTACGCAACCTTGTGCTCCTTTTTGCAGGATCTTTGGTTTCCCAAGGGTACGTCAGGGGCGGTAATTCAATGGGTGAAGTGGCGGACGACCAACTTCTACTTGCAGGAAGAGCAGCTGTGGCGGCGGAGTACCCCAGTGCCTTTGGTGGTTGAAACATTGAGGAAGGACCAGGAAATGATTCTAAGGTGTCTTCACAACAACCTTGGCCACGAGGGCAAGATCAAAACGCGGAGGCAGGTGAAAGCAAGGTTCTGGTGGCTGGGTGTGGTGCGCGCGGCGCATGAATGGGTGAAGTCTTGCAAAGCATGTCAACAGCCGAGCTCTAGGCTTCCCAGGGAGGTGGGTCACCCTACGGGGGAGGACGCACTGTTTGGGCGGGTCTCCCTTGATGTGGTCCACATAAAGGCGGGAAGGTTTGCGTACCTGCTGGTCACACGGGATGATGTATTGGGTTGGGTCAAGGCTTGTCCTCTGGTGAAGTTGTCAGCGGAGAAGGTTGCTCATTTTTTAGAGGAAGATTGGTTTTCCCGGTATGGTTTGCTTTGCCTGGTCACCGTTGACGGAGGCACGGAGTTCCGGGGTTGTTTGATGATGCTGGTTCAGAATTGTGGAGCTAAGTTTGGGCGGGTCATGGAGTACTATCTGGAGGGCGCCGGGATGATTGAACGCAGTCATCAGCCTTTCAAGGACGCCTTGGTAAAGATGTGGGGTGAGGACGGCAAGCGGTGGCAGGAGGCCCTTCCGGTGGTCCTCTTTGCAGAAAGGATCTTGGTCAAACTCTGGATGGACTACTTGCCTTATGAACTTCTCTACGGACAGCGTCCGGTGCTTCCGGTGGACATCAAGCTGGAAACCTTCTTGAGCCTGGACTGGTGGAAGGTGAAGACCTCTGCAGAGCTTGTGGAGGCGCGCGCCAAACAGCTTCTCCAATGGGACAAGACCCTGGCAAAGGCCGCGGAAAGTTTGCGGAAGATTAGGACGGCGTTGGTCTGCTATTGGGACAAGTGTTGTTCCCATTGCCTCCAGGATCTGTTGCGGAAGGGGGACTTGGTCTTGATGTACAACCGGAGTCTGGAGTCCCAGTGGGGTAAGCTCTTTGAAAACCAATGGAACAGCCCCATCCGCATGGCATCCAAGTTTGAGGGCGGGAGTTATCAGCTTGAGGAATTGGACAGGGTGCCGCTCAAACAGAAGGCCATGGCTTTGCACGTGAAGCGCTTCTTTGCACGTGGCTCCACCTCCTTTGACAAGATGGCTGGCAAAGGCACAGACGCAGGGGATGGTTCCGGTGGTTCAGGATTGGTAGATGAATTGGGCTCTTTGGCTGAGCAGGAGCCTGTGTGCGACGCACTGCCTCAAAGGAGCAAGAGGGGAAAAACCTCTGGGGACAGCTGTCAAGCTGGGGGGGGGGGGGCGCAAGTAGGGTAAAAGGTTGATTTGGTGAGGGGGTGCTCTAGCCGGTTCACAGCCAGAATTACTAGACACCCCAGAATTTTTTTTTTCTTATTTCTTGAATACATTGCTTTGCAATTTGGTACTGGTGTCGGTTATGATTGGTTGCAGGGACACAGGCGCAGCGCAAGCCGGGTCCGTAAAAGCAAGGACAAGCCCGGCGGTTGGGTAATGCGGGACAAGGAGCCAAGGCACCTGTGGATTTGAGCAAGCTTGGCGGGGGGAGGTGCTGACCCAGGAGGATGAAGGGAATGATTGTCTGGTTCTTTATGAGTCCATTAAGTTCATTCCAACGGAGAGCCAGTACTAGCAGCCAAAGTTGGAGCTTTGTGGAGTCACTAAGATTGTGTGGAGGTTTCAGCATTTGCTATGGGGGATTCAATTTGTGCTTCTGGTGGATGCGGAGGGGCTGGCGCCAATGATCAATTTGCCAATGCTGCCAAAGGTGCCTATGACCAGGTGGGTCACATTCCTTCAGTTTTTCTATTTGGTGGTTGTGCATGTTCCAGGGAAGGCATTTACAATGCCAGACGCGCTGTCTTGGTATCTGCGGGATGATCTGTACAAATGTGCGGAACCATTGGATGTGGAGGCCCCAACAATTATGGTAGGGGTGATGGAAGTAGGTGTGCAACTTCTGCTCCAGCAGTCCCAAATGTATGCGTTCCTCAGTTTGTATTTGCAGGATCTTTGGATTCTGGGTGACATGCGAGCCAAGGTTGTTTGATTGATTTGGGGGAGAGTGGGAAATTTCTACCTGCAGAAAGGACAGCTATGGCGGCGGAGCGCTCCAGTACCGCTTGTGATCAGCACGTTGAGGGCAAATCAGGAGGTGATTCTGGGAAGTCTTCATGAAAATCTTGGCAATTGCTGCAAGCTCAAAACTTGGCAGCCGGTGTGGGCAAGGTTCTGGTGGCCGGGGGTAGTACGCGCGGTACGGGAGTGGGTACGGTTGTGCAAAGCATGTCAGAAGCGGAGAGCAACATTACCTTGCAAAGTAGGTATCCCCACAGGAGAGGAAGCCTTGTTTGGGCGGGTTTCTCTGGATGTTGTGCACATCAAGGCAGGTAAGTTCACATACCTCCTTGTTGCGTGGGAAAATCTTTTGGGATGGTGGAAGCACGGCCACTAGTGAAGCTTTTGGTGGAAGAAGTTGGTCAGTTTCTCAAGGAAGATTGGTTTGCGCGTTACGGATCACTTTGGCTGGTAACAATTGATGGGGGTGCAGAGTTCTGGGGACGGTTGGTGGAGTTGGTGCAAAGTTTCAGAGCAATGTTTGGGCAAATAACAGAGTACTATCCGGAAGGCGTGGGGATGATTGAGCGTGGTGTGGTGTTGTATTTATAACCTCAGATTGGGAGCTGTGTTGCGAGCTGTGCGCTCAGCAGTTGGGTAGGTTGGGCTCAGCATTTGGGGTGCGCGCGGTCTCAGTAGCAGCAGATGAGGGCTCAGCGGCAGGGATTGCCGGGCTCAGCACCAGGTGCGGGTCAAGCCTACTCTGGGGGGAGCTGGGCCCCAACCTGCCCAGGGAACATGGACCAAGTGATGGAGCCAGCCCAACCAAGCTTGGAGGTGGCTATTCCGGAAGGCGAGGGCGGGGAGATCAGGGGTATACGCGCCGGGGAGGTTTGCGCGGGCATAAGCGTGGGCTGACTCAAGGATTGTGGGATCCGCGGGCGCGCACGGACAGATAAATCCGGGGGGCTCCAAGTAGGGCGCGTTGGAGGGCTGCGCCATGAGAAGGACAAACCAGAAATACATGATATCAAAGGGGAGTGTTTTGGATGGGGTGGGTGGTATGGGGTAGGGTTAGGGTGGAGCTAGGGTTCTGTAATTGGGGTCATATTTCATCCATCTTGTTGCTTGTGGTTGTACCTAGGTTAGGGCTGAGAGGGAGGACTCAAAAACACCTCACTCTCAACTCCGGGTTTGGGGGAGGAGGATACCATTTGGGGAGATATATCATCATAATATCACCAGACCACCAGGGAATGGTATAGGAAGGATTTGAAGGAAGGAATTTATCTTATCATCACTATCTCTATTCTTAAACTCATTGCATCCAATCTCCTTACAGACGCTTAGACCAATAAATTCCGGAACTTGAGGACAACTTTGGGGGTATCACTGCTCTTGTTTCCACAGTGGTCACCAACTGATCAAGGACACAATGGCGAAGATGTGTGGCAAGGATGGAAAGCAGTGGCAGGAAACCCATCCGGTAGTTCTTTTTGCAGATCAGATTTTGGTGAAGAGATTGACGGGTTATTTGCCATATGAGCTGCTATTTGGGCAGCAACCTGTGCTGCTGGTTGAAATTGAGCTGGAAAATTTTCTGGGTATTGAATGGTGGAAGGTTAAGACAGCCGCAGAGCTAATTGAGACCCGCGCCAAGAAACTCCTGCAACGGGACAAGATGCTGGAGAAAGCTGCTGGAAGACTGAAGGCAACCCGCAAAAATCCGTCCGCTACTGGGACAAGCGCTGCGCGCATAAACTCCAGGATCCATTGCGGAAGGCAGACTTGTTTTATCTTTACAATTGAAGCCTGGAAACTCAATGGGGGAAGCTGTTTTCTAATTGATGGGACAGGTCTTTCCCCGTGACGTCCAAGTTCACCAGAGGTTGCTACCAGCTGGACAAATTGGATGGAAATCCACTCAAGCGGAAGGCTATGGCTTTGCACATGAAACAATTCTTTGCGCGGGGCCCAACATCATTCAAAATAATGGCTGGTTTGGATAGAAAAGGGGATAACAACGCGGATGCTTCCTCCAAGGACAAGCCCCCGCGCACGCCTCGCGTCCGGCGGAGTAAACAACCAAAGACTGCTTGAGACAGCAGCCAATTTGGGGGGGGAACAATGGATGAATAGGGGATATGATTGGATTTGGTGAGGGGGTTTTCTAGCCGGTGTAAGACTCCAAACGGTGCTAGACCGTGGCAGTTCTGTGGAGGGGAAAGGTGCTGTTTTAGGCTGCCCTGCTGAGTGTTACAAAAATATTTAAATGTAACCAAGATAAAAGTACAGAACATGGTAAATGAGGGACCAAAGAGTAAAGGATAAAGATGATAGTAGTTGGTAGCTGGGAAACAACACTATCTGAGGCAAGGTGATTCTGGGGAAAAATTGAATAGACAAAGTCAAGGATTGTTCAGAGTTCAACAGGACAAGGCAATTGTAAGTAACAACACACACAAGCTAATAGCTCTGGTTGTCAGCAGAATCTTAGGAAAGATCAACTCAATCCCAAACAACCTCCAGGTTCTCAATGAATCTGCCCAACTCTCCGCAATCAAGCGCTTGAAGGATACCAGATAACTGTGGGTGGCTGCACAAGACAAAGCTAATTGTTTGATGAATCTCTAGAAGCAAAACAATAACTGATTTGAACAAGAATAACCCAACACTTCTCAAGGGACTCAAGAGTAGTGTGGCGGAATTCAACTTCAAAAGAAATAAAGGGAGGTTTAACACTCCAGGTTTTAAGCTTAATAAAAACTCTTCAGTCAAATGTGACTGGTTCCGGAAAGTTAATCAAATAATGATCAGGACCAGTATGGTTGGATAAAGGGATCAGGAGTGGTGTAACACACTCAAGAATTCAATAAGTTTAATTCTTCTTCAACCAGCAAGGCTATTGGTTGGTGATAAATATCAAGGATCAGGATTTGAGTATGGAGGCTCAAAGATCAAGGGGCAATCATTGATATACGCAGAATTCAGTCTCAGATAAAGGGGAATTAGACCCCACAGATGATTTATTTCAAGATGATAATGATGATAATTCCCTCATAAGATGCCATCCAATACCCCCTTCCCAAAAGGCAGGGGAGAGTCCCTCCTTATATGGGCAGGAGGCCCTGTTAGACTATGTACAAGTGATACTACAGATAGAGCGGAATTTTTTTTTTTCAGACACTAGATGATCAGAAGAATAGATCAAGCGGGCCAGTGGAAATCCAGCCTCCCTGACTGGGGTTGGATTTTTTGTCATCCCTTCACCTTTCTTGCGTCCGTCTGCAGAAAGGCGCGCGCAACAACACAAAGATCATCCACCCCTCACCCAAAGGTGGAAGGGGTGGGGAAAAATTGAACCAGACCGCCCACAAACATCTGCAGGGGGTAGACGACACTGTTCCACCCCCACCCAAAGATGGAAGGGGGGTGCAAGTGTTGATGGATTGGTGGAGTTGGTTGAGTGATTGGTCAATGTTGGCCAATTGCAGAGGGAGTTTTGAGTGGAAGTTGATAGGTGGTTGATTGCAGCCAATTTGCGGACCAAGGGGGATCAAGTGAAGAGAGAAGAGATGGAGGGTAGATAGACAAATGGGGGTAAGGGAAGGTAGGGAAGGGAGAGTGATTAGTGTTAGAATTATGGCCAGAAATTAGATTAGGCAAATGAGAAGTATTTAAAGCAAACGAAATGCTGGACACTGGGTGTCAATATTGTCTAATGGGGCTCTCACAATGGGACAATATCTTCAATGAATTTAATTGGAATGATAAATGAATGAATGGAAAACAGCAGGTAGAAGAGCTCCTTAAGTACAAAAGATTGGCCTCTTGTGAGCCCATGATACAACAAGCCAAAAGGCAAATTTTCCGCCCCAAAATAGCTCTACAGGCTCTACTGGCCTTGTTACTTGGTTTGGACTACGTCAGCCCACATGGAATCAGTCCCTGTACCATTACAACCAGCCTATTCAGGTTATTTCTGGTGTTTCCACCTCAATGGGGCTGAACCAGCCCCTTAACTTTTCAATCCCCTTGGCTGGTTGTCCTTTAAAACCAGCCATGCTGACCTTTATTGCCTTTTTTAAGGGCTGGTTGCCTCATGCAGCCAGCCCCTGGCCCCTCAAATGGGCCAGGTGGGACCCAGGGCACACCTGGGTCCGGTCTTGGACTCACATGGGAGGGGAGTGACCAGCAGACATGCTTTCCCCCCCCCCTCTTTCTCTCAAATCCCTTGTGGGAGCGGTCAAATCCCCTCACCAGGGGCCCTGGGGGTCAATGCCCCCAGGGCAAAGTCATGTAAGTTGGCCTGGGAGGGGATCAGGTCCTCCCCCTTGGTAAAGGGGGGGAGAGAGCGCCCCTAATTGGTCCCTTCAACCGCTCAATGGTGGAGGGGTGATGAACTCCCCCCCACCTGCCAGTCGCTCAGCTTGCGGCCGGCGCCGCCACCTCCTTGGGCAAGGGGGTGGTCAGGTCCCCCCTGCCCTGACCGACCGCGCTGTTGCGGTTGGTTGCTGGCTGGTTCAACCCAGCCAGCTTGCCCCCATCCCCCTCGCAACGGCAAGCGAGGGGAGGGGGAGCAAGCCGGGGCCGCGAGGGGAGGGGGAGCAAGCCGGGGCCGCAAGCCCCGGCTCCGTTGCCCTGGTCGCCTAGCGCCACCAGCCGGGCCCGCGCAGGATCCCTCGGCCTTGCAACAGCCCCGCGTGGGTGGAACCGAGGAACACAGGCGGCCCCTAGAGGGCCCCAAACGGGTGGCGGCCCCTAGAGGGCCGCGAAACGGGAGGGGGCCCCTAGCCGGGCCGCAACAGGGGTGGCGGCACCAAGCCCGAATTGTGAGAATTACATACTTTGGCGGGCCAGCCCGTCTGGCCAAGTATGTCCATAATAAAGCTTGGGCCCTTTTATGCCAAAATAAGCCCATCTGGCTTGGGTGGCCCATCCACCCTGGGGTGCCTGTGAGGGCCCGTTTCCCAAAAGACCATAAAAACGTGTTTTGGTGCCCAAATGCCCAAAACCAATAAGACCCACATAGGCCCACGTGGCCCACGTGATGTATAATGGGCCGTGGAGGCCCATTTTTGCATCCCATTTGGATTACACACTCCTATGCACATTACCTGAGTGCATCCGCATTTTAAAACACCCCCTTAATCCAAAAGGGATGCCATACGCATACTAGACACAAAACCTTCATGTTTTTTCCTATCTAATGCCTTAGTTAAGATATCCGCAATCATTGCCCCAGTAGGCATGTACCGTAACACTATCTCTTTGCAGTTAACTGCATCCCGTATATAGTTATAATGAAAATCAATATGTTTTGTTCTAAAGTGGAACACTTGATTTTCTGCCAATGCAATGGCACTCTGGTTATCAGAATACAACAATGCAAGCCCTTGTGGTTTATGAGTATCCTCTAAGACCTTCCTCAACCATTTTGCTTCCTGTGAAGCTGACAAGTACACTCTGTAATCTGCTTCTGTTGAAAAAAGACTTATTTCTGACACCCTTTTAGAAATCCAAGACACTAGATTTTTTCCTAAGTGTCACACGACCACCCCATGTACTATAGGGCAAATATTAGATGATCGTGAGCGCAAAGGAATACCAAGTGAAAGGGAAAGTGCAAATAGCAAGACCCAGTTGCAAAGTGCGAACTTGGTTATGCCACTCAACAAACAGCAAGATGAATGGAAGATGTTCCAAAGAAGGAAACTCAACCTGAGTCCAATGTGATAACTAGGTTGAAGAAAAATGCGAGAACGTATGAAATTAACTAACTGAGGAGACAAACATCAGGCAAGGGGATAGCCCTTATAAGGTAATCCGAAGTGACTAGATACAACCTGGTGATGAGCTAACTACAGGTGAAGCGGTGAGGCAATTAATGACAGGAACGCAATAGGAAATGAAGCAGTGGTATAGATCCAAGGTCTTAGCGTAAGTGCAAGACAATAAAATCTGAGCGTACAATTGCATGACAAATTGGGATAGGAGCGAGTGACGTTGAAGGTAATGCAAATGAGAGGTAATAGTGTATGCAGGGTAGGGACTAGTCCAATTGCAAACTATACAGTAGTGATGGCTTGGTTAGACGTAGATGCAAACTAACAAACAATGCATGACCAAAGGTGGAAGTCCGAGGCTGTTGATTGGCCAGGGAAGGAGATTGGATCTCATAATGGATGGTCAACCGGTATGGAGTTAACTGCAAAGTTCGCAAGTATATACTGAGTTGGTCGCTGAGATTGGAAGGTCAGCGCAAGCCAGAGGAAATAGCGGATTGCACCATTGATGTTGTGCTTTTATTTGTGTCACACTTTTAGACTGAGGTAGATGGTACTGAGGAGAGGATATGTCGAAGTGGTGAAGACAATAATCCGTAAGTGCAAAGCGTGACAGTTGCCCGGGTATAAAGCGGCAAGCTCCTGCAAGCGTTCAGGTAAATTTTCCCATTGATCTCAAGTTGTTTAATTATCACTGTATACCCTTATACATTACTTAATTCATTACCCAATAGATTTTTATAAATTTTGTAAAGAATGTTGTCATTGTCATCCTGCCGTTGCAAAAACTGTATTTGCCGCAACGAGCGTTGTATTCCCAGTACTGCTGTCCAAGGTCTCCGAGGCAAGTGCGAGCAATGTTGACTTTGCAAGGTGGCGTGCAACTTCCCTATAAATGTTGAGTCAACCGTTGAGGGTCCTTTGGAATCATCGAGGGAGATGCGAAATCGTAGGTCCGCACTGAGGGTCAATTACAAAATACCACCATTGCCCGAGATTGAATACTTGAGGACCCAAGTTCCTGGTGAGTACTAATCAGGAATAACTAATGAACTTGAAAAAGTAACTAATTGTTTGCTTGTTTGCTAGTGTTGCCTTGTTTTTGAAGATATACTACCAACACACCACCACCACCACCACCTTACTGGGGACCGCCAACTGAAAACCCGGGGACCCAGATGAATGCCAAGGTGCAAGGCGAGGTATCCGGTGCAGAACCGGTAGGAGTTATCACCGAGGAAGCAAGGGAGGGAGAAGAAAATGCAGCGGAAAGAGAAGAGGAAAATGGAGGAAACAGAAGTGGAGAGAACAAAGAGGAAGCGTGTGAATTAGAAGAAGGAGATGAAGGAGATGGAAGGGAGGAATTGGCTGGAAAAGAAGGGATGGAGGGCTGAGGCAAAGCGGATCCGGTGTGAATTGTATTGCCGGTTGAAACGGATGCAAGGCGCCTGACGGACAATATTGGAGAAGGCACATTGGGTGGCCAAAAGAAGAGAGCTTATGAAGAGCTCTTGGAGGAAGGTGGATGGAATGCTTGGCCAAAGCAAGCTCGAGTTGCAAGATGCAAGGAGATTTTCGAAAGGCACATTGTAACGGAAGTGCTGGTACTTTGAAGAATGTCCGCATTGATCAACGATGAAGACCTTGATACCTTTTGGTCCATGGTTGCGGAATTGACAGCGAATTGGGAGGATGCGGAAAAAGAAATAAAAGAAACTTTTTAGTTTAATATATATATATATATATATATATTTTATTTATTCATTATTAAAAATAGAAATATTATTATTATTATTATATATATATATTATTTTTTTAATAATAAGTGGAAATGAAAGGAAAATGAGAAAAGAATAACACAGTGAGATGGAGGAATTAAATGATGAAATGATGGTGAAATAAGATAAGTTTTAATGGGATGGAATATGGGATGGAATGTGATTAAGTAAGATAAATGTAAAATGGAATGAAATGGGATTGGATGGGATGAAATGTGGAGTGGAATGGAATGAATTGGATGGAATGGAATGTGGAATGGAATGGAATGGAATTGGATGGGATGGAATGTGGAATGGAATGGAATGGGATTGGATGGGAAAGAATCATGATTGCCAAGGTTTGCGAGGGTAGCTTGCATGGAATTCTCAAATCAGATTGGGTGAATTGCAAAGGTGATGGGCTGGTTCCCACGAGGTGCAATCTTTGTCAGACTGGAAGCCAGACCATTCAACGATGTATTGAAGTATTCCTTTGCGTATGCTGGAATCCAGAATATGGCTTACTTCCCACTCTTGATGATCGAGGACAGTGACCGGTTCAGGAGGGGGATGAGTCTTGCCCGGGTATAGGACTTGAGCTGGCTCTAGGAGAGACACATGAAAGACCGGGTGGATACCTTGCCATTTTGCAGGTAAATTAAGTTTAAAGGAATTAGGGGAGATGACTGATTCCACTTTAAAGGGGCCAAGCTTTCTTTTGGAGAGTTTGCAAGTTGGGCGAGTGCTGCAAATGTTGCAAGCATTGAGCCATACTTGATCTCCTACTGCAAAGGTTGGAGCCAAAGTGCAAGATTGGTCTGCTTGCTCCTTATAGAGCTGATTTTCTTCTTTGAGGTTGGTTCAAAGTTGCGATTGAAGGGATTGAACTTGTTCATGATAATTGGTAGCAGGTTGAGAAGGTGCTACGGGAAGGGAAGAGAAAGTCGGGTTTCTACCATAAAGAGTTTGGAAGGGCGACTGTTTGGTGGAGGAATGAGTGGAATTGTTGTAGGCAAATTCGGCTAGAGGGAGCCATTGCAACCAGTCGTCTTGTTGATAGGCAACATACATTCAAAGATATTGTTTGAGGATCTGATTAACTTGCTCTGTTTGACCATCCGTTTCCAGGTGGTAAGCCGTTGATAAATTGCGAGTGATCTTCAAATGTTGGCATAGCGAGGTCCAGAAGCTTGAGACAAACAGAGATCCACAATCACTAACTATATTATCAGGGAGGCCATTTTTCGAAAATACATATTCTATGAACAAGTTAGCCAAGTCTTCTGAAGAGGCCGTCACATTACTATGTAAAAATAAAGCCATCTTTGAGAAGCAATCTACTATTACTAGAATAGCATCATATCCACTAGAAGAGGGTAATTGAGAGATGAAATCCATAGACAGCGAGTGCCAAGGACAAGGCGGAATTGGAAGTGGCTGGAGCAGCCCATACTTCCAGTGTTTCGAGGACTTGTTACAATTGCAATCATAGCACGCGCTAACATAGTCTTTTACTTCTTTGGTCATACCAGGCCAGTAGAAGTCTTGTGCAATCAATTGGTAGGTTTTATCCTGCCCATAATGACCAGCAAGCGGAGAATCATGCCGTGACTCAAAGATATCTAACTTAATGCAAGAATTATCTGGTACTACTATACAATAATCATAAACTAAAAAGTAATTATCATCTATACTATAATTACTATCTAATAAGTTCGCACTTTTGCAAATTTTGATGCACTTGGGGTTTTCGCGTTGAGCTTGTTGGAGTTCGGAAGCCAAATCTTGTAAGCGAGCAATAATTGAACTGAGTTGGGCAGATTGGGTTGAGAAGAGTGTCCTAACGTTTTCAGGGTTGTTTTTGGTTTGGCAAAGGTGCTCCCCCCCCTGGGTAAATTTTGTTCCGACGTGATAAAGCATCAGGAACTCCCGCTTGTTTCCCAGGACGGTACGTGATTGTAAAGTGGAACTCGGAGAGGTGTTCAGCCCATCCTGCCTGTCTACGTGTGAGGACCTTTGAACTCATGAAATACTTCAAAGAATTATGATCAGTTAAAACCTCAAAGGATTCCCTAAGACTCAAAAGGTATGAACGCCATTTCTTCAAGCAATAAACGATTGCAAGAAGTTCCTTGTCATGAATCTCATAGTCAAGCTCTGCAGCAAGCAACTTGCGAAACTCAAAAGCTACGGGGTGAAAGAGAGAAGTGGAAGGAGAAAACTGCAAGATGACTCCTGCAATTGCATAGTTGCTTGCGTCTGTTTTGACAATAGTGCGAGCTAGCTTGTTTAAGTGAGCGAGTATTGGAGCAGTAGTGAACGCTTTCTTCAGAGCTTTGAACTCCAAAGCAGCTTGTTCGGTAAAAATAAAAGGAGTGTCTTTTTGAAGAAGGTTAGTAAGATTCACGGTTTTTTCGGCGTAACGCGCAATAAACCTTCTATAGAAATTACTGAAACCAAGGAAAACTTGAAGAGATTTAACGGAAGAAGGTGGGGGCCAGTCCAATATGCGTTTGCTCTTGGCTGGGTCCATCAATAGTCCTTGCTGCAAGACTACAACACCTAAAAAATGAAGAGAAGAGGAATGGAATTTGCAGTTAGAGGCTTTTGCAAACAGGTCATTCTTGCAAAGTCGCTGTAGCACCTCTTGCACATGTGCAATGTGACCTTTGAGGTTTCTCAAGTAGACTAGTATATCATCAAGATATACCACAAGGTATTTTCCTACGATATTGGAAAAAATGTCGTTGACAAAATGTTGAAAAGTGGAAGGAGCGTTGCAGAGGCGAAAAGGCATGATGGTATACTCATAGCTGCCAAACCGGGTTCTCATTGCAGTTAAATACTCATGACCTTCCTTAATGCGAAATAGGTTATAGGAACCTTGAAGGTCTAACTTTGAGAAATAAGTAGCTCCATGGAAGAGGGTAAGGAGATGTGACATAGGCGGTACTGGATAGGCATTCTTCCGGGTTACCTGCTTCAGTTTCCTGTAGTCAACACAAAGGCAAAGTCCACCGTCCTTTTTTGGTACAAATAGGACAGGGGAACCAGTGTACAAATCGCTTGGTTGAAGAAATCCTTTTGCTACATTTTCCGCAATGTATTCTTGAAGCGCAATTGATTCTTGCGTCGAGAGAGAGTAAACTGGTCCTGGTGCCGGAGGTGGGCCAGTAAGTTTGATCTTATGATCATAAGGAGGGGATGGAGGCAGTTTATCTGCTTTTGCAGCTGAAAATACTTCAGCAAAGTCATGATAAACCAAAGGTAAAGACTCTCAAATGATTTCTAAATTTTCAATCTCTTCATCTTCAAGCACTGGGTTTGAGGTGCTTGCATGGTGCGAGAGGATTAGGGATCTCAAAATAAACCTTTTGGTTGGTGTCTGTTTCTCTTCAAAGGAACAGGAAAGAGGTAAGCTGGATAGGTAAGCAATAACTCCTAAATCTGAAGAGGGAATTTGGGAATGGAGGTCAGGATATTGCAAATCTCCTGGCGGAAAAGTGTCATCCAACTCAATGATAGTGTCAGGTAGGCTGTTTAATTCCTGATTGACGGAAAGGTTAGCGTTCTGGGGGTGCAAGGTTTGAAGGTTAATTACTCCTTCTTGCCAATTCACATCCGGATTCCAGTAAACTAGGAAATAATGGCCTAGAATGGTATCATCCATTCCGGGTATAGCCAAGACAAATAAATCCCATTTGAAGCTGGTGAAATTGGAGAATGCAAAGGTCCATTTTGCCTTTTGGGAAACCCAATAAGATGGTTCAGTTGCACCACTTACTAGATAGATGGGAAATTTATCTATCTTGGAACGCATAAGATTTTTGGAAGTGGAAAAAGATTCACCGATGAAGGAAACATTAGCACCGGAATCAAGTAATACTTGATAAGGAGTGTTGTCGGAATGGAATAGGATAAATCTCAAACTCGGAGCACCTAGTGACTTGCAAGTGCAAAGATTTACTCGTGGTGATTTAGATAATGTGTAGCTTTCCTTGCAAGTATCAGAAAAACTACAAGCTAATTTTTTGACTGCTTAGCCGCTTCACGCCCTAACCGCTTTGCACAGCTGTTGACATCATGTTTACCTCCAAAATACATACACAGCCCGTTCTATTCCCTTTGCAGCCGTTCCTCACTTCGAAGAATCCCGGTTTCCTTGTCCAAGAACTTAGGAGTTTTGGCGACGGCTTTCCCTTTCGAGTTGGAGTTCGGAGTTGGGGTTGGTTTGCATGTTTTTGGGTTCCTCGTGTTTTGCTTTGAGGAGTCTTCCACCTTTGGAGCCAAGGTGGATGGTCCATGGTTGTTTTGCCAAGAGCGATTCTTGTCATGATAGCCATTATCAAGCTCAATCACTCAATCGATTAGCTTCTGAAGCAAGGTTGTCTTATGACCCCCAACTGCGAGCTGTTCAATTAAGCGTGCCAGTAAACCCTTTTGGAAATGGAATAGAAGAGAGACCTTGTTCCACTGGATGCAAGACTGCAAGGTTTGAAAATGAGAAATATAAACGGAAGCTCTACTATTCTCCTTCATAACTAAACTATTAAGTTTGTATTTGGCGTTTCAAACTTAATTGGGATCGCCAAACAGGGTGAAAAATTGTTGCTCAAACTTGTCCCAGTTGTTGAGAATTCAAGTGGGAATGTCATTGGATAAAATTTTGAGGTACGGTTTGAACCAATGCAAGGCTCTACCTCCTAAGAAGGACAAAGCATAAATAACTTTATGTCAATCGGAAGGGAAAGTGTTGGAGTCGTTTGAAAAGATGATTTTACAAGACTGTAGGTAGGATCTAAGCTTATGAGGGTGTTCTCCTGTAAAGTGATCAGGTTGTTTCATGCCCAGAGTGCGAAAACTAGGAGTGCTTGGACTAGATTGCTGGGCACCATGAGTGAGGGCCTGGATCAATGTTGAAAGCAGGGTTGGAGCATTGGGCTTGAGAGCAGTAGTGCGAACCAATGGTCTACCACAAGTCAAGGTTTCATTGGAAGAATGGTTGGAGTCTGCAAATTCCGCAAGAGGGTCCGTCGGAGCATCCTGTGGAGGAGCACAAGGATCATTGAGAGGTTCCACAGATGGCAATTTGGAAGGAGGAACTGGATCTAAGGGTTGTTGGGCCCAAGGAGCGCTGGTTCTCCCTACCCAATGGATCTCATCATTGTAAGGGGCAAGGGAATCATTCCCGGTTGAGCGAGTACGTGACATCGAGAAAGAAGAAGTCTACTATAGGTTGGCAGGCTACAATAGATGAGTTGAGTTAGTTAATTTACTGTCACATAACCACCCCACGTACTATAGGGCAAATCGTAGATGATCGTGAGCGCAAAGGAATACCAAGTGCAAGGGCAAGTGCGAATAGCAAGACCCAGTTGCAAAGTGCAAACTTGGTTATGCCACTCAACAAACGGCAAGATGAATGGAAGGTGTTCCGAAGAAGGAAACTCAACCTGAGTCCAATGTGATAACTAGGTTGCAGCAAAATGCAAGAACGTATGAAATTAACTAACTAAGGAGAAAATCATCAGGCAAGGGGATAGCCCTTAAAAGGTAATCCAAAGTGACTAGATACAACCTGGTGATGAGCTAACTACAGGTGAAGCGGTGAGGCAATTAATGACAGGAACGGAATAGGAAATGAAGCAGTGGTATAGATCCAAGGTCTTAGCGTAAGTGCAAGACAATAGAATCTGAGCGTACAATTGCATGACAAATTGGGATAGGAGCAAGTGACGTTGAAGGTAATGCAAATGAGAGGTAATAGTTGTTAGATTAAAGGAACAGGCACTGATTGTGTGCCTTTAATCTTCCCTCAAAACTCTCACGTTGTGTGTTAACTACCCTCGTGCTGTTGGGATATTTTATTTATTCTATTTAATTTTATTTCTATTTCTTTCATCCTGGCCGCGCTCTTGGCTGCGCTAAACAGGCTACTCTGGTGCACATACTTCAGATGAGCGCTCCATCACCACTTTATCAACTGGCCCCGGCTCAGATCCTAGATGACTCTTCTCTTGTACAACTCCTCCGTCGTACCATCAACATCCTGAGATCTGAGCCTGGTAAGCCCTTACTCATTCATCTTGTCCTTATCTTTTCTTTCACTCTATTTCCATTACTCATTCGTCGACATCATCTCCTACAGTTATTGTCCTCCACTTTCTGATCTGGCACTACTCATCTGCTTCAGTCTACGGACTCTACTGGCTTTGAGCCTTTCTCTAAAGGTGTGACATGCCTTCTTGTTTTCTTCATCTTCTTTCATTTTCTTATTCATTTAATGAAATCAATCCTTTCTCTAAAGTCAAACATCAACAGATTTACAGTCCCAAAACTCTGATGCACTTTGAGAAGGGCTCACTGCCATGACCAACCAAGAAGACAACCCCAAACTCAATATTCCTCTCCTCAACGAAACCAATTTTCCGAACTGGTTCATATGCTCAAAAGTTACCTTAGAAGAAGAGGACTGCTGGAACTCATCCAAGATTACAACCCTGAACAAACCATCACCCCTGCAGTGAAAAAAAAAGTATACAAAGCCTGCGACATCATTATCCAACACCTAAGTGATATCACCTTCGACGCTGTTGTGAATGGGTCAAATGAGGCCAACCCCCGTGCCATTCTGGAAGCCATCCATGAACGATACGCCTCTCAATCGTCCAATAACCGCGGTCAACTCTGGCTCAATTTCATCCATCACCAATACAGAGGAGATTTGTCTCAATACATCAACGAATGCCAGAAATCAATGAACGAATTGTCAGTGGTCCAACTTAACGTACCTCAAGACATCCTTAGCTACACAATACTAGCCAAATTGCCAAACTCCTTTCACCACATAGTCAACACCTTGCTCCTTAACAATAAGATGCTAAAAAACCCCACCGCCGTGCTTAACAAACTCAGGGAAGTCATCCATCTCGAGGAGGCCCGGAAGGAAGACAAACCCGACCAGATTGAAACCCCAGCGAACCCCTCTGTGGCTCTGCTCAAGACTGGTTCTCAAAAGAAACCTAAGACCAAGCATCCCTGCTCAAAGGGCAAACACAACCCTCTAGCTGGGCACACTGAAGATTGATGCTGGTTCCTTCACCCCAAGCTGCGTCCCAACTTTCAAAACTCACGAGCTCAATCTCATCATCTCGCAGCAGGACAAGAACCGGAAGCTGGCGCAGGTGGTGAGGCCGTCCCACCCCAAGCTTTTCTCAACGCTCAACTCTACCTCAGCACTGCCAACTCCCAAGCACACCTCCTTCCAGTGCTTGACTCAGGTGCAACTCATCACATAGTCAACTCTCCTGACTACCTCTCCGAATCAAAACCAATCCATATGAGTATAGGTACTGGAAGCAAGGGTTCCTCACTGTCTGCTACGGCCATTGGCAACGCCACACTCCTGAATCACCTGGGGGAAGCAATTAGCCTCAACAACGTACTCCTGGTTCCCGCTCTCGATCAATGTCTTCTCTCACTCCCTCAACTAACAAAAACCTTGGCCGTCATCAATTGAGTTGGCTACTCAGGATACGAGATCTCTCTGGACAATTTTCAGTTCGTGGGCTCAGCTAAGAACCGCCTAGTGGAACTCTGCGGCACCAAATTCCTTTCATCCCCACCTAAGGGCAACCTACTCCTGAAGAGACCGCAAAATAAGAACTGGCACCAGCGCCTGGGTCATCCTAACAACGCGACCCTGAAAGTTCTTTTTCCAGGGTGTGCGCCCACCTCCGACTGTCAAATTTGCAGAAGCTGCAAGATGACAGCAACTCTGTTTCGTGGTCATTTTACCCCTGCCTCGCGGTGCCTAGAAACGATACACCTTGACCTAGTAGGACCATTTCCTGTGCAGTCCAACGGGGGATGCAGGTACTTCCTCAGTATTGTGGACCAATACTCAAGCTTCAAATTGGTCAGTTTCCTCCGCTCCAAGGATCAAGCTACCGCTGCCATCCAACAATTCATCAACCATGCCAAGCGTCTTCTCAAGACCAAGCTGGTGACAGTTGTCTCGGACAATGGGGGAGAATTCGTTAATGAAGAACTCAGTGAGTATTTTAAACTTCAAGGCATTCAACATCATCTAGCCCCGGCCTACACTCCTCAGCAAAACAGGCTTGCCAAAAGGACAAATAGATCCATCCTTGACAAAGCCCAATGCCTGCTAGTGCAGAGCGGGCTTCCCCCTTCTTTCTGGGCTGAAGCTGTTAAAACCGCCACTGACCTGCTAAATATTCTACCAGTCATTTCCAAAGATAGGGATGTGCCCTACAAAGTCTGGCACGGACAACGTTTCAACTACCATTGTCTAAGACCCTTTGGGTGCACGACTTTCTCTCACATACCTAGGGGACGAAGATCCTTCAAACTGTCATCAAATGGAGAAAAAGGCACGTTCCTTGGGTATACCAACGACTTCTCAACCTATAAAATCCTCGATCATGCCACTAAACGCGTGCGACTAAGCGCAAATGTGGTCTTCCTGGAAAATGTGTTTGACTATGGCATAAGATGCGATCCAGAGGACCTACCTCCATTTCCCCTACCTCATTGACCTCTGGCGCCCGAGATTACTGACTCACCCGCCACAGCCATTGACAACCCCAACAAGTCAACACTGCCTTCAACCAAGGCCCACTCTCCTGACTATAGTGCAATCTCTGCCAAGAACATTCTGGAGTACAAACGCCGTGGCGAAACCTATCCTGAAGCTCAGATCAACCTGAAAGATGTCGAGGTGTCAGATCCCAAAACTCTGGATGAGGCTCTGCGCAGCCCATACAAGCTTGAATGGATCGAAGCAATGGAAAAGGAACTCCTCAACCTGCTTTCTTATGAGTTGTGGGAGGAGTGCCAACGGAGCGACTCTATACAACCTCTCAATTGCATCTGGGTGTTCCAAACCAAAAGAGATCAAAGCAACCGGATCGTGGAGTTCAAGGCTCGCCTGTGTGTGCAAGGGTTCCATCAAGAGTTTGGTGTCAATTACACTGACGTGTTTGCCCCCACAGGGGACAAATCTTCCCTACGCTTACTCATCTTGCACGCGATTCAAAAGGGGTATCACTTCCATCAGCTGGATGTCAAATCAGCCTTCCTCAATGCTCCTCTCAACGAAACGATCCACGTTCAAGCACCCCCGAACGTTCCGGTTTTGGCAGGCAAAACCCTTCTACTGAAGAGAGTCCTATATGGGCTGAAACAAGCCCCGCAGATGTGGTATAACACCATGAGCGACTGGCTCCTCCAGGAAGGATTCAAGCGAAGCGAAGCAGATCGGTGTGTCTTCTGGAGAAACAAAACCTACCTGTATCTACATGTAGACAACATAGCCATCTTCAGTCCCGACCCTCAGCAATTTGTCAGTCTAATCTGGCACCGCTTCAAGATCAAAGACTTAGGGCCAGCCTCACATTTACTTGGAATGAACGTCACGCACACAGCCAACTCAGTCCATCTTGGACAGAAGACCTACATCGACTCGCTTGCAAATCAATACCAACTTCCCCTTCAAAAGCGATGCTCCACTCCATTCAAGCCCTTTGGGAAACTGTTCCCTGCGACAGAAGAAGAACACAAGCTCTTTCTGGAGACCGGCTGGAACTACCGGAAGCCCGTGGGCGAACTGAACTACATCAGCTGCAACACGCGCCCGGACGTCACATTTGCAGTAAACTATCTCTCCCAGTTTCTAAATGCACCCAGAAAGGTTCACTATGAAGCTGCCCTCCTAACGCTCAGCTATCTCCAGTTCACCCCCGACGTGGGCATCACCTTCACCAGGGATCCTCAAGATTCCGGTCTGAGTGTGTATGTCAATGCAGACTGGGCGACATGCCCAACCACCAGAATGTCGATAAGCGGCGTGGTTGTTCTATGGAACGGTAATGTGGTCGGATGGAAGTCACATAAGCAGCCGACGGTCACCCTTTCCACCACCAAGGCGGAGTATAAAGCGGTGGGCGAAGCGGTCAAGGAGGTTTTGTGGTTTAAATCACTCGCTGAGGAAGTGCTAGGCCTGACCATCAATCGACCAATCATCGTCCATGAAGACAACAACGGCTGCATCAAGCTGGCTAGCAACTCCGCCAATCATGCAGGCTTCAAGACCAAGCACATGGAACTGCGATTTCATTTCCTGCGAGAGGAAGTTGAAAAGGGTACGATACTGGTTAAGGGCATAGACTCCAAGGCAAATCCAGCTGACTTCCTCACCAAACCAGTACCGCGAGCAACGCTTCAGCGTCAACTTGCCCAAATCAAGGTAATGTCCTGCTCAAGCAAAGATTAAAGCCAGGGAGGGTGTTAGATTAAAGGAACAGGCACTGCTTGTGTGCCTTTAATCTTCCCTCAAAAATCTCACGTTGTGTGTTAACTACCCGCGTGCTGTTGGGATATTTTATTTATTCTATTTAATTTTATTTCTATTTCTTTCATCCTGGCCGTGCTCTTGGCCGCGCTAAACAGGCTACTCTGGTGCACATACTCCAGATGAGCGCTCCATAACCACTTTATCAACTGGCCCCGGCTCAGATCCTAGATGACTCTTCTCTTGTACGACTCCTCCGTTGTACCATCAACATCCTGAGATCTGAGCCCGGTAAGCCCTTACTCATTCATCTTGTCCTTATCTTTTCTTTCACTCTATTTCCATTACTCATTCGTCGACATCATCTCCTACAGTTATTGTCCTCCACTTTCTGATCTGGCACTACTCATCTGCTTCAGTCTACGGACTCTACTGGCTTTGAGCCTTTCTCTAAAGGTGTGACATGCCTTCTTGTTTTCTTCATCTTCTTTCATTTTCTTATTCATTTACTGAAATCAATCCTTTCTCTAAAGTCAAACATCAACAATAGTGTATGCAGGGTAGGGACTAGTCCAATTGCTAACTATACAGTAGTGATGGCTTGGTTAGACATAGATGCAAACTAACAAACAATGCATGACCAAAGATGGAAGTCCAAGGCTGTTTATTGGCCAGGGAAGGAGATTGGATCTCATAATGGATGGTCGACCGGTATGGAGTTAACTGCAAAGTTCGCAAGTATATACTGAGTTGGTTGCCAAGATTGGAAGGTCAGGGCGAGCCAGAGGAAATAGCAGATTGCACCATTGATGTTGTGCTTTTATTTGTGTCACGCTTTTAGACTGAGCTAGATGGTACTGAGGAGAGGATATGTCAAAGTGGTGAAGACAATAATCCGTAAGTGCAAAGCGTGACACTAAGAATAATACAAAACCACTTGTTGATTCCCTAGTGTTACCATCTTCCCAACTTGCATCAGAATAACCAACCAAGTCAAAGTTCAATGACTTTGAAAACTGCAGTCCCAGACTGCTTGTTCCTTTAAGATACCTCATAACTCTCTTAAACGCTGACCAATGCCTCATGCATGGTTTCTCTAAGTGTTGTGACAAAATCCCAATTGCATAATTAATATATGGCCTTGTACACTGCCCCAAATAATTCAAAGATACAATAGCTGATCTATAATCATTCCTGTATTGAACAAAATATAGATTCTCTTCATCTGTAGACTTTTCTAACCGAATGTTAGACTGCATTGGAGTACCGAACTCTTTTTCATCTTCTAAGCCATATGGCTTAAGTAGAGCTGACACATAATGGTTCTGATCCAACCTGATCCCATTCTTGCTCTTACTAACTTTCATTCCCAGCACCTGCTGTCCCAGACCAAGATCTTTTATCTTGAACTCCTTTTTGAGTGTCTCCATGACTCTCTCCTTACTATTCCCAATCATGATAATGTCATTGACCAATACAAAAAAATTGCATCCTTTCTCACAAAGAGACAAGGGTCAGCCGAACTTGTTTTGAAACCAATCTCTATCAGTTTCATGCTCATAGTATTATACCATGACCTAGCTGCTTGCTTCAATCCATACAGGGATCTACACAGCTTGAGGACATACTCCCCTTTATCTGCTGAGAGGAAACTCCTCACACAGATTTTCTTCATAGTTTCTGGCTTGGTCTCGACAAGCCATTCCTTGAAACCATCAGGAATTGACATATAAACAGTCTCTTCCTCTCCAAGTTTTGCATTCTCACAAAATCAGCCTGTCTGATTTCTTCACCCAACTCCACTGCCAAAGCAATGATGTACCTGAAGGTGTACAGCCTTCCACTTGGCAAGAAAGTCTCCTGGTAATCAATACCCTCTCTCTGTTTGAAGAACTGTGCAATGCATCTAGCCTTGAAACTCTTCAAAACTCCATTAGTATCAAACTTCTTTTTTAACACTAATCTAGACCCAACAATGGTCTTTCCTTTTGGAACTGAATCCCGCTTAACCAATTCAAACACACTATTATTCTCTAGAGAATCAAATTCCTCAAAAATAGCTGTCTTCCAATGAGCTCTCTCATCAGAATTTATAGCTTGGCCAAAGCTATTTGGGTTAACTCTATTACCCATTTCTGAACTGAACTGTAGAATCTCATTAAGCACACACTGTTCCTGAAGTGTATCTTCCTCATATTCCGCAGAAGCATAATGGGACTTCCATTCCCCATACCTATCAACAGGAATTCTCATCCTGCCACTCCTTCTAACTGGAGGTGGAGGCTCATCAGGTTCTGATTCCACAGACTCCCCTGAAGTGGGTACTGAACCCTCCTGTGGCACATCTGCCACCTCAATATAATCACTAATGATATTCACTCCAGCCTCTGCTGGGGAAATAGGCTCCAATTCTATTTCCTGCTGTGATTCCTGAACAGCACTAGGTTCACCCCTTTTGAGTGGAAAGGTACTTTCTTCAAATTTTACATCCCTACTAAGGATAACCTTCCTTGTCCCTGGACAATAAATCCTGTATGACTTACTTATTAATTCATAGCCCACAAGTGCCCCTGTTCTGGCTCTAGGATCTAACTTTCCAACCATCTTATTATGGTGGACACTATAATACACCAAGAAACCAATTGTTCTTAGGTGTGATGTTTTGGGGTACAACTTCCAAAACTAATAATGAGGACACTTCCCATTGACACTTACAATATTGTGCAACAGACACACTGTGCACACCAACTCAGCCCATAAAAACTTTGGTAGACCAGATTGAGCCATAATAGTTCTGACTTTGTCCAATAAAGTCCTATCCATCCTCTCAACTATCCCATTGTTTTTTGGAGTACTAGCAGTAGTAACTATATGAGTGATACCATAATCATTCAATAGTTTCTCAAAATCTTTACTCACAAACTCACCCCCTCCATCAGTAATAACCCTCTTGATCTCCCTCATCAAACCATTCTGTTTCCAGACTTTGAAGATTACTGAAACCTCCTCTGTGGTTTGATCCTTTGATCTTATTGGTTTTACCCAAACAAAATTAGTTGCTGTATCAGCCAAATTGATGAAGTATCTTGCCCCTCCAAGAGACACTGGCAAAATTGGCCCTTCCAAATCAATGGAGAATTCCTCTCTAGGAACTTCTGTGTGGTTTCTACTCTTTGAGAACACATTCCTGGTTTTGGCCCCTAAGGTACAACTCTCAGTGTGGTTTCCTTTACCTTATGGCCACTTCTATTGTGAGCAACAGTGCTCAGAGCTGAAATCTTGGACAAGTCAGCACAGAGCAACTTATTCCAAACTTGTCCACTCAGGATAGTTCTCCCATTAAAATCAATAACAAACTTATCTTCTTTAAGATAACAAATCTGGAAACCCTTTTTCCAGAGCACCCAAGAGACACAGGGTTATAAGGCAAATCTGGTACATAGAACACTTTCTCAACAATGATTTTGAAACCCATGTGATTTGCAAGAATAACTTTTCCAATCCCCTTAATCTGGATTGTTCTTCCTTTTTGGCCAATATATACAACACCATCAAAATCTCTAAGATTTGAAAACAAATTTGGCTCAAAAAACATGTGGTCTGTACAACCAGAACCAATCAAAACCCAAACATCCTCCTTCAACAATCCTCCTGTGAGGAATGATGAATTATCAGCCACTGATAAGTTCTCATTTTCAAGGTTAAGATTACACAGTTCATAATCAATCAAGTCCATCTCTTGATCCTCTTTGATTTTAGCCTTCTTGTTGGGGACTTGTTCCACAACAGCTTGTTCCATTGGAACATCCACTGCCACCATAGCAAAATGTTCCATGATAAGGTTGACCTCTTTGTCTTCCTTTTCACTTTCCTTGGATTTCTTCCTCTTCTTGGCCTCCTTGCAATCCTTTGCATAGTGCCCCTTCTTCTGAAAATTATAACACAAGACCTTTGATAAATCCTTTTTGGCCTTTGTCTTCTTCCCAGATTTTCCTGTCTTGCCCACCAGAGAAGTTCCTGTGCTCTCCTTCATCTTGAATTGAAGATCATCCTCTTCAATCCTTCTAAGCACATCCTCTTCTCCTGGAAGGGGATCCAACTGAGATATGATCCTGACCAAGGACTCATATTCTTTTGGCAGCTTCTGAAGAATTAAGAGTGACAAACACTCAAGATCCATGTTCAGCCCAGATGACTTGAACTTAGCAATACTAGATCTAGCTTCCCCCACAAATTGTCTACAGTTGCCAAATTTCAACATAAACAATCTATTGAAAGCAATCCCCTTTTGATGAACAGAGTCACCAGCATACTTTGACTTGAGAATTTTCCATAAAGCACTCCCCTTCCTCTTCTGTTCCACCAACAGAGTATCAGCAACCCATGTTACATGATGCTCATCCAAGTGTCTAAGAATAAGATGATAGGCCTTCTTCTCCACCTTTTAACTGATCAAAGTATCATCTCCTTTCATAATATCCCCACAACAGATGTTATCCAACTCACTTTCCATAAGGACAGCCCAAGCATTATAGTTCTGACTATTCAAATCTATCTTGGTGGAGCTGGAATCTGGGATATAAGACATCTTCTTGGAAAACTTGAGGTCCTTGCGGTTGTCCAAAGTAAGGTATAACGGTCTATCTTGCTTGGAAATAATGATGATGATGGTACTAATAATGTGTTAGAATTATGGCCAGCAATTAGATTAGGAAAATGAGAAGTATTTAAATCAAAAGAAATGCTGGACACTGGGTGTCAATATTGTCTAATGGGGCTCTCACAATGGGGCAATATCTTGGATGAATTTGATTGGAATGATAAATGAATGAATGGATAACAGCAGGGAGAAGAGCTCCTTAAGTACAAAAGATGGGCCTCTTGTGAGCCCAAGATACAACAAGCCAAAAGGCAAATTTTCCGCCCCAAAAGAGCTCTACAGGCTCTACTGGCCTTGTTACTTGGTTTGGACTACATCAGCCCACATGGCATCAGTCCCTGTACCCTTACAACCAGCCTATTCCGGTTATTTCTGGTGTTTCCACCTCAATGGGGCTGAACCAGCCCCTTAACTGTTCAATCCCCTTGGCTGGTTGTCCTTTACAACCAGCCATGATGACCTTTATTGCCTTGTTTACGGGCTGGTTGCCTCATGCAGCCAGCCCCTGGCCCCTCAAATGGGCCAGGTGGGACCCAGGGCACACCTGGATCCAGTCTCAGACTCACATGGGGGGGTGTGACCAGCGGACATGCTCTCCTCCCCCCTCTTTCTCTCAAATCCCTGGTGGGGGCGGTCAAATCCCCTCACCAGGGGCCCTGGGGGTTGATACCCCCAGGGCGTTGTCAATTAAGTTGGCCTGGGAGGGGATCAGGTCCTCCCAGGCCCATCGCTCCTCCCCCTTGGTAAAGGGGGGGGAGAGCGCCCCTAATCAGTCCCTTCAACCACTCAATGGTGGAGGGGTGATGAACTCCCCCCCACCTGCCATTTGCTCAGCTTGCGGCTGGCGCCGCCACCTCCTTGGGCAAGGGGGTGGTCAGGTCCCCCCTGCCCTGACCAACTGCGCTGTTGCGGTCAGTCGCTGGCTGGTTCAACCCAGCCAGCTCGCCCCCATCCCCCTTGCAATAGCGAGCAAGGGGAGGGGGAGCAAGCCGGGGCCGCAAGCCCCAGCTCTGTGGTGCTGGTTGCCTAGCGCGACCAGCCGGGACCGCATGGCATCCCACCGCGCAGGATCCCTTGGCCGCGCGACAGCCCCGCGGCGGGCCGTCAGGCCCCTGGGGCCGCACTGAGGAACACAGGCGGCCCTGAACGGGCCGCGACGCGGGCAGCGGCCCCTAGCGGGCCGCGAATGGGGCGGCGGCCTCAATGGGCCTCCCCAAGCCCGAATCATGAGAATTAGATACGTCCCAAAAGACCATAAAAACGTGTTTTGGCGCCCAAATGCCCAAAACCAATAACACCCACATAGGCCCACGTGGCCCATGTGATGTACAATGGGCCGTGGAGGCCCATTTTTGCATCCCATTTGGATTACACACTCCTATGCACATTACCTGAGTGCATCCGCATTTTAACAAGTAGGAGTTTGTTGGGGCCAAGTGTTTGGAGTGAGTGAAGATGGCGGGATAGGAGCCGGGGGAGGAACTGATGGAGGATGAAGGGCTGATTGAGCTGGATGGGGATGAGGGCAATGATGCTGAGGACACTGTTGATGTCAGGGAGCAAATCCAAGTCTGATGGGGAGGACAAGTGGCAAGGCGAGATGGGGGCAAGGGTCTTGAAGTGGCAATGTTCAGGGTCATGTTTGTTGCCATACTTGTCAACCAGGAATCCCACGGGATGCTGTTGAAGGGAGAAGGCGGAGGTGGAAGAGTCCCAGGAGGGATGATGGTGATGGTGATGGTGATGGTGGTGAAGTTGTGATTGGGACTTGGGGTGATGGTCCGAGTGGAGGAAGATTGGGCCAAGCGGGTCTTGGCCCGCGCGTTCCGCCAAAAGGCAGGGGGGAACAAAGAGAGAAGGAATCAAATGCAATGCCTAGGTGATGAGACCCAGAGAGGCCTGTCCTAGACCACTGGGACAGAGGAATGCTTGGCCGGATGAGGAAATTTGAGGAGTGATACTGATACAAAAAAAAAATTCCGATTTTTTTTTTTTTGATGAATGATGCCTAAATAGAAAAAATTGTAGAAAATTTTGAATTTTTCTGCATCTGGTCCAGGGTGTCCAGATTTGGTCACCACACTGGTTCACAGCCGGAATAACTAGGCACCCCAGAATGTTTGTTTTCTTATTTTCTTCTCTCTGGATAGGATTTTTGGATTATTGCTGGCTATGGATGGTTTCTTTTAGGAACAGGCATGGCACAAAGCTGGGTACATCAACGCAAGGACAAGCCGCGCATTTTGGAAGCAAACGCATGGATAATTTTAGACGGATGATCAGGGAACTAGGAAAGCGCATGGCGCGGAACTAATGTGGGTAGAAGAGCAAAGGCGTGGGCTTGGCAACAGGTTGGTGTTTTAAAAAAAAATTTCTTGTTAATTTTTCTTTGTTATCTTATAGATGGAAGGTGCAAATGGGTTTGGGCAGATTATTTTTCTTTCTATCTCTCATGGATGTGCGTGCCTGGCTTTTTTTCTTTGTACTCTCTCTTTTCTGTAAATGGGTACGGGGAACTGTGTGGCAGTTTGTCTGGGGCGGTCCAGGTACCTTGAGCAGATACTTCTCACTCTCACAGATTCCTCACTCTTGCAGGCTTCTCTTGAAAAGCGCAAATATTGTGCGCAGATGTTCTCTCACCGGATACTCTCAGTGGTGCGGAATTCTCACTCTTGCAGGTTGCTCTGAAAGCGCAGATCTTGTGCACGGCTCTTATTTCTCTCAAGGGTTCTCACAAGCCCAACGCCTGCTCAGGTTGGCGCGGCAAAAGTCCTTATCTTTGCATAGGCGTGGGGAATGATACAAGATAGATGAAAGGAAGAAAGGGAAAAGGGGGGCAATATGCCTACGTTGGCCAAGTCCGCATCACTTCCTCCACGTCCACGCCAGCCACCGTGGCTAGGGATTGCAAAGCCGCCACAACCTTGTGTTGCACATTGGCAGTGTGCGCGTAAGGAACCTCTAGGAATTGCCAGAGGAGTTTTTCTGTGTTGAACCTTGCCAAGGGAAGAGCCGGAACTAGGGGGATTTCCAAGATCTTGGCAGTTGCAGCCAGAGGGGTTGCAGCAGCTGCGGGTTCCGGTGATGACCTTGGAACCAGAGATGGTGATCGCGGCGGAGGAGATGAAGCTGGAGGAGGAGTTGGTCTTGGAGGAGTGGGAGGACATGGTGTCAGCGGAGGAGGAGCTGGCCTTGGTGGTGGTAGAGGAGGAGCAGCCAGATGGTTTGGGATCCTTGGGTCCATTGCTGGCATGTTCATTTGTACCCGCGCGGCCCACTCATGGGCAGCGTTCCAGAAGTCCTGGCGCCTCAGAGGTCCAGCACAGCGGAACGGCAAGCCTGAGTTGTGACTCTTGCGCAATGGTGGATTTTGAGGGGCGCTTTGTGGATGGTTGCAAGGCAAGCCAGGAGGGGTCCACTCATTTGTTGAGATCTCCTTGTTGCTTGAGATCACAAAAGAGTTGCAATGGGAACTCTTGCATGGGAAACCTTGAGGGTGGTTGCGCAGCATGCCCTTCAATGGGGAGCAGCAGCCTTGGCCGGCTTGGCATGGGACACAGGTTCGCCAGCCCAGAAGGATGCAGCAAAAAAGACTGTTCCAGCTGCAGTATGTGCAGCACATATTTGGTGAAGAGTGTTGGATAAGGCTTTTATTTCTTTCTTTGGTCCGATAAAGGGGTGCGGTTGGAGGTGGTATAGCTGTGGTATGGTTGGAGGTAGGTGAGATAGTGGTGGATCTCTGGGGACAGAAATCAAGTTGGGGGGGATGTAGTGGTATTTTATAGATGCAAGTTGGAATTGGCTGTGCTGCGCCCTCAGCAGTAACAGCAGTCTCAGCAGGGGTAAAGTGCTCAGCAATGGTTGCAGTTTTGCCGCAGCAAGTTGCACTGCGGGCTCAGCAGCAGTCAAATCAGGCTCAGCATCTGGAGACGCGGGATGGATTGGATCAGATTGGATTGGACAGATTGCGCGCGGATTGCGCATTGCAAGATGCAGATTGGATTGCACCAATATATGTTGGATATCTGGAATGGCGCATTGGGCAGATAAAGACATGCGCAGGGGGCTCCAAGTTGGGCGCGGCGCGAGGCCACGTCATGAGAAGGACAAACTGGGTGGACGTAATGGGAGGTGGGCAATACGGATGGATATGGGATATGGGTTGTGGATTATGGGATGGGAAGGATAGGGTTGAGGCTAGGGTTCTGTGCTTAGGGGTTTTATTTCATTATTCTTGCTTTTTTCTGGTTGTAATTAAGTTAGGGTTGAGGGGTAGGCTACTTAAGCCGCACCCTCAACCTGGATATCATGGTGGGCATGGATCACGGAGGATCACATTGGTTTTCATGGGTTTTTGAAGGATCTTTTCTTCTCAATTCTCTATCTCTCAGTCAAAGGGTGAACAGCCACACTCAGGTTTTCCAGACACAAGGGATCAAAAACTTCCAAACTTGTGAACCATTAAAGGAGAAGTCCTCTTCTGAATTCCACAAAGGGGACTTGGAAATCACCAAAATCCCCACGTATCTCTTCCCCTACATTTTCCCAACCGCAAACACCTCATTGCCATTCAGTTTGCCCCTCCAAACTCACAATTATAATTGCATACACACTTACTTTTTTTCACAGTAATCATTCATTTTCTTTCTTTCTCTGTTTCATTGTCCATTTTATCGGGTTCACACCCTTCCACAACATCAGCAAGCACAAAAGCCAGATTTGAATGCTGATTATCCTTGTTACTTCCTGCTAAAGCTTGAGTGACTGGCAAATTTTATGCCTGGGGAAGCTGTGGTTCAATCACAATAGGATTTATTTGAATTTGAGTTTAAAAATCTAGTGTTGCTCTCCACAGATTTGTCACCAATTTAGGAAATCAATATCTTTTTCATCACCAAAGAGAATAGTAGGGCGCTTGGTTCACCTAATTGAATTTTTTCTAATGGCTTGAAGAGGTTAGAAAGTTTCAAGTTGAAAGCATCTGGATTGACAGCCATTTCAAAAATTTGGCTTTTTCAACATCTACTTCAGATTCTTACCAGGACACTCATTCTCAAACAATCCATTTGAAGCCATGGATAAAGATTAAAGGAAGGAAAGAAAGCAATAGTTCAGGTATTATCTTGCATGCAGATTAGACTCCAAAATTTCACTCACTCATTAATTAATGAAGCTGCTTGAAAATGAACATAATTTTTTGAATGATTTCCCCTGGGTCCGCAACTGCAACTGCAGCATCTTTCCAAAGCTCAGGTGGCAGGAATCACAACTACACCACACGCGCCGGTGCAAAATGCTGATGTTGTCCAGCCATCCTGAAATCAGACCTTAGGAGATAGCAATTGAGGAACCATAACAAAGGAAGCCTAACCACCTTCAACTGAGGACCGTATTGACCGTAGGATCTTAAGACAAGTTTAAAGAACACCAGCGCAGACTTCAGGAGGAGAAAGAGTAAGATAGGGTGGATGTAATTTTCTCCTTTGTTTTAAGATTTTTTTTCTCTTTTGTCATGGCCAATTCTCTACTTTATCTTCTTGCTATCTATCAATCACAACTCAGTCATACTCTTCACTGTCTCAGGCCCAAATTCTGAAATCCTTGCTGTACTAAATCTGAAGTCAAAATTTAACTCTGACTTGTCAGACTGAGATCCATCCCTGGTGAATATCAAATCCCTGCTCAGAATCTGATCTTAGATCTCAACCATTATTCTAATATCTATTGCCTGTCCATTCTTCTTGTAAGCTTTTACTGTTACTACCATTTGATTGACTAGCTGCGACAAAGAAAGACTCATGAGATTACATGGTAGCAAGAGTCAGTTCTTGGCAGTCAGTAATGGTAGAACAGAAAAGCAATTAGATCCAAAATGGCCAACCTACAAGAACTTGGAGGCACTCAAATAGCCATTACCAATTCCAGTGTCTCAGAGGGAAAAGATTTCTCCACAAAGGCAAAGCTTCCACTACTCACTCAACACAAATGGTACAAGTGAAAAGCCCAGTTTGAAAATCTCATCATCAGCAAGGGCCACAAGGAACTACTCAATGAATAATTGATAAAGAAAAACCAAGGCACAAAGAGATTCCGGAAGAAGAGAGCACTAGCCATTATCCTACTGTATGAATAAGTCAATCAAGAACTTGAGGATATGTGACCCCTAATTGTAAGGACTTCTCAAAGGCTTTGGAAGACCTAGTAAAGGCATGCTGTGAAAATTCCCTAATAACTTTTGGCAACCACATCTCACAACTTGTTCACTTAACGTACCAAACCTCAAGCTCAATCTGAGAGCATGTTGTTGAATTTTGGGAAAAATATCTTTCACTCAAGGACCCAAATAACAAGGAAGAGAACATCAGCATATCTTCCCCCCTTGCGGCAATATTTTTCCTCAAAAGTTTCTGCCTAGACCAGTCCCTCAACTGGCTGATTCAGTCATGTCACAACATCAAAACATTCAAATTTGACCAAGTCTACAATTGCATCCTGGCTGAAGACACCCGCTGTCAAAGCAAAATCTCAGAGACAGCATACTCCACTTCACTAAAGAATTGTAGGGTCAACTCTGATCAAATTTTTTGTCAAGCAAGTCAACAAGGATCTGGGTCTAGCAGGCCAAACCATGCCAATACTCCCAAACTGGCTGCACCAACTAAACACCACCCAAGCAACAGACCTAAGTGTAAACCCAATCTGTCTCAAATCAAGAAGTTGATTTAAATCCTAACTAAGGAACTGCAAGAAATAATAGCTAATGAGACAGTTAACCATGTAAAGGAAGAATCCAAACCTCCACTAGCTGACTACGCAAATGACCCTGCAGAATCTGAGGACTCCAATTTCTTCATTGACAAATGTTGATATTCCACCTCCTCATCCTCCCACAACACCTACAAGCTTATTTATAACTCCAGTGCCACCCAATCAACTTTCATCAACCTAAACCTACTCAGTGAGGTCAAACGGCATGACAAATGACTCAACACCTACGGAGGTCATGTCCAAATTACCCACGTAGGAAGTCTAAAACTGGGACCCATGCTTGTTCACCCAGTATACTATTCCCCAACCCGACCTAGGAATCTGATCTCTGCATCCAAAATAGAAGACAATGGACTGAAGATAGTCCAAAAAAACCAAGTGGTACTTTTCAAAATGGCTGATACAGTAGTGTTTACATTCAACCGCGTAGTTAACCTCTACTCCACCATGATTAGACCAGAGTCTTCCATTCTGGCCATTGGGGATAACTCAATGGTATCAGACTTGCATGTTGTCCTTGGAAACCCGTCAGATAGGTATCTCAAGGAATTTCTTTGTCAACATAATCTTACGCACAACCCCTTACATACATCAAAAACCTGAAAAATCTGCAAATCATGCAAGTTGAAGAGATCACCTCACTCAAACCCTCTCCCTCAATCCCCTTCTCCTTTTCACACCATAAACACTGACATTCTCTAAATCAACCCTTTGTCAAAACTTGGTTACCAATATGTTCTTGTACTTGTTGATGACTACAGTTGTTTTAATCAAATCCATCTGCTTAGACTCAAGAGTGAGTCTGAACAGAAAAACATCTCTTACCTCAACAAGATTTTAAACCATCTACAAATTATCCCTGCAATATTTCACTCTGACCAAGGGAGGGAATTCTTGTCTGCAAAGGTTGTGTCCAAACTTTCAAATTGGGGGATCACCATCAAACAGGGCCTAGCTGACACCCCTCAGAAAAACAGCTTGGCAGAGCAATTCAACCGCAAACATCTGAAAACAATCCAATGCATGATGGCCCAATTGAATGTACCCATCAACTACCAGGATCAGGCAGCAAAATATGCCTCAATGCTAATCAATATTCTTCCCAGCAAGTCCTTAACTTGGAAATCTCCAGTCGGTACTCTATCAAAAAAAGACTGCTGCATAGAGCCAATCAGGAACCTCAATTCACTCATCCCCTTTGGCCTGAAGGTCCAAGTACACCACAAACCTCCCTCCAAGGTTCTGGCTCCCACATTCCCACTTCAGTTCCTAGGATATGAGCCTTACTCCAATGCATGCAGGTTCCTAGACAGCTCTCAAAAATCTGACACTGTTAGTTGCAATTTCTTCATATCACCTTACTTGTTCAAGTACCAGTTGCCTGACGCTCTGAAAAAACTCCCCTTGTCTCTCCCTATTGCTGTATTGACATCCTGTGATTCCAATCCCCGGCCTAAGACAGTTGTTGTTTCTCTACCACGTCTGGCCTACCCTGTTTGGCAACATACCTGCTCATGTACCCCGCCTGATGCTGAGCCATCTTTCACACCAGTAAGTCCCTCCCCTCAAATTCCAGCCATGCCAACCACTGTAGGTAATACTCCTGCTGGGCTCCCCCTGAAGAGGGGTTACTCCTACGTACCCTAATACAATGTTGCCCCAAAGAACATCACATCCAACATCAGTCCCTTGGCTATTGTCACAACATCCAGACAACCCAACAATCACACTCCGCAGGAAAATCAGTCTGACAATGACCACAATTCTCACTTGAGAAAAGTTGTTACGGTGAATGAGGCATTCTTGGACCCCATCAACAAGCCAAAATGGATCAAATAAATTTCTGCTGAGAATCAATCCTTCCTTGCTAGGAATACCAGTACGCTGGTTTCCCCCCCTAAAAATGAAATTGTCCTAGGTGGCATGTGGAGGCTGGTGAAGAAGAAGGAGAAGATTGGTGAAACAATCCAAAGGAAATTGCACTGGGTGTGCTTTGGTAACCACCAGCTGCCACAGTGACATTACTTCAATACATACTCAAGTGTGGGAAGGAAAAAATCCATGAAAACTCTACTCATGCTGGCGGTCCAACACAATCTGCTGGTGGCCCAATTCAATGTTGAGACTGTGTTATTACATGGGGATATTGACACCATTGTAAACGTCTTGCAGTTCTTGGGATTTGAGGTCCCAGGTAAGGAGGATTGGGTGTGGAGGCTTAAAAAATTGCTATAGAAAACTAAACAAGCACCTCAGTGCTGGAAACACCATTTGAAAGAAACCCTAGCTAAACTTGGAATCTTTCCGTCCAAAGCAGATGAGTCAATTTTCCTCAATGAAATCCAATTTCTACTGATTCATCTTCATGTGGACAATGGGCTTCTGGTGGGAAAATCAAAGTCTGAGATGGAAACCTTTCTGGCTCAGCTGAAGAAACATTATGGCATCAAACACCAGTAATGGCCCATGCAACACTTGGGGTATATTTTTGACTGGAAGGGGGATAATGGCATTATCATGCACCAGAAGGATCATTGTGAAAAAATCCTGGAAGAATTCTCAATGAATCAGGCAAGACCAGTCCAAATACCCGCACCTGCCAATTTGCTTAAACTAGTTGACAAACCTGGCAAAGTTTTTAATGTTAATATGATGGAAAAGGCCTTTGGAATGTTGAATCACCTGGCTCTTCACACCCAACTGGAAATTACTCATACGGTGAACGTACTGTTGCAACACACATCAAAGACTACCCAACACCACTGGTTGGTTTTTAAAAAACTACTCAGATACCTGATGGGGACAACCTTGGTTGGTTTCCAGTATTTGAATTCAAAAGAACCAACAGAAAAACTATGTTGATGGGCTGATTCTGAATAAGCAAATGAAACAATCATGAGAAAATTCAGCTCCAGATTTGTGGTTAAATTATATGGGAACCCAGTATACTGGCAATCAAAAAAACAGTCAGTAGTAGCCAAGTCAACTACGGAAGCCAAATTCCTAGAAATGAATCACTGTTCCAAACAACTACAATGGATGAATCACCTCCTCACAGACCTGGGGTACAAGGTACCTAGTCCCACTATCATGAATGATAACTCAGGAGTAAATTTCATCAGCAAGGAAGCTCAGTTAAACTCTAACTCCAAGCACATTGAAGTCAGGTACCAGTTTCTCCGCAATCTGGTTTCCAAGTTCTTGATCTCAGTCAAGCAGGTGTCCACCCAAGATATGAAAGCCAACATACTCACAAAGCCCCTGGGTCCAACCAAAGTAGAAGTTGCCCTACTTCAACTAAACCTGACTTGGACAAAATAAGGAGGAGTGTTGTGAATTATTTCCCCCAGGTCAGCAACTGCGACCGCAGCATCTTGCCAACGCTCAGGTGGCCGGAATCACAACTACACCACATGCGCCAGTGCAAAATGCTGATGTTTTCCAGCCCTCCTGAAATCAGATCTTTGGAGATAGCAATTGAGGAACCAAACCAAAGGGTACCTAACCACCTCCCACTGAGGACTGTATCAACTGTAGTATCTTAAGCTTAGTTGCAAGACCACCAGTGCAGACTTCAGGAGGCGCAAGAGTAAGATAGGGTGGAGGTAATTGTTTCCTTTGTTTTAAGACTGTTTTTTCTCTTTCTTTCATGGCAAATGCTGTACTTTATTTTCTTGCTATCTATCAATCCCAAATCAGTCATACTCTTCACCTTCTCAGGCCCAATTCTGTAATCCTTGCTGTACTCAATCTGAATTCAAAGTTTAACTCTGAATTGTCAGACTGAGATCCATCCCTGGTGAATATCAAATACCTACTTGGAATCTGATCTTAGATCTTACCCATTATTCTAATATATATTGCATGTCCATTCTTCTTGTCAGCTTTTACTGTTACTAACGTTTGATTGACTAGCTTCAATAAAGGAAGATTTGTGAGATTACACATAATAGGGTTTATCAGAGTTAGTAAAACCACAATTTCTATAATGGTTTCTCTCAGTGAAATACCGAAATCTCAAAAAAAACATCAAAAATAAAAATGAAACCCACTTATTTCACACCAGGTGTGTCAGAGTTACCTGGAAATAAGTGAGTTTTTTCCAATATAATATATAACTCTTTACCCTATCTATTTCTCCTCTATAATCCCCATTCATCATCCCCCAATCCTCAGGCATCCACTCATTCTCAGAAAAATTGATCAGAACTTGATTTAAATCCAAGATTCTATCAATTTTCTAGATTTTCAAGCCCTTGAGAACAATTGAAAATCCAGGAAACTGGCTTGATGTATTGGTCTCTCCTAAATTTTTCTGGGCTCACTCTTCTGTTGGTCACTTTTCTATACTATCCTGTGACATCTTGCTTGTCCCTGAAAGTGCTTCTAAATTGATCTCTTCCAGAAAGTAGTTCAGGAACTGAGACAAGAAGCACAAGGGAAGGTCAAGAATGTTACCATCTGTCAACCTGTGATGAGAAATATTTTCTCAAAAGTCTGCACTTGAAATTTTTTGCCTCATCTCCTTTATCTTTGTTGTGAAGAGACCAGCATCAAACTTCCATAAAACTTTGACTTTCTTGAAGTGTACTAAACTGCAAAGATTTCCAGCCGCCTACACAACAACACCACTAGTCCTTTGAATGTAGGACCACCTACCCCCTACCAGCCATCAATACTTCATCATTGTCATCCAGAGTGTCAAATACTCAATGAAGGACCCAACCAAACCACTCCTCCAAAACCTCAATCAATCAATTAGTTCTGGTTCTTAATTTTGTTTTAACCAACCAATCATCAATTTGAAAAATCCACCAGATCATCATTATGGCAATCCATAAGCCTCTAGTTGTCATTTTAACCTGGAAAAGATCAAGATTTCCAGGATATTCAAACCCAAGGATGAAGAGCCTTGTTGAATTCAAAATTGTGTTTTTTTCTTCTCTCGCTTGTGTAAATCAGTTACTTCCCCTCCACCATATGATTCCCAAGAAATCCTTTAGGTTTATATATCTACCATTCTTCTCACCATTCAGATATTGCATACAGGTTGGGAAATTAATCTTAAATGGACCAAATTGGCCCATCATGTCTTTCTAGTCCCTTTCATCAGCAGTTTTGGTAGAGTTTGGTCAGCAGGTGATAACCACTTCAAACTAAAACATGAAAAAACAATGATTACTTGATTACAAGTGACATAAAAGAGGAAAAAGGGGTCCTTTGTGCCCTGTTATGTTGCTTGTAATCAGGTGATGATTTTTTTTCATGGTGCTACTGTATCTACATGCTAGCTCACCAAAAAGTCTCACCTGTACTTACTAAATTGCTGGAACCTGTGGTTGGTTTGCATGCTTTTGTTTCATGAATTTATTGTTTCTTTTTTTCTTTTATTTTTTATTTTTTTGAAAAAAGGAATAAATCAAAGCTTAATTCCTAAAATTTTTTATCTGAGAAAGGTAAACCATCAATTCAGGCAACAAATGCTTTGCCATTTTCTTATAGCTTTCTTTCCTGGGCAACTGAAAGTGAATTATGGGAACACCTGCCCTTTTTCAACAGGAATCAGTGTATATTTTAAATAGAAGATTAGAAAAATGCATAGTCACCCGGAAAAAAGTTCTTTTGATCAGCTAGCCCATGTTTTTTTACTCTTAATTGGAATTAGAAAAACCAAAACTTCCTGAAAAACTGGGAAGTTTTCACCTGTTGCGTGAAGGATTCTGGGGTGGTTGGTTATTGAATTTGATGGGAGTTTTTTTTGGAAATCACCTATGATATTTATATGCGCGCGCTTTTGAACTGATGCAGAAACTCCAGATCCGGATACCCTCAAGTCTTGACAAGCAAACCACCTCCTGTGTTGTAATAAAGACTGAGGAGGCCTCTGGAATGTCTTTATTTCTGCTACTCACTCTAATTCTCATATCCACTCACCTCACTCAAAATCTAGAATCACTTCAAGATCATTGCAAACTAGTCTCAAATCATCTCAAGCTGGTAATTCCAAACGCTAATTCAACACTCCAATCTTTCTCAAACTAATGGACTAATCTCTACTCTCCAGGTCTACTCACTTCAACCAGAAGGTCTCAAGATTGATTCCTCAGCCTCTTAGACTGCTCTCAGGTTCTGAATTTGATCTCCTTTTCTTCAAACCATGATTCTCAAAGTTTCTTAATGTTGGAACAACTACTTCATAGTGTTTGCAAATGTGTCTCAATCAAAGTAGTTGAATATTCTGTGTGGAGCTATTGGGCCTATTTCTCTTAGACTTCCTGTTGGTATAATTCCTTCTTTCCTTCATTTCTTCACAAGACTGTTTGTTTCATTCACTCATCTCAACCTATCTTTGAAATCAAATAGTGGTCCTGGTCCACTGGGTAATTCAGTGTTTTCATGGTTAAAAGCCTTTTCTTGATACAACTGGTGCAATGGAACCCACACCAGGACCAGGGGGGATAGCTACAAGAGGGAAATAACAATCAAAACTCTAATAAAATCAACCCCACTTTTAAACAAAGACAATTATTTCATTTGGAAAGTCAAGATGGAGATTCTTTTTGACTTAATGGGAATTCTTCCAATCATGGAGGATCCAGAAAATTGCTCTCAACTAGACACATAAATCAACCGCAACACCGCTCCATTCATTCTTGCCAAACTAGAGCCGTCCACTCACTCCAAAATTGTCAACTTGGCCAATGTTTGTAATTCTAAAAGCATTTGGCATGCCGCAAAATACCACTTTGTCTTGTTGCAATCAGAAAAAAAGCAAGTGTCTTCAACGCCTTTCTATATCTTCCCTTCAGCAAAGAAAACATAGAGAAATTTTTCACAAAAGTACAAGTGCATCTGAACAAATTGAGCAAGGTTGGAACTGACTTAACTTCTGATATATTAGCCTATCTACTTCTATTCAAATTAACCCCTAATCTGAAAGTCATTTCCTCAAACATAACCCATGGAGAAAGGGGTATCAACTTTGACTTAGTCCTGAATCACCTCATTCAGTTCATGAATGAAAATGTTGCCAAAGTGAACAATTTCACCTTATCTTTGAAAGCTGAGATCAGCCTTTTCAAAGATTATCCACGTTGCGCTAATGGCATCCATGACGCATTGGTGAAGAACCACTCTTGCAAGAATTGTTGGATTGAATTCCCAGAGCTTAGACCCAAAGACTTCCAACCCAGAAAAAGCAACAAGAAGAAAAAAAAATATGCCAACTTCTTCTCTTACTTCCACTTCCTCACCAACAGTCAGTTTGACAACATCATCCAATTCATCCTTGATTCTGGCTGCTCTATCCACATGATCAATGACAGAAGTAGGTTCACTCAAATTTCAGACAAGGATGGTTCAGACATCATCAAAACTGGGAGTCCTGGAGCTGGACTACCAATAATGGGACATGGAGCTGCAAGGCTAAAGTTTGGAAGATCCAATCTAGAGTTGAAAGAAGCTGCCTGGACTCCTGAAGCAAATTTCAATCTCCTGTCAATGGAAGCCTTCCTTAGTCAGGGAGCCCTCCTAACAAGCTACAACATGTGCCATCCACAAGAATTTAAGCTCACCAAAGACGGTCAGACAATTCTCAAAGGCCAGATTATCAACAATCTGCTCATGATCAATTCTCCCAATGACCATGCCTTTGTTGCATCCATCAGCAACATTGCTGAACTCCACCTCAAAATAGGAAATCCAAGTATTTCCAGAATGGATAAATACCTTGGTTCATCAATGCCCAACAAAGGAAAGAAAAACTTTCAATGTGAGGGCTGCAACAGATCCAAGATCACTACGTCCCCATTCAGAGAAGTGTTGACTCAAGCCTCCAAAGTCCTCCAGCGTATTCATGTTGATCTCATGGGGCCTATCAACCCAATGGCAAAAGGGGGCTACAGATTTGTCTTGACCCTTGTTGACAACTTAAGTGGCTACATTGGCTGCTTTCCATTGAAAAGCAAAAACAAGGCGGGGCAGGTTCTTCAATTTGTCATACAGAATGAGAACCATCAATTGGGATATTACCCAACTGAACTGTGTAGCAATGGAGGAGGTGAGTTTATCAACAAAGATCTCACTACCTTTCTAGAAGAAAAATCAATACAACGGGTTGTCTCCAAACCCTATAATCCTCAGCACAATGGACGGGCTGAATGAGCAAACCAAACAAAATCCAAGTCTGTACAATCAACACACACTTCCTCAAAAATTCCCCAATCATATTGGGATGAAACAATCAGGAGCTGTTCTCTATCTCTCAATCAGATCCCCAAAGACTTGGTATTGATGCCTTGGGAGCACATGCACATGTCTTGACTTCCAAGCAATTATCTCAAACCAATTGGCTCAAGTCTTACTTATCTGAACCTTGGAAATTGCAAACCAAATAATTTTGAAGAAAAAGGCGCTTGGGGAAGACACATAGGATATCAGCCAAAAATCCTGTCATACAGGGTGCTCACGCAGTCAGGCTCCATGGTAGAGACCAAGAACGTTGGGTTCACAAGGTCAGTTCCTCTCCAAAGGATGACTGGCCAGAAGAATTGAAAGACTGGACAACACCAGACATCACACATCCCACCTTTAATTTTCAACTTCCCAAATCAAATTTCAAGCCTGAACAAGTAGACCAGTCTTCCGCCAGCTCCAAATACAAATCTGAAGACTCCAGGAGCAATGTGGAGACTTTCATCAACCAGATAACCATCAGTAAAGATCCCTCCAGAGTGTTGAGGGACCAAAATCACCTCAAAAAGCCCCAGCGCTACGGGTACTCAGCAAGTTTTGTGCAAAACAATGTATTTGAGGCCATCAATTACAAACCCTGGCACAAATCCCTTGAAATGGAACTCAACACCTGCAAGGAACCTGGAGTGTGTGAGGACTACTTTGAAGAAGAGCCCAAAAATTTACTTAATGTAACGTATGCCTTCAAAACCAAGAAGAACACTCATGGCGGATCCAAAAACTACAAGACAAGGGTCTGTGTTCAGGGATTCAGTCAAAGGTATGGGGTTGATTACCTCAACACCTACACCCCAACTGGAAAGGTAGCCTCTCTCAGAGCAGTGCTTCTTTTGGAAGTTTAGAAGGATCTCCCCATCCTCCAATTTGACTTAAAAGGAGCTTTCCTCCAGGCTCCCCTCAACAAAGATGTATACATAAGAAGACCAACTGTCTCAAAGCAAAAAAGCCCAACAATAAAGCTTAAAAAACCCTCTATGGACTCAAACAGGCTCCAAAGAATTGGTACAAGACACTAAGCAACTGGATACAAATTCAAGGTTTCACTTTATTGGATGTCCATGTTTATACCTAGGAAATGACAAAAGGTCCACTATCATTGTCCATTTCAATGACCTGCTGATGATTGGAGACATAGAGACTTTCAAAGCAAGCTTTCTCAAAGAATTTCCCAACTCCTTGGCCCATCTCCCAAATACCCTGCTGGGGATGAAGGTTGAATTCAACAATAATTCCATCAACCTCTCACTTCCCCTGCACATAGAAAAGGGACTTGAGGAGATGAAAATGATGAGCTTCAAATTCTCAAATACCCCATGTACTCCCAGCCTTCAGCTGACATCTGCAACCAAGGAAGAAATGGAAGAGCTGAAATAACTGAATATGAAGTACAAATCTACAATTGGGAGACTCAATTTAATTGCCCAGCTGGCTTGAACCAACATAAGCTTTGCTGTTTTGTCACTTGCACGCTTCTCTGAAAATCCCAGCATCAAAAACTGGAACAAAGTATTCAGAGTGTGAAAATACTTTGCCAGGACTAAGGAACAATGCCTCATAATGTCAAAGAAGCACAGAAGCAACAGCCTAAAATTCTACAGCAACGCCACCTGGGCCGACTATCCTAAAACCAGGAAGTCTCAAACCGGTTTCATTTGTTTTTTCAGAGGAGCCCCATCTACTGGACCTGCCACCGTCAGCAAAACATAACTCACTCATCTACCAAAGCCAAGTTGAATGCCTTGAGTGATGGCCAACTGGAACCAAGGTGGATTAACCATATGATGGCCAAGCTATGGAGGATTAAGTAAATTCCCAGCTGTCACCTCGTTGACAACAAAGGACTCCTTGACAAAATTGTCAATTTTGGCTCAAATTCTAAGACAAAATTCATAGAATTACAAATAAAAAGCTTACGCTCCAATTGCAAGGAGGATCTGATCAAGGTTCAACTTGTGAAATCCGACTTAATGGTAGCCAACGCTTTGAACAAGAGTGCCAATCCAACATCAATCTCACAACTTGTGAACCAGGTTAGTGTTTGAAATCTGTGTGTTGAATTAAGGGGGAATGTTGGAAATCACCTCTGATATTTGTATGCGCGTGCTTTTGCACTGATGCAGAAACTCCAGATCTGGATACCCTCAAGTCTCAACAAGCAAACCACCTCCTGTGTTGTAATAAGGACTGAGGAGGCCTCCTTACTGTCTTTGTTCCTGCTACTCACTCTAATTCTCATATCACCTCACCTCAATCCAAATCTAGAATCCCTTCAAGATCATCGCAAACTAGTCTTGAATCATCTCAAGCTGGTAATGCCAAACGCTAATTCAAAACTCCAATCTGGCTCATACTGATGGACTAATCTCTACTCCCCAGGTCTACTCACTTTGACCAGAAGGTCTCAAGATTGATTCCTTGGCCTCTTAGACCACTCTTACCAGTAAGCCGCTCTCAGGTTCTGACTTTAATCTCCTTTTCTTCAAACCGTGATTCTCAATGTTTGTTAATGTTGGGACAACTACTTCATAGTTTTTGCAAATGTTTCTCAATAAAAGTAGTTGAATATTCTGTGTGGAGCTATTGAGCCTATTTCACTTAGCCTTACTTTTGGTATAATTCCTTCTTTCCTTCATATCTTCACAAGACTGTTTGTTTCATTCACTCATCTCAACTTATCTTTGAAATCAAATAGTGGTCCTGGTCCACTGGGTCATTCAGTTCTTTCAAGTTTTAGTGTTATGGAAAGTTGTTGAAGCTTGAGAAAATGGATCTTTGGGCAAATCATGGTAGAGCTGGATTGTAAATTTGATTTTATCATCAAAAAATTTGGCTGGGGATTTTTGGATTGGACAGGGCTTGACCAATGTCTACAATCCCCAAAATAGTCTTCCAGATTAAGGGTGGGGTGTAGGGCAATACCTTGATGGCAATGAGTTAAGAGACCAGGGTATGTTATAAGGTACACATAGTCATGAATGTTGAATTACAGACGTTCTTAGTCCATTGAATGGGTTGGATGTTGTTTAGGGCCTCAGAAGCACCTTGATCAGCCTTGAGGATTTATTTGACAAAGGATGCAAGTTGTCTGCTGGACTATAGCCTCTGATTGCAATTGGGAAAAAGGAGTGGTGTACAATTGGAGGAGATTAAAAATTTTACAAATCAATTGCAAGGAACAAGGTTGGAGTAATGGTGAGGAAAATTGATGAAATCTAGGGAGAATCCTTTACCCTTGTAGAGACCAAAAATAATCCAATCCTGTGCGCCATGGAAAACAATGGGAGAAATGGAAGAGGGAGCAATGGGGGACTTGTTGAGTTGATGCTGGATGATGGGCTTATTTAAACATGGAAGGAGCTTAAAAATCCCAAATTATGCATACAGAGGGGATTTTGATGGATGATGATCCATAAAATGGCGGTTTTGATACACAAAACAACCCATTTTTTTGAAAACACCCATTTTGAAATATACAAGTTAAGGGGTATATGTATTTCAGAAACCCATGATTAAAATGGTTTTTTGGTGAAAAGAAACGCCTGCTTTTCTTTCTCTGGTAAATTCTAATATTTCTTAAAAGGCTCGCTTGACGTACCAAAAAAAAATTCTCAGATTTTGGTGTAAAATGAAAAAAGGACCAGACATACAATAGAGAAAAATAAACTCAATAAACATTTATCAAACTCTTGACATAGATCAATTTTCCAAGGTATATTATGCTTTTTTATTGAGCTCAAGATGTATCCCTTGCTCTTATTTTGTTCATTTTCAGCCCCAGAAACATTGAAACTGTCTGAAGAACTACATTCTTGAGTCATGATTTCAAGGAAGGCTTTACTCCAAGTGTTTTTCCCTTGAAAAATATAGATCTGTTGGGGTTACTTGAGGCAATGAAGATAATGACTCTTAAATTTTTTTGAAGAAAAACTTTTTTGAGTCATGGGGTACCAATAAAACTATCAAAATGAAAAACACAAGGAAAACTATGAAAAAAAAATGGCTGCACCTGCCAGCAGGTGTTGCCCCTGGGATGTTGATTGAAACCTGTTTTTACTATGTTGAGGTTTTGGATTCAAAAATCAAATTTATTTCTGGATAGTTTCAGAATATTATTTTTACTATGTTAAGGTTTTGGAGTCACAAATCAAATTCATTTCTGGATAGTTTCAGAATATTCCTTCCCCATATTTATGTAATGCATGGATTGAATTGAAAATTTTTACATAACAGGAAGAGTTGTGAATTTATTTATTTATTTTTAATGCCATAATTTTTTTACCACTGTTGAGAAATTTGGTTCAGAGCTGTGTTTCATGGACTTATTTTTTGGATTGTTATCAAGCTTCAAAAAAATGTTATGAATTTTGTTGAAAAAAAGGAAATTTAACTTTTATTTACCAACTTATGTTTTTTATTTCTCCTTGAAGAATAAATTTCATCCCAGTTGCACATATGAATCTGATTTTGGAAAAAATAAAAATTTAGAAGATGATCTTTTAAAAAATTTTAGAAAACATGACCTGGATGCCCTCAGAGCCATAACCCACATGCAAAAACAAATCATTCTATGAAGAATGATTCTACCTTTAACCAAATTTATTCTTAATCATTTTTTTTAATTGAGCTTTTCATCAATACATGAAAATTTAATTTCTTTTGTCTGTTTCCATTTTGAATTTGGTTTTGAATTTTTATTTTTACATTTTTTATCAATCCCTTTTTTTTTTGTTTTGGTTTATTTTTTTGGTTGTTTTTTATTATTTTTAAAAATATTTTTAATTTTTTTTTCATTCTGGCCATTATTTTTTGGGAGTTACATTTTTCAAGCCCCCAACCCCTGATTTTGCGCAGTTTTGATATTTCCACAACTTCTTGCAACATCCCAAATCCATGCGGTAATGCTTAATTTCATGCTGTTTTGCAGGGTGTTAAAAAAAAGAAAAGAAGAAATGAGTTTCCAGAAATGCTGTTGAAACCTCTGTAGTGGAAAGATGAGAGTTTTTGGCCCAGCTAAAGGCCTTCAAAATTACATTCAAAAAAATTAAAAAAAAAGTGTTATGTCTCAAATTTTATTGCATGTTTGAATTTTTCATTTTTATGATTTTGGAAAATCTGAGGGGACAAAAAATTTCCAAACAAGTCAGGCGCTTCAAAAAGAATTTCTTTAGATTTCAATTACTTCATTTTTGTGCAAGGAAATCGGATTAACATCAAAAAATAAGACATTCTTTTCAAAATATTTTTTCCATATCTTTCCAAAGAGTTTTCCAAATTTTGAGCTTGCAGTCTTCTAGAAGGAATTGAAAAGGGCACAAAAAATCATTTGGGTATTTCTAGGATCAATTATTTACCTAAGGATAATTGATACATCTACAACAATAACAGGAAATGTATATTTTGGGTTGCATTTTGAAGCTGTTCCTGATACTATTGGAATTTGAAGAGGATCAAGAGAAGAAAAGATGATGATTCAGATGCAGATGCTTATATTCATCCAGGGAATATAATGTTGTCTCCCACAGCCACAGCCTATGAATTGAAAAAGGTGTTTAAATTTCTGAAATAATCTTGCTTTATGTTTCATTTATTAACCTGTCCTTTTTTTTGGTGATGATATTCAAGGTCACAACATTGTCTTCTGAATCTTCTGATAATTATGAAGTGGTGAATTTTCATAAAGAAATCATAAAGTGTTTTTTGCATTTCATCTTAAATAATATTAATAGTTTCTTCCTAAGAATCCATGCAAAAATCCCATCTTACCCAAGACAGCCATACCACAAATTTTGCATGTTCAAGGGTGATGGGTGATGAAAGGTGTGGGTCTACATCAGAAGCAGTCAAATTGGTCCATAAATCTGAACATTTGATTTCAGTACCCCAGTAAATGATCAAAGAAATGGAATCAAACTCTCTCTTCAGGGATGAAAATTTCATGGATCAAGAGTGGGATGAAAATTATGACAAAGCAAGAAAACATGTCAACCACACTCCTGGACATGCCTGTCAAATTTACTGGATGAAATTGCTGTGCCATGATTTCTTGCTGGAAGATATATACAAAATGCCAGTGATACCTTTATCTAAGGTGATGCCATGGACTTATTTGGCCCTTAATTCCCCTCCAACTGCAACTTCTCAAAAATCTCCCATATTTTGAATTATTATGGAAGATTCTCAGCACATAGCACCACAAAAAAAGTAGTGGCACATGCTAGCAAGTGCCATCAAGGAAGCTCTGGTTGAAGCTCTGTCCAATCTCTAGTTGAAGGTATTTTCATGCTCTAACATGTTTTTGGTTCACAGTGACTGTGCACAATGCAGAGTGACTGTGTGCAATGAACAGCAACTGTGCACAATGCACAGCCACTGTGCACAATGCAGAGTGACTGTGTGCAATGAACGGCAACTGTGCACATTGCACAGCCACTGTGCAAAAGGCACAGCCACTGCGCACAATGCACAGCCACTGTGCAAAATGCACAGCCACTGTGCACAATGCACAGCCACTGTGCACAATGCACAGCGCCTGTGCACAATGCACAGCCACTGTGCACAATGCACAGCCACTGTGCACAATGCACAGCCACTGTGTACAATGCACAGCCACTGTGCACAATGCACAGCAACTGTGCAAAATGCACAGCCACTGTGCACAATGCACAGCAACTGTGCAAAATGCACAGCCACTGTGCACAATGCACAGCCACTGTGCACAATGCACAGCAACTGTGCAAAATGCACAGCCACTGTGCACAATGCACCACCACTGTGCACAATGCACAGCCACTGTGCACAATGCACAGCAACTGTGCAAAACTCACAGCAACTGTGCAAAATGCACAGCATTTGTGCAAAATGTAAAGTACCTGTGCACAGCAATGGTGCACATTGCACAGCAACTGGGGCCAAATGCACAGCAACTGTGCACAATGCACAGCAACTGTGCACAATGCACAGCAACTGTGCACAATGCACAGCAACTGTGCACAATGCACAGCAACTGTGCACAATGCACAGCAACTGTGCACAATGCACAGAAACTGTGCACAATGCACAGCAACTGTGCAAAATGCACAGCAACTGTGCACAATGCACAGCAACTGTGCACAATGCACAGCAACTGTGCACAATGCATAGCAACTGTGCACAATGCACAGCAACTGTGCACAATGCACAGCAACTGTGCACAATGCACAGCAACTGTGCACAATGCACAGCAACTGTGCACAATGCACAGCAACTGTGCACAATGCACAGCAACTGTGCACAATGCACAGCAACTGTGCACAATGCACAGCAACTGTGCACAATGCACAGCAACTGTGCACAATGCACAGCAACTGTGCACAACGCACAGCAACTGTGCACAATGCACAGCAACTGTGCACAACGCACAGCAACTGTGCACAATGCACAGGAAGTGTGCACAATGCACAACAACTGTACACAATGCACAGCAACTGTGCACAATGCACAGCAACTGTGCACAATGCACAGCAACTGTGCACAATGCACAGCAACTGTGCACAATGCACAGCAACTGTGCACAATGCACAGCAACTGTGCACAATGTACAGCAACTGTGCACAATGCACAGCAACTGTGCACAATGCACAGCAACTGTGCACAATGCACAGCAACTGTGCACAATGCACAGCAACTGTGCACAATGCACAGCAACTGTGCACAATGCACAGCAACTGTGCACAATGCACAGCAACTGTGCACAATGCACAGCAACTGTGCACAATGCACAGCAACTGTGCACAATGCACAGTGCTTGTGCATGGTGCACAGTGCTTGTGCAGGTTTTAACCCTCCATCATCCATTCTGGAGGGTTTTTAACCCTCCATCATCCATTCTGGAGGGTTTTTAACCCTCCATCATCCATTCTGGATGGTTTTCAACCCTCCATCATCCATTCTGGAGGGTTTTTAACCCTCCATCATCCATTCTGGATGGTTTTCAACCCTCCATCATCCATTCTGGAGGGTTTTTAACCCTCCATCATCCATTCTGGAGGGTTTTTAACCCTCCATCATCCATTCTGGATGGTTTTCAACCCTCCATCATCCATTCTGGAGGGTTTTTAACCCTCCATCATCCATTCTGGAGGGTTTTTAACCCTCCATCATCCATTCTGGAGGGTTTTTAACCCTCCATCATCCATTCTGGATGGTTTTCAACCCTCCATCATCCATTCTGGAGGGTTTTTAACCCTCCATCATCCATTCTGGAGGGTTTTTAACCCTCCATCATCCATTCTGGAGGGTTTTTAACCCTCCATCATCCATTCTGGATGGTTTTCAACCCTCCATCATCCATTCTGGATGGTTTTTAACCCTCCATCATCCATTCTGGAGGGTTTTTAACCCTCCATCATCCATTCTGGATGGTTTTCAACCCTCCATCATTCATTCTGGAGGGTTTTTAACCCTCCATCATCCATTCTGGAGGGTTTTTAACCCTCCATCATCCATTCTGGATGGTTTTTAACCCTCCATCATCCATTCTGGAGGGTTTTTAACCCTCCATCATCCATTCTGGAGGGTTTTTAACCCTCCATCATCCATTCTGGAGGGTTTTTAACCCTCCATCATCCATTCTGGAGGGTTTTTAACCCTCCATCATCCATTCTGGAGGGTTTTTAACCCTCCATCATCCATTCTGGAGGGTTTTTAACCCTCCATCATCCATTCTGGAGGGTTTTTAACCCTCCATCATCCATTCTGGAGGGTTTTTAACCCTCCATCATCCATTCTGGAGGGTTTTTAACCCTCCATCATCCATTCTGGAGGGTTTTTAACCCTCCATCATCCATTCTGGAGGGTTTTTAACCCTCCATCATCCATTCTGGAGGGTTTTTAACCCTCCATCATCCATTCTGGAGGGTTTTTAACCCTCCATCATCCATTCTGGAGGGTTTTTAACCCTCCATCATCCATTCTGGAGGGTTTTTAACCCTCCATCATCCATTCTGGAGGGTTTTTAACCCTCCATCATCCATTCTGGAGGGTTTTTAACCCTCCATCATCCATTCTGGAGGGTTTTTAACCCTCCATCATCCATTCTGGAGGGTTTTTAACCCTCCATCATCCATTCTGGAGGGTTTTTAACCCTCCATCATCCATTCTGGAGGGTTTTTAACCCTCCATCATCCATTCTGGAGGGTTTTTAACCCTCCATCATCCATTCTGGAGGGTTTTTAACCCTCCATCATCCATTCTGGAGGGTTTTTAACCCTCCATCATCCATTCTGGAGGGTTTTTAACCCCTCCATCATCCATTCTGGAGGGTTTTTAACCCTCCATCATCCATTCTGGAGGGTTTTTAACCCTCCATCATCCATTCTGGAGGGTTTTTAACCCTCCATCATCCATTCTGGAGGGTTTTTAACCCTCCATCATCCATTCTGGAGGGTTTTTAACCCTCCATCATCCATTCTGGAGGGTTTTTAACCCTCCATCATCCATTCTGGAGGGTTTTTAACCCTCCATCATCCATTCTGGAGGGTTTTTAACCCTCCATCATCCATTCTGGAGGGTTTTTAACCCTCCATCATCCATTCTGGAGGGTTTTTAACCCTCCATCATCCATTCTGGAGGGTTTTTAACCCTCCATCATCCATTCTGGAGGGTTTTTAACCCTCCATCATCCATTCTGGAGGGTTTTTAACCCTCCATCATCCATTCTGGAGGGTTTTTAACCCTCCATCATCCATTCTGGAGGGTTTTTAACCCTCCATCATCCATTCTGGAGGGTTTTTAACCCTCCATCATCCATTCTGGAGGGTTTTTAACCCTCCATCATCCATTCTGGAGGGTTTTTAACCCTCCATCATCCATTCTGGAGGGTTTTTAACCCTCCATCATCCATTCTGGAGGGTTTTTAACCCTCCATCATCCATTCTGGAGGGTTTTTAACCCTCCATCATCCATTCTGGAGGGTTTTTAACCCTCCATCATCCATTCTGGAGGATTTTTAACCCTCCATCATCCATTCTGGAGGGTTTTTAACCCTCCATCATCCATTCTGGAGGGTTTTTAACCCTCCATCATCCATTCTGGATGGTTTTCAACCCTCCATCATCCATTCTGGAGGGTTTTTAACCCTCCATCATCCATTCTGGAGGGTTTTTAACCCTCCATCATCCATTCTGGATGGTTTTCAACCCTCCATCATCCATTCTGGAGGGTTTTTAACCCTCCATCATCCATTCTGGAGGGTTTTTAACCCTCCATCATCCATTCTGGAGGGTTTTTAACCCTCCATCATCCATTCTGGAGGGTTTTTAACCCTCCATCATCCATTCTGGAGGGTTTTTAACCCTCCATCATCCATTCTGGATGGTTTTCAACCCTCCATCATCCATTCTGGAGGGTTTTTAACCCTCCATCATCCATTCTGGAGGGTTTTTAACCCTCCATCATCCATTCTGGATGGTTTTCAACCCTCCATCATCCATTCTGGATGGTTTTCAACCCTCCATCATCCATTCTGGAGGGTTTTTAACCCTCCATCATCCATTCTGGAGGGTTTTTAACCCTCCATCATCCATTCTGGATGGTTTTTCAACCCTCCATCATTCCATTCTGGAGGGTTTTTAACCCTCCATCATCCATTCTGGAGGGTTTTTAACCCTCCATCATCCATTCTGGATGGTTTTTAACCCTCCATCATCCATTCTGGAGGGTTTTTAACCCTCCATCATCCATTCTGGAGGGTTTTTAACCCTCCATCATCCATTCTGGAGGGTTTTTAACCCTCCATCATCCATTCTGGAGGGTTTTTAACCCTCCATCATCCATTCTGGAGGGTTTTTAACCCTCCATCATCCATTCTGGAGGGTTTTTAACCCTCCATCATCCATTCTGGAGGGTTTTTAACCCTCCATCATCCATTCTGGAGGGTTTTTAACCCTCCATCATCCATTCTGGAGGGTTTTTAACCCTCCATCATCCATTCTGGAGGGTTTTTAACCCTCCATCATCCATTCTGGAGGGTTTTTAACCCTCCATCATCCATTCTGGAGGGTTTTTAACCCTCCATCATCCATTCTGGAGGGTTTTTAACCCTCCATCATCCATTCTGGAGGGTTTTTAACCCTCCATCATCCATTCTGGAGGGTTTTTAACCCTCCATCATCCATTCTGGAGGGTTTTTAACCCTCCATCATCCATTCTGGAGGGTTTTTAACCCTCCATCATCCATTCTGGAGGGTTTTTAACCCTCCATCATCCATTCTGGAGGGTTTTTAACCCTCCATCATCCATTCTGGAGGGTTTTTAACCCTCCATCATCCATTCTGGAGGGTTTTTAACCCTCCATCATCCATTCTGGAGGGTTTTTAACCCTCCATCATCCATTCTGGAGGGTTTTTAACCCTCCATCATCCATTCTGGAGGGTTTTTAACCCTCCATCATCCATTCTGGAGGGTTTTTAACCCTCCATCATCCATTCTGGAGGGTTTTTAACCCTCCATCATCCATTCTGGAGGGTTTTTAACCCTCCATCATCCATTCTGGAGGGTTTTTAACCCTCCATCATCCATTCTGGAGGGTTTTTAACGCCTCCATCATTCCCATCTCGGAGGGTTTTTAACCCTCCATTCATCCCATTCTGGAGGTTTTTTAACCCTCCATCATCCATTCTGGAGGGTTTTTAACCCTCCATCATCCATTCTGGAGGGTTTTTAACCCTCCATCATCCATTCTGGAGGGTTTTTAACCCTCCATCATCCATTCTGGAGGGTTTTTAACCCTCCATCATCCATTCTGGAGGGTTTTTAACCCTCCATCATCCATTCTGGAGGGTTTTTAACCCTCCATCATCCATTCTGGAGGGTTTTTAACCCTCCATCATCCATTCTGGAGGGTTTTTAACCCTCCATCATCCATTCTGGAGGGTTTTTAACCCTCCATCATCCATTCTGGAGGGTTTTTAACCCTCCATCATCCATTCTGGAGGGTTTTTAACCCTCCATCATCCATTCTGGAGGGTTTTTAACCCTCCATCATCCATTCTGGAGGGTTTTTAACCCTCCATCATCCATTCTGGAGGGTTTTTAACCCTCCATCATCCATTCTGGAGGGTTTTTAACCCTCCATCATCCATTCTGGAGGGTTTTTAACCCTCCATCATCCATTCTGGAGGGTTTTTAACCCTCCATCATCCATTCTGGAGGGTTTTTAACCCTCCATCATCCATTCTGGAGGGTTTTTAACCCTCCATCATCCATTCTGGAGGGTTTTTAACCCTCCATCATCCATTCTGGAGGGTTTTTAACCCTCCATCATCCATTCTGGAGGGTTTTTAACCCTCCATCATCCATTCTGGAGGGTTTTTAACCCTCCATCATCCATTCTGGAGGATTTTTAACCCTCCATCATCCATTCTGGAGGATTTTTAACCCTCCATCATCCATTCTGGAGGGTTTTTAACCCTCCATCATCCATTCTGGAGGGTTTTTAACCCTCCATCATCCATTCTGGAGGGTTTTTAACCCTCCATCATCCATTCTGGAGGGTTTTTAACCCTCCATCATCCATTCTGGAGGGTTTTTAACCCTCCATCATCCATTCTGGAGGGTTTTTAACCCTCCATCATCCATTCTGGAGGGTTTTTAACCCTCCATCATCCATTCTGGATGGTTTTCAACCCTCCATCATCCATTCTGGATGGTTTTCAACCCTCCATCATCCATTCTGGAGGGTTTTTAACCCTCCATCATCCATTCTGGAGGGTTTTTAACCCTCCATCATCCATTCTGGATGGTTTTCAACCCTCCATCATTCATTCTGGAGGGTTTTAACCCTCCATCATCCATTCTGGAGGGTTTTTAACCCTCCATCATCCATTCTGGATGGTTTTTAACCCTCCATCATCCATTCTGGAGGGTTTTTAACCCTCCATCATCCATTCTGGAGGGTTTTTAACCCTCCATCATCCATTCTGGAGGGTTTTTAACCCTCCATCATCCATTCTGGAGGGTTTTTAACCCTCCATCATCCATTCTGGAGGGTTTTTAACCCTCCATCATCCATTCTGGAGGGTTTTTAACCCTCCATCATCCATTCTGGAGGGTTTTTAACCCTCCATCATCCATTCTGGAGGGTTTTTAACCCTCCATCATCCATTCTGGAGGGTTTTTAACCCTCCATCATCCATTCTGGAGGGTTTTTAACCCTCCATCATCCATTCTGGAGGGTTTTTAACCCTCCATCATCCATTCTGGAGGGTTTTTAACCCTCCATCATCCATTCTGGAGGGTTTTTAACCCTCCATCATCCATTCTGGAGGGTTTTAACCCTCCATCATCCATTCTGGAGGGTTTTTAACCCTCCATCATCCATTCTGGAGGGTTTTTAACCCTCCATCATCCATTCTGGAGGGTTTTTAACCCTCCATCATCCATTCTGGAGGGTTTTTAACCCTCCATCATCCATTCTGGAGGGTTTTTAACCCTCCATCATCCATTCTGGAGGGTTTTTAACCCTCCATCATCCATTCTGGAGGGTTTTTAACCCTCCATCATCCATTCTGGAGGGTTTTTAACCCTCCATCATCCATTCTGGAGGGTTTTTAACCCTCCATCATCCATTCTGGAGGGTTTTTAACCCTCCATCATCCATTCTGGAGGGTTTTTAACCCTCCATCATCCATTCTGGAGGGTTTTTAACCCTCCATCATCCATTCTGGAGGGTTTTTAACCCTCCATCATCCATTCTGGAGGGTTTTTAACCCTCCATCATCCATTCTGGAGGGTTTTTAACCCTCCATCATCCATTCTGGAGGGTTTTTAACCCTCCATCATCCATTCTGGAGGGTTTTTAACCCTCCATCATCCATTCTGGAGGGTTTTTAACCCTCCATCATCCATTCTGGAGGGTTTTTAACCCTCCATCATCCATTCTGGAGGGTTTTTAACCCTCCATCATCCATTCTGGAGGGTTTTTAACCCTCCATCATCCATTCTGGAGGGTTTTTAACCCTCCATCATCCATTCTGGAGGTTTTTAACCCTCCATCATCCATTCTGGAGGGTTTTTAACCCTCCATCATCCATTCTGGAGGGTTTTTAACCCTCCATCATCCATTCTGGAGGGTTTTTAACCCTCCATCATCCATTCTGGAGGGTTTTTAACCCTCCATCATCCATTCTGGAGGTTTTTAACCCTCCATCATCCATTCTGGAGGGTTTTTAACCCTCCATCATCCATTCTGGAGGGTTTTTAACCCTCCATCATCCATTCTGGAGGGTTTTTAACCCTCCATCATCCATTCTGGAGGGTTTTTAACCCTCCATCATCCATTCTGGAGGGTTTTTAACCCTCCATCATCCATTCTGGAGGGTTTTTTAACCCTCCATCATCCATTCTGGAGGGTTTTTAACCCTCCATCATCCATTCTGGAGGGTTTTTAACCCTCCATCATCCATTCTGGAGGGTTTTTAACCCTCCATCATCCATTCTGGAGGGTTTTTAACCCTCCATCATCAATTCTGCGGAGGTGTTTTACAATTCAGAGTGACCGCGCACAATGCAGAGTGACTGTGCACAATTCACAATAACAGTGCACAATTCAGATTGACTATGGACAATGCACCATGCACAATGCACGGAAACTGTGCACAATGCACAGCAATCATGCAAAATGCAAAGTGACTGTTCAAAATGCAAAGTAACTATCCACAATGCACAGTGACTCTTCATAATGCACAGCCACTGTTCACAATGAACATCAACTGTTCACAATGCACAGCCACTGGGCACAATACAAAGGAACTGCGCACAATACACAGGAACAGTGCACAATACACAGCAACTGTGCACAATGCAACGCAAGTGCATATAATGGACAGCAACTGTGCACAATGCACAGCAATCATACACAATGCGCAGCAACAGTGCAAAATGCACAGCAACTGTGGGCAATGCACAGCAACTGTGCACAATGCACAGCAACTGTGCACAATGCACAGCAACTGTGCACAATGCACAGCAACTGTGCACAATGCACAGCAACTGTGCACAATGCACAGCAACTGTGCACAATGCACAGCAACTGTGCACAATGCACAGCAACTGTGCACAATGCACAGCAACTGTGCAAAATGCACAGCAACTGTGCACAATGCACAGCAACTGTGCAAAATGCACAGAAACTGTGCACAATGCACAGCAACTGTGCACAATGCACAGCAACTGTGCACAATGCACAGCAACTGTGCACAATGCACAGAAACTGTGCACAATGCACTGCAACTGTGCACAATGCACCACAACTGTGCACAATGCACAGCAACTGTGCAAAATGCACAGCAACTGTGCACAATGCACAGCAACTGTGCACAATGCACAGCAACTGTGCACAATGCACAGCAACTGTGCACAATGCACAGAAACTGTGCACAATGCACTGCAACTGTGCACAATGCACCGCAACTGTGCACAATGCACCGCAACTGTGCACAATGCACCGCAACTGTGCACAATGCACAGCAACTGTGCACAATGCACAGCAACTGTGCACAATGCACAGCAACTTTACACAATGCACAGCAACTGTACACAATGCACAGCAACTGTGCAAAATGCACAGCAACTGTGCAAAATGCACAGCAACTGTGCACAATGCACAGCAACTGTGCACAATGCACAGCAACTGTGCACAATGCACAGCAACTGTGCACAATGCACAGCAACTGTGCACAATGCACAGCAACTGTGCATTGGAGCTTGGATAAATATTGTGCACAGTTGTTGTGTACTGTGCACAGTTGCTGCACACTGTGCACAGTTGCTGCCCATTGTATGCAATTGCTTTGCATTGTGCACAGTTTCTGTGTATTGTGCACAGTTGCTGTGTATTGTGCATAGTTCCTGTGTAGTGTGCACAGTTCCTGTGTATTGTGCCCAGTTGCTGTGCATTGTGAACAGTTGCTGTGCATTGTGAACAGTTGCTGTGCATTGTGAAGAGTGACTGTGCATTTTGCATAGTCACTTTGCATTTTGGACAGTGAATGTGCATTGTGCACAGTCACCATGCAATGTTCATAGTCATTGTGCATTGTGCACAGTCACTATGCATTGTGCACAGTCAGTCACTGTGAATTGGAGCCTTGATAAATTTTGAACTGAGTTTGGTAGGAGCTTGACCTGAGCTTGGCCATACATTGGGCAAGAGCTCTTTGATGGCAATGGCTAGCAAGTGACATGCAGATTTCTGTGGTGTAGTTTCTTTCCACTATAATTCAAAACTGTGGGCATCTCACCAATCAGATCACCTTTTTGAGGCTTTTGCTAGCAAGGAATCAAAAAATTGGGAATATTTGATTCATACTAACTTGGAAGGCCAATGTTAAATTTGAAACATCAGGGTTTCAAATTGGCATGAGTTGCATTCACAACCCATATGAGTTGCAAACAGAAATTCACGGCTTGACAAGGAGCAATGAAAAGTTACTCCAAACTCTTGCATCCCGCAGGGGTTGCAAATCCCCAATTGCAACCCCCTGGGGGATGTGCAAGTTGTGAGCGGGGGTTGCGCATGTTTTCCAGGCCCATTTGGGGAAAATAGCCCCAAATGGGCCATTTGAGGGGGGATTTTGGGTACCTAGGCACCCCTGGACCACATTTGGGTGCTGTAAACCCAAATTTGGGGATCTGGCATACTATTTGGGACTATTATTGGACCACAGAAAGAAATTTTGAGCTTTGGAATCAATAACTCTGCCTATTGGCAAAACAAACTCTTGAAACAAACACCATACACACAAAACACACTTCCTTAGGTTAAATCTATTTTTCTCAACCAGAAAGTGAGAAAACCTTTGGATTTGTGGGATTCAAAATTGAATTGAGTACTAAATTGACATTGAATTTTGTTGGTTTATGGGAACAGTGGAAAGTCCAAGCCCTCCCAGTTGAAACATGGATGTGTTAAAAGCCTTGGTTGAAAGGGGCGTTAACAAATCTGTGATGCAATCTAGGGATTTGGGTAGGGAGTTGGAAAAGAAAATAATTAAAAGCCACAATTTCATCCTCATCTGGGGTTATAATGGAGGAACAAGATGTTTCTTCACAACTGGAACAAGATGTTTTTTCACAACTGGAATTGAATAAAGGGGGTGGGTCACATTGCATATGTCATTTGACTGAGAAGGATTTGGTTTTATTAATAGACTAACATAACTATGTGGTGTATAAATATGAAACTAAGGGGTGCCAGAACTGCTTGATCCTCCTCCTGTGAGAGCTTTTGCTAGTAGGAAAGAAGCCAATATTTCTTGTCACAAATATGCAGACATGCATGGCTACGCATTGAAAACATTCAAGTCAAGGAAAGACAAGTATGTGCATCTAGCTTGTGACAGATTTTGTTATTATGAAGGGCCATGCCTCACCAAACAGCAAAGGCAAACTCACACTAGGAAGGTTTGGTGTCAATTAATGATCTGTGCAAATTGGAAAGTAGCAGATCCCATGTGGCATCTCTCCATTGGAAATGCCCTACACAATCATCAACCATCTGAAATCCCCCCAGTGCATCCTCAACTGAGGAGAATCTCTGGGAAAGCCTTGGATCTACTTAAGGAAGGAATAAAAGATGGAGTCAATACTGTTCAGCTTAGAAGGAAATTGATCAAGATTGGTGGTGGAGAATAAATTTACAATATAAAAATCTATAAACCTAAGCAGAAGGTAAAGCAAGCAGAAGTGGATGGGAAAGGTGTTATGGATTTGCTATTGGAAATGCTCCAGGAATCCCGGTGTGTTTCCAGGTCGAAATTTAGTGGAGAGGGTCACTCAGAGGCCATTTTCTTGTCTAATCCTGAGTCTAGAAAAAATTTGCAAAAATTTTCAAAAAATACCATCATATTGCTTTGTTGGATTGTACTTATGAAACAAATAGGTAAAAAATCCCTCTGTCACATTTTGTAGGTATGACAGCCAACAAGAAAAATTTTAAAAAGGCTTTTGTTATTATAAAAAAAGAAATGTATGAGTTCTACATTTGGTCTTTGAATGCATTAAATAAGTTGGCTTACAATCACGAGAGGCTCCCCAAAGTCTTTGTTATGGACCATGAAAGATCTCTGATTTTTGATATAGAACAAAATTTAACTGAGTCATCCAGAAAGTTGTGCTCCTCAAACTTGCCTAAAAAAATTCAAGCAAACTGTAAGGTGCGCTTCAGTAATGACAATGAAGGATTGCAAAGTTTATTACTCTTTGGGAAAGGTATGGGGCCTCTAAAACCAAGGGGCAGGCAGAATTCAATGATGCATAACTCAGAGTATGCCAATTGATTGCTTCTTCTGTTCATCTCTGCTGGGAATGCTGATTTTGAAACTTCTATACAGTTTTTCTTGAAAGACCAAAAGGATGTGCTCAATTATATGGAAAACAAAATTTTACTTATCAAAGAGACGTTTGTAATGATGTGTACTTGTGTCAACCCTGACTTTGAAAATAAAACAAAGTTTTGAGTAGAAGGGGCCAATTCTACTTTCAAACAATTACTTGTGGGATCATTGGGGAACATGTTGGATGTGCAGCAACACCTTGAAGAAACTATTTAAAGCCAAATTCAATCAGTGCATGCATCACTTAAAAAGTCTAGATTAAAGTTAAAAAATGTTCTTTCAAAAGAACTTTTACCTTTGGGTTAAAAATTATCAATTGAGGAAATTAAACTCATTGGGTAACTATTTGAGAAGTTAAAGTGAAACCATGCTGGAACGTTTTGCTCAAAGTCATATTCAAAAACAATGGGCTTACCTTGTTCCCACATCTTGGGTGAAATACTAGCATACAGAGGATACATTGGTACTGAGAATTTTCATCCCCAGTGGAGGTTGGACAATAACCCTTCCATTGAATTAAGTTCTCATTTTTGGTTTTTGGAAGGGTATCAATTCTAGGATTCAAAGCAATTATACAATTGAAAGAAATTATAGGATTGAAAGAAATTATAGGATTTACAGATTAATTATTGATTATTTTCTTTCTTTTTAAAAGATTGACACAGATAAAATGCATGAAGAATCCCAATTGTTCAACAAGTTGAATTCCATGCTTATGGGACAACCTTAACACACTAGATTGGAGATTTTAAAGTCTGCGGTTGATTGTGCAGCCACTTTGATTTTCAAGCAAAGGATTGAGCCAAAGGTGTTAACTTCCACCAAAGTTTGACCCGAAATTGAATCAAATTGTTGTGAAATTTCAAAATTTCAACACATTGAAACAGAGATTCAGAGGGAAAAAAGTGTTAAAATGGGAGCAAAAAGACCAAAGACAGTAAGTTTTTTATTTGCAGGAATGTTCATTTTTGTGGCTTAATAAACTGATGGGAAAATTATTTCTGTAGTTCAAGGAAGGCCTGTTATCTGAATTTTATAGCTCAGAGGAAGAGACTGAAAAAAGGTTTAAAAGGGGACCAGAAAGACCAAAGACAGAAAGTATTTTAATTTTGGAAATCTTCATCTTTATGCTTTAATGAACTGATGGGAAAATGATTTCTGTAGTGCAAGGAAGGCTCTTCATCTGAATTTAATATTTTGGAGGAAGAGACTTAAAGTGAGTTAGGGTCCCCTCATTTTGAATCATAATCCTTTTCTGAGTAGGAGGAAGAGATGGCCAAGTGAAACACAAGCTCATCTTTGGTGAGTGTTGTTTCCTTTAATGAGATTAGAATTTTGGCTAAGTAATTTTTGATTAAAGGAACGAAAATTGAACTAACTCAATTAAATAACTGAGAACTTACATAAGTTCTTGGGGGAGGTTTGCAATTCAGTTGGTGATGGAAATTGTGGATTTAGATTCATTTCTAAAACAAAAAAATAATAAATACTAAATAATAAATAATAAATAATAAATAATAAATAATAAATAATAAATACTAAATAATAAATAATAAATAATAAATAATAAATAATAAATAATAAATAATAAATAATAAATAATAAATAATAAATAATAAATAATAAATAATAAATAATAAATAATAAATAATAAATAATAAATAATAAATAATAAATAATAAATAATAAATAATAAATAATAAATAATAAATAATAAATAATAAATAATAAATAATAAATAATAAATAATAAATAATAAATAATAAATAATAAATAATAAATAATAAATAATAAATAATAAATAATAAATAATAAATAATAAATAATAAATAATAAATAATAAATAATAAATAATAAATAATAAATAATAAATAATAAATAATAAATAATAAATAATAAATAATAAATAATAAATAATAAATAATAAATAATAAATAATAAATAATAAATAATAAATAATAAATAATAAATAATAAATAATAAATAATAAATAATAAATAATAAATAATAAACAATAAATAATAAATAATAAATAATAGATAATAAATAATAGATAATAAATAATAAATAATAAATAATAAATAATAAATAATAAATAATAAATAATAAATAATAAATAATAAATAATAAATAATAAATAATAAATAATAAATAATAAATAAGAACAAATAATCAATTATAAATTATGTGGAGTAGTGTATGGGCCCCCAAGCGTTGAGGTGCCCTACACAACTCCCACAGGTCGTGTGGGACCCTAAACGACTCCCACAGGTTGTGTGGGGAACTAGAAAAGTCCCACAGGCCATGTGGGACCCTAAACGGCTCCCACACTACTGAAGCCGTGAATTTGACATTACCCTATTTTTTATTTTTTTATTTTTTTATTTTTTTATTTTTTTTTATTTTTTTTATTTTTTTATTTTTTTATTTTTTTTATTTTTTTTATTTTTTTTATTTTTTTTTATTTTTTTTATTTTTTTTATTTTGTTATTTTTGTTTTTTTTTTTTATTTTTTTTATTTTTTTATTTTTTGTTATTTTTTGTTATTTTTTTTTTTTTGTTATTTTTTATTTTTTTTTTTTATTATATTTTATTATTATTATTATTATTATTATTATTATTATTATTATTATTATTATTATTATTATTATTATTATTATTTTTTATCTATTTTTATCTATTTTTACCTATTTTTACCTATTTTTATCTATATTTATTTATCTTAATTTATTCTGATCAAATGAAATTTTCAGTGCCTTTTGTTTTTTATTTTTCTCACTGTAAATGGGCTGTGAGCGGCTGTTCACAACTGAAATGGGTTGTGAGTGGCTGTTCACAACTGAAACCAGTTGCCAATTGCGCCACACAATCATTTTTAGGTTGTAAGTTTCAACTTGGAACTTGGTATGAAAATTTTTTTTCCTCCTAAAGGTCTACACATCCAATAAATCAAGTATTAAAATTCGATATTTTTTGAATTACTTATTTATTTTTTTGCTGAATTTTTATATATTTTTTACTATTGATTACCAAATCGATGATTTTGAGCAAGGAATTCCACTTTTTTGTTTTTAATCATGAAATGTTTGGGAAAAGAAAAGCCAAAAAACAAAACCTCAAATGGCTTTTATGTGCCCTTTTAGACACCCACTAAAAGAATTCAGGATCACAAATTTTGAAAATTCTTTGGAAAGATAATGAAATTCATTTTGAAAAGAATGCATTATTTTTGATTTTAATGCCATTTTGTGGCGGGAAAACAAAGTATTAAAAATCTAGGAAACTTTTTTTTGAATTTCCTGTCAAATTTAGCAACTTTCTGTGTCTTCAGATTTCCCAAAATCATAAAAAAGAATTTTCAAAAAGGTAAGAAGATTCAAAATGTAAAGTGTTTTTTTCTTCCAATTCTTTGAGTGTAATTTTGAAGGCCTTTAAATTAGCCAAAAAATCTCCTCTTTCTTTCAAAGAGGTTTTAGATGCCTGTCTAGGCGCTCTTTTTTTTTTTTTTTTTGACCACTCCACAAAATCGTGAAATAAAAGATTACTCCATGTATTGAGACATTGCAAGATTTCATGGAAACGTTGATAAAACAACAAATAAAGAGTTTGGGGCATGAAAAATATAAAATCCTGTTTTTTCCCAGCCCTAACGCTTAAATACATAAATATTATAAATGCCCCTGATTTTCCGCAAGCACAGGCATTTCCTTGAAAAAGCAGAAATTCTAAGGAGCTTTATTTTTGAAATTTTGAAAAATGCAGCCTTTTAGATTTGTGTGCAAAGCATCTATAAAAAATCTTTCAGACTTTTCAAATTAATTTGAATCCTTCCAAAATTCATCCACACATCAAGTAAATGAAACAAAAAGTCTCAATGAATTTTTTAAACTTTTACCTTTTCTTCTGACTTTATTTGTTTTGGTGCTTGAAATAATTGAAAAGGTTGGTGATAAATTTCAAGCTCCAAGATCTTTTTTTGGGATTTTTTTTGGATGTTTCATGACTTCCTGAAATTGGATCCAATTTAAAACGGCTCCAAATCCCATATCCTTCTCATTTTTTTTTGGCATCAGAAATCAAATTTTTATTTTATTTTTTTAAGGCATTGACAATTTCATTAAAAGATTAAAAAGAAAATGATTTTAATAAAAGCTTTTATCTGATAAGATATTTTTCACTTTCAAATTAACTGCAAGAGAAGGGGGTGGTAAATAGGGTGGTCTAAATTTTGAAATCTTGTTTTTGTTATATTCTGATAAAAAGTGAAAAACATACAAGTAAAATATAATTAATATTTCAGTGGAAATCCTTAGGGCTCTATCATACACAGAGATTGGTATTGTTCTTATATTTTTTATTTCTTTTTTTTTGTAAAATATCAACTAAATGAAAAAAAGAAACCAAAAGAAGGTGCAAGCAGCCCCCCTTCCAAAATAATGCCTCAAAACTGGCTAGGGGGTCTGAATAAATAATTCCATTTCTGTTGTGCTTGTTTTTATTAATTTAAATAAAATCTATTTTTCTTTGATGTTTTTTGTAGTTCTTAAAATCTCTTTGAATCCTATTTTGTTTTATTTTAATTTTTGAATTTTTTAACAAGGTCATTTTGTTTTTATTCTTAATATTTATTTTGGTGAAAAGTGGAACCATTTTTAGAATATTAATTTTGCTACTCACACACTTGCTCAGCCTCACTACAAGCTTTTTTTGTTAATCATCATCAAAAACTCAATTTGTGGATACTCACTGCACAGGTGTGCAATGCTATATAGTAGGGAAGGAGAAAAAATTTAAGCTGGAAGAAATTAACTTTGGTACAGTGGCATTTCCCCTCCACCTTGGTTGAATTCACAACAGCAGTATATGTGACCAGTTGGAGAGTGCAAAATGAAGATGTGTCTGGTGGGAGTTGTAATCACAAACTCAGATAGACTGAGACACATACTAGAGTTCTTCCTTCACAAACTAGGCTAGAAGAGCTTGTGGATACCAGGGTTGTCTGGTATTACTGGTCTAGGTTAAACTTCCCAGCCTCCATAATTTGGTGATTCATCATGTTAGCGGGTTTTGTTAGCTGAAGTCTTTGTCTCCAAGTCAAAAAAAAACCCTTCCAAGGCTGATTGCTCCCAGGAAAGAGAGAATTGGACATTCAGGCAAAGATCAATCAACTTTCTGAAGAACACAACAAGCTGAAATATCAGTTCTCTCTCAATGCAATGGAAGAGAATGAAAAATTCTCCAGTGAAGAAATTTCAGACGCTCTTGGTGAAAATGACTGATCCTGAAATCTGTGGCTTTTGCGCCTATGACAAGGAAATCCATAGCATAATTGACTCACATAGGTCCCATCCTGAGCTCATCTAAAACTCTGGTGCTTCCCACTCAACTTTTTGTGATTACTCACTTCTTCTGGAGCTCACTCCACTAACCAAGTCTCTAAATAATTATGGAGGAAAGGTTCAGATCCCCCACATGGGGAAGCTCAACATTGGCGGAACGCTCATATACCCTGTATACTACGCACCTCAAGGTACCCAAAATCTTGAGTCAGAAACCCAGCTGGAGAACCATGGTCTGGAGATTCTAAACCAGCATTCTACCTTCCCCGTGAAGATTTTGTAGAAGATTGTTTTGCATTTTCTCCGTGTCAGAAATCTCTACATGGCTCAGCTGAACCCTTCTTGCTCCCTGGCATCTTTTTCCCTGACGGTACCAAACCACAATGTTGATTTGCATCTGATTCTGGGACACTCCTGGGATGAGTACCTGCACCCATTACTCTCTCTTCATTCAATTACAAACCATGATACAAGATTATCATTGGCCAACTGGGAGGTCTGCAAGACTTGCAAGATAAAGCAATCACCTCACACAAATACACCACCGCTTTCTCTGACTCCCTTCAATTTACTTCACCTGAAAGTCCTGCAAATTACTCCACTGTGAAAACACAGCATGAACTACATCCTGTTAAAAATTGATGATTTCTCCCAATTAAATTTAATTTACTTCATAAGAAACAAATTTGATTCTGAATCATGTATTATTTCCTTCATCCAGGAAGTCAGCAATCAGCTTGAAATCAGGCCACCATTCCTTCACTGCGCTTGTGGTGGTTAGCTTGGCTCTTCCAAGCCGGCTTCATTCCTTCAGCCACTGGGAATTGCGCTAAAACAGGGTAAAGCTCACTTGCCTCAGAAAAACATCTTGGAAGAACGGTTTAATCAAAAAATCCTCACAAATATCCAATGCCTTCTTTCTCAGTCCACTTTCCCCGTCTCTTATTGGGATGAGGCAGCATGCTACTCCTTCACACTCATCAAAATTATCCCCTCCAAATTAATCAAATTGTCTTCTCCAGTTAGCATAATCACCACGCATAACTGCACTATTGAGCCCATCAGGGGGTTTGATAATCTCATTCCCTTTGGAATTAAGGTGCATACCCTTCAGTGACCATCCTCCAAAATTCTCACCTACTCATGTCACCTCCTGTTGTTGGGCTTGAGCACTACTGTGACGCCAGTTGGTTCCTTAACCCTCTGAAGAAGAATGCCACCATTAGTTGGGAATTCACCCCATCCTCAGGCCATTTTTGAGTACGGTAGCCCATCCTCTTTGAAAAAAACACCCAGATCTCTCCCTGATGTCTAAGCCATGCCTGTCTCCAAAGCTTGGTGTGAAGTTGCTCTCCCTTTGCAAGGCCCAACCTGAAAGCCATCTGCCTTGCGCGTTGTTGCACCGTCTTCTCCAGCTTGTTCAGCTAGAACTAACATCTCATTGACTCTTGCCAAGCCTCAGCAGTCAGCTGCGTTGGATGCACCCATGGCGCAGCCTCCTTCATCCTCAGCTCCGGAATTCCCTCCCTCCAAGAACTTTTTCTTTGTGCCCTATTCCACCTGAGCTCCTAGAAAAATTAGAAGCTCTCTGTATCCCTCCGCCATCCTTCCCCTTTTTACTCTCTCTGCTGCAAAAGCTGCAAATCCTTGGATCAATTTTGCCACCTTTGAAGACAGCAACAATGAAAATGAAAACATTCTGTTGGAAGTGATCTAATTCAAGGAGGTTTATTCCAATGATGAAAAATTTCAATTGTGGTTAGAATCCATGGTGGGAAAAAACTCCTCCGTCATTAGTTGCAACACAGGCAATCTGGTTCCCCCTGCTGACAAGATAATTGTCATTTGTGGCATGTGGCATCTTTTTTGGAAGAGGAAAAAAATTGGGGAGGTTGTTTGCCGCAAATCTAGGTGAGTGTGCTTTTGCAATCATCAACAATTTTCTTGTCACTATCTTGATAGCTACTCATCATTTGGTCCCATGGAGTCCCTCAGGTCTCTTCTGTCCATTGCTGTTCAAAACTGTATGTATGTTTTCCAATTTGATGTGTAAATGGCCTCCTTATATCGAAACATCAATGTAACAACCTATGTTGCTCAAGTAACAGGTTTTGAGGTACCGGGTAAGGAGACATGGTTCTGGAAATTTAACAACTCCCTCTATGGCACCAAGCAGGCACCAAGATGTTGGAAGTCAAATTTCTCAGCCACCCTGTCCAAGCTAGCCCTCTTCCTGTTTCAGGGCAAAATGTCTCTCTTTTTTGACACCAACAGGACTTTGATGCTAAATATTCATTTCAACAATGGACTGCTAGTGGGCCCTGATTGTGATCAACTGCTTCAGGTCCTTGATTCAATCAAGTCAAGTTACTCCATCCATTTTCAACAAAGTCTGGTCCAGCATCTAAGCTACACTCTTGAATGGCAAGCCAACAGTTCCTTGGTTCTTCATCAGCTTTATTTTTTCCTGAAAACTCTGCACAAGCTGAAGATGGACTTGGTAAAATGAGTCCAGGCTCCAGAACCTCTGAAATTTCACCACCTCATCTCCACCAAATCCTCCACATTCAATGTAAAAATCATGCAACAAGTGGTGGGGATCCTGATTCAATTTTCCATCAACATAAGAACCAAAATTGCCTTCACATTAAAATTCTCTCACACTACCAAAACTCCCCAACTGAAGCACATTGAAACATTGTGAAGGACCTGATCTGGTATTTCAAGGGAATTCTGTCAGTGGGGATTCATTTCAAATGCTCTGGAAATGCGGAAAGAGGGCTCTGCGGGTGGGCAGGTGCCAATTATGGAACCTTGGAAATCAGAAGGAAGTCAACCACCAGTTACATTAAAAAGATCTCTGGAAATCTAATCTGTTTGGCTGCAAGAAAAAAATTTATAATTTCCCAGTCAAAAATTGAGGAGGATTTTGTAGCAATGAACATGTGTGCCAAGAAAATGTGGTGGTTGTAAAACCTGTTGCGTGGTCTAGGTGTTCAGATCCCCCATCCAATCACCATGAATGACAATCAAGGAGGAAACCTTCTAAGCAAAGAAGCCCAGCTGAAACCTAACTAAAGGTACATTGAAGTCTGCTATCAATACCTCTGTGATCTGGTGGCCAAATATCTCCTTTCTTTCAAGCACAGCCCATCCAAGAAAACACTGGCCAATTTCCTTACCAAACCACTAGGGTACTTGAAGGTCATACAAGCTTTGAAGATTCTAAACATGATTTGGGCCGTGGAAAGCAGGAGTTTTAGCTGATGCCTTGGCCCTAAGTATGGCAACTGCAGCAGCGCATGGATGCAGTTGCCTGTCAAGGCACCAAGGGCCCATAAAAGCACATTTTAGTAGAAGAGGAGGCAAAGAGGAGGAAGGAAAACAAGGATGGTCAACAGCGGAATGATAAAAGATCAAGCAAGAAAAAGACCATTCTGAAGCAAAAGAAGGAATCACATCACCTAAAGCTTTACAAACAAGGGTCTTACCCAGACACACAAATTTAGGAGGAGCCAGACCCAGTCCACTGCAAATTATTGTAAACATCTCCAGTGGCAAAATCCAGCTAGCAGAGCTGCACCCAAAGGTAGTTCTGACTTCTCTCCTCCTTTTCCATCTCTTCCAGAGTGTTTCCTATCTTCTGTTTCTTGATCTTAAATCATCATGTTTTTTTAACTAATTAGGGTGCATTGGAGTTAGAATTTTCAAAAAATAAAATGGCTGATTCAAGGCTTATCCATTTTTTTTCAAAATTTGTTTTTTTCAGTTGAATCCATTGGTTCAGTTTTTATCTTGATAAAAAAATATTGTGTGAAAAATTGATATATTTCCAGAAATAAGTAATTGAAATTTTTGAAAAACTTAACTCTGATACACCCTATTTATTTTTCTAAAGATTATCTTATTTCTATAAGGTCTATTTTTTCATCACTTAAATGCAATAAAGAATTGTTTATAATTACAGGTTTAACCCCAAAATAACTCCCCCAGACCAAGGAAATAACAGGTGTTCAGAATTTCACGGTGAAAAAAATTACTTGTGTCTTTGAGAGAACGTGTCAGGAAAATATGATGCTCTTGATTTTATTATTATATTTGATTTTTTTTTGGTTTTTATTGATTTTTATGATTTTAATTGATTTTTATTTATTTATTTTTTATTTTTTGAGTTTTTTGTATTTTTGAATTTTGGTGGAAGATGAAAAGAGCCATTTTTGGAATTCCAATGTTAATACTCAATAATTAGCTCATCCTCACAAAAAACTGTGTTTGTGAAACACCATCAAACATTCAAATTTTTGATACTCATTGGACTGGTGTGCACTCTCATATAGTAGGGCAGGACCAAAGAATTTCAGCTTGCAGAAAGCAAATGTGGTTCAAGATTTTATTTATTTAATTTTTATTTTGTGTTTTTCTATGATTTTTTGTGATTTTTTGTGATTTTTTTTATTTTTGGTTTTTCTTTTGAATTATTGGTTTTTTATTTAAATTTTTATTTTATATTCTTTTTTTGTTCTCTCTCCCCTAGGACAGTAGGAGAATTATCCTAAGTTTTCCAACTCCCTTCAGGCATTTAGATTTGTTAAGTTTTTTTTTTGATTATTTTCCTTTTTTCCTTTTTTTCTTTTCTTTTCTTTTCTTTTTCTTTTTCTTTTTCTTTTTCTTTTCCTTTTCCTTTTCCTTTTCCTTTTCCTTTTCCTTTTCCTTTTCCTTTTCCTTTTCCTTTTCCTTTTCCTTGTTCTTTTTCCTTTTCCTTTTCCTTTTCTTTTCCTTTTTCTTTTTCTTGTTCTTTTTCTTTTTCTTTTTCTTTTTCTTTTTCTTTTTCTTTTTCTTTTTCTTTTTCTTTTTCTTTTTCTTTTTCTTTTTCTTTTTCTTTTTCTTTTTCTTTTTCTTTTTCTTTTTCTTTTTCTTTTTCTTTTTCTTTTTCTTTTTCTTTTTCTTTTTCTTTTTCTTTTTCTTTTTCTTTTTCTTTTTCTTTTTCTTTTTCTTTTTCTTTTTCTTTTTCTTTTTCTTTTTCTTTTTCTTTTTCTTTTTCTTTTTCTTTTTCTTTTTCTTTTTCTTTTTCTTTTTCTTTTTCTTTTTCTTTTTCTTTTTCTTTTTCTTTTTCTTTTTCTTTTTCTTTTTCTTTTTCTTTTTCTTTTTCTTTTTCTTTTTCTTTTTCTTTTTCTTTTTCTTTTTCTTTTTCTTTTTCTTTTTCTTTTTCTTTTTCTTTTTCTTTTTCTTTTTCTTTTTCTTTTTCTTTTTCTTTTTCTTTTTCTTTTTCTTTTTCTTTTTCTTTTTCTTTTTCTTTTTCTTTTTCTTTTTCTTTTTCTTTTTTCTTTTTCTTTTTCTTTTTCTTTTTCTTTTTCTTTTTCTTTTTCTTTTTCTTTTTCTTTTTCTTTTTCTTTTTCTTTTTCTTTTCTTTTTCTTTTTCTTTTTCGTTTTCTTTTTATTTTTCTTTTTCTTTTTCTTTTTCTTTTTCTTTTTCCTTTTCTTTTTCTTTTTCTTTTTCTTTTTCTTTTTCTTTTTCTTTTTCTTTTTCTTTTTCTTTTTCTTTTTCTTTTTCTTTTTCTTTTTCTTTTTCTTTTTCTTTTTCTTTTTCTTTTTCTTTTTCTTTTTCTTTTTCTTTTTCTTTTTCTTTTTCTTTTTCTTTTTCTTTTTCTTTTTCTTTTTCTTTTTCTTTTTCTTTTTCTTTTTCTTTTTCTTTTTCTTTTTCTTTTTCTTTTTCTCTTTCTTTTTCTTTTTCTTTTTCTTTTTCTTTTTCTTTTTCTTTTTCTTTTTCTTTTTCTTTTTCTTTTTCTTTTTCTTTTTCTTTTTCTTTTTTCTTTTTTTGGTTTTTCTTTTTAGTTTCTTTCTTTCAAGTTTTTGTGAATGCTCTCACTGTCAGCACAATAAAAAAATTATCCTATATTTTACATCAACCTGGCATTTGGAGGGAGGTATTTTATGAATGGATCAAGGGAGGTGGACAACTTGGCCTAAGCCATCCACCACGCTGATGGAGATAAAAACAAAAATAAACGAAATAATAAACAAAGAGAAAAAAATCTTCAATCCCCCCCTATAAAAAAAACAAAAAAAAACAAAAACAAAAACGAAAAAAAATGCCTAAAGGGAGGTGGAAAACTTAGGCTGAGTTTTTAACTTTCCCAGGGGAGAGAAAAAACAAAAATGAAAAAAGGCAGTGATAAATCTGCCACTCTGGGTTGTGAATGGGTGTATAATAACTTTCCCAACCCATTTGAGTTTTGAACAGGATTTCATGAAACAAAAAGTCTCAAACAAAACCATTCAGGAACCGCAAAATCATGGGTCTTGCAAGTCTTAATTTCATTCAGGTTTTTTTCTTTTTCTTTGTGTTTTCCCTTTTGTTTTCTTTCATTTTCTTGTCATTTTTCTTTTTTTTCATTTTTTTCATTTTTTTTCTTTTCATTTTTTTCCTTTTTCCTTTTTTCCTTTTTTCCTTTTTTTCCTTTTTCCATTTCATTTATTTTTATTGGGCAATGTTAAATTTGCAACCTTACACAATCCTTTCACAACTCAAAATGGGTTGCGTGGCACGGTTTGAAACCTATCTGGGTTGGGAATGGCTTTTTTCAACCCATCTGAGGTGCAAAGAGCCATTCACAACCCAGATGGGTTGCAAACCACGCCACAAAACCCGTTTTGAGATATGAACAGGTTGTTTAGGGTTGCCAATTTTTATTTTTCCTTTTCTTTATTTATTTTATTTATTTATTTTATTTATTTATTTTATTTATTTATTTTATTTATTTATTTTATTTATTTATTTTATTTATTTATTTTATTTATTTATTTATTTATTTTATTTATTTATTTATTTTATTTATTTATTTATTTTATTTATTTATTTATTTTATTTCTATTTATTTTATTAATTAATTGATTAATTAATTAAGTAATTAATTGTTTTATTTTATTTCATTATTTAATTTTTATTTTTAATTTATTTATTTATTTGGTGTGTTGGGTTTTTCATGCCCTCAAACCTGGATATCACAAGGTTTTGATGGCGCCACAAAGTCCCCCAACGTCCCAAAACGCACGCGGTAAAGCTGGAGAAAACACAGCTTTTGGGGGTTTTCAAAAAAAAACCCAAGAGATAGGAGGGCATCTCAAACCCCTGTAGCATGAATCTGATGAATTTTTGCCATTTTTAAGGCCTTCAAAATTCCCCCAAAAAACTGAAAAAAAAGCTCCACATCTCAAATATTTTCACATTTTTAATCTTTTTTCTTTGATCATTTTGAAAAATCTGAAGACACAACATGTTTCCCAATATACCACGCCATTCAATTATAATTGTTTCAGAATTTCAGCAATTCACTTTCCCGCCAGAAAATGGTATTTACATGAAAATGAGACATTATTTTCAATTCTTATTTTTGTTATTTTTCCATGAGATTTTCCAAATTTTCAGTTTGCATGCTTTTGGTTGACATTATGAAGGGACCAAAAAATGATTTGGGGATTTTTAGGAGAAATTACTCATCCAAAAAAAAATTGATGAATCTGCAACAATAATGGGAAGTGTCTGTTTTGGGGTGCATTTTGAAGAAATTTCTGATACTATTTTGATTCTTATTATGGAAAAACTGAGTTTACAGTTTTAAAACGCACTTCAAATGAAACAAAAAAATATTTTGTTCATGATTTTTTCAGCTTGCTTTGGCCCTCAAACGGCTTACCTCAAAATACCGTGTTTGAACCCCTTTTGGGGGAAGGTCCGCATTTTTGGGCTCTTCTATATGAATAATCTCATATTCAATATGATTGAATGATTTCCTGCCTCCTCATCAACTCTTGGGGCGGTATAATTTTCTCTTCAACCACAAAATCACCTTTCAAAATCCAGAATACACTCCACATGACACCAATAATCACCACCAGCACCAATCATCACAACTCAACAACAATCAACCAATCACACATCACTACTCAACACAACTTAATCAATCAAATTCAAAACTCCAACCCCACTAAATTAACCCCCAATTTGGAAAGCAAAAGAATTTCATCAACTGGAAAAACAAACTGTACCCTCAAATTCTCTGGAAGCTTTTACAAGAGGTCTTGTCTTTTGGAAATAAAAATCCAATGCCCTGATCACAATCATCCACCATCAACTTATCCATGCAACCATCCAGTTCATAAAAGGATTCAGGGTGATCAAGAGGGCATGATCAATTATTCAACTAAAGCTGGGGTTCCTCCCCTGAAAATTCTTAATTCCTTAATGCAGTCCTCCAATTATCCTTTTCACACATCCCCTAGTACAATCTATCACAAAATATCAAAAATTAAAAAAGAAAAAGTGGAAGGAAAATCAACCATAGAAGATTTAATAATGGGATGAAAAAACTCTTCTTTTAAATATGAAATCAATAATGGAAATGGTAATATTATTTCTTTATTCATTTCTCACCCAGATTCTATCAAATCAATCAAACTCTTTCCATCAGTATTAATGATGGAATGTACCTATAAAAGCAACCAATTTTCCACGACTCTTCTTCACATCATTGAGGTCAACAATTGTTCTAGAAACATCTCAATTGGTCTCTGTTTCCTCTGCCAAGAAAGAAAGGAAGACTATAAATGTGCTCTCCATCAACTTCATAAATTATCAGAAAATGAAGAATCCAAAGTCATTGTGACTGAACAAGAGCAATCCCTGATTCATTCAATTGAAACTGTATTTCCCAACTCTCATCATTTTCTCCATGTCTGGCATATCTTCAAAAACATTCAAATAAATTGTAGAAAACACTTTAAATCTGAAGAAGAATGGATGATATTCAGAAAACACTGGAATATGCTGGTCAAATCTAAATTTGAAAATGTTTTATCAAGAGAATTTTACCAAACTGACTGTAGTATGGAATCTCCCTAATTATGACTACCTTCTTCACAAATGGCTCCCCTAAAAAGAAAATTTTTTTCATATGCTGCAACAAGCACCTGGGGTTTGGAAATACCAGCACATCTAGGATGGAAGGGCTTCACTCTTATGTCAAGAAATTCATCAAAACTTCTTCTGGTTCCTTTTCTGATGTAGTTGACCAAATATATCATTCAATTTCAATTCAAATCCATGAAACTGCCATTGAAAATCCTCAGAAAGACTTCAAGAACTTGATTGTTCTCCCATATTGTGTTGAAAAACTCTCAGGAAAAATAAGCCATTATGATCTCAAGATTGTGTATTCCTTTCTAATTTCAGAAGAAAAATAAACCACCTTTTCTGATTAAGATTATTCTTCTTTCATGGTAATTCCTTTTGTAAATGCATTCCTTTCACATTTAAGAAGAAAAATCAACCACCTGTTCTGATTGTGATTATTCTTCTTTCATGGGAATTCCTTGTGTAAAAAAATTCAAGAAGGCCAATCTCAAGAAGTTAACATTTTTGCTTGATGATTTTCATCAACAGTAGCATGTCAAACCTCCTATTGAAGTATGTTTTCTTTTCTTGGAGAAAAAAATAACTGTAAAATTTATTTCTTAAGTTTTTTCTTTTATTTGGGAATTATTCATAGCTCTTGCTGAGAAGGGGTCATTCCAACCTTCTCAATCATCTTACCAATAAACCAAAATACATCCATTTCACAATGAACTCTTTGAATAATTCCTTGAATTGCACCCAGGAGAACAAAATTTTTACCTTTGATGAATGATGAAACTGTTAAAAATGGAAATATCAACTGAATCTCATTCAAGAAACCCTATCAAAAGAAGAAAGGAAAATTTGTGGAAGAACCAAAGGAGCACCCAATAAAAGCAAAAGATTTTCTGAGCATTCATCTAAGAGGGATCTATCTGGGTTTGAAAATGTTGAAGTAACTGAGAGAAGAAGAAAACCAAGGAAGCATCAAGTGGTTAATTCAATGGTTAGTTTTTTCTTTTTGTGATTTCTTTATCCATTTCTGTTGAATTGATCTTAACAGATTATTTTTGGAAATGATTTTTCTCTAATTTTATACTGTGAGGAAAAGAAAAGGAAAGGAAGACCATTATAAGGAAAAGGGAAAAAATAGACAGTCATCAGAGGAAGAGGTATTTTCTTTTGTAATTAGCGCGAAATTGCATTGTGAACAGGATGATTTTATAACAGAAGAGAAATTAAGTGGGGAAGAAATCAAAGATCTTGAAGAATTGGATATCATTAAGACAGTTGGTAATTTTCTTCTTGGTTGGGGGGGATCAGGATTCTTTTTCTAGTTTCCATTGATTTTCATATTTTCATTTGTCACTCAGAGGTCAGGAACCATCATCAATAAGAGGGTTGTTTCACAGAATTTGAGTCCTGAGACTTTGAAGAGAATCAAGAGAAGAAACTAACAAGATGAAGATCAAGATTCTTATGGCCTCCAGGGAATCCAATCTTTTCTCTAACAGCCACAGCCTCTGGAAGTGAAAATTTGAATAAATTTCTGAATTAACCTTGCTTTATGGTTCAATTATTGACTACTTGTTTCTGGGATGAAGTTCAAAAAATTGTCTTTTTCATCTTCTGAAAATTTTGAATTGGTGGCTATTGATAAATTCAGTATGATTTTTTTATTTTTCTTTTCATCTTAAATAATACTCATCTTTTTTTCATTAGTATCAATTCAAAAATTCATTTTCCCAAACGCAGCCATACCAAACATTTCACATGTTAAAAATGTGATGGGTGATGAAAAATGTGATTTTAGATCAGTAGCAGTCAATTTGGGCCGTATACCTGAAGATTGGAGCTTGAAAAGTCAGAAAATGATCAAGGAAATGGAATAAAACTCTATCTTCAAGGATGAAAACTTCATGGATCAAGTCTGGGATGAACATTTTTACAAATAAAGGAAACATCTCAACCACACTTCTGGACCTTCCCCTCAAAAATACTCTATGAAATTCCCTTTCCATGGTTTCCTACTTGCAGATACATACAAAATGCTAATGGTAATTTTATCTAAGTTGATTCAATCAACTTATTTGCCCCTTAATTCACCTCCAACTGCCAATTCCCAAAAATCTTCCATATGTTTAATTATTTTGGAAAAATTTCAGCACATAGTTTCTTTCCACTTTCCTTCTGAATTTTGGCCAGATCCCCAATTCAATCACCTTCTAAATGCTTTTGATTGCAAGAAATCACAAAATGGAAATAGTTGATTCATAATAACTTGCAACTTGGTTTGAAGATTTTTTTTCCAGGTAGTAAAAATAATAAAGAAGTACACATTGATCTCCATTGAACCATTTGTTTTTTTTTTCAATTTTTCATAGTTTTTTTTAATCTTTCATTTAGAGAAAAAAACACCACTTTTGTTTTTTCAATTATGAATTCTTTGGGAAAAAATAAGCTATGAAAAATTCCCAGAACATTTTTTTGGGCCCTTTGAAATTCTGACTAAAATAATGCAGACTGAAAACTTGGGAAATATTGTGGAAAAATAACAAAAGAAAGAATTGAAAATAATGTCTCATTTTTTATGTAAATCCCATTTTCTGGCTAGAAAGTGAAGGACTGAGATTCTGGAAAAATTATGATTGAATGGCCTGCCATATTGAGAAGCTTTTCCTCACTTCAGATATCTCAAAATAATCAAAGAAGAAAGATTAAAAATGTGAACAGATTCAAGATGTGGGGTGTTTTTTTTTTTAGTTTTTTGATGGCAATTTTGAAGGCCTTGAAAATGGCCAAAAGTTTTCAGATTTATTCTACGGGTGTTCAAGATGCCCTCCTATCCCCAGGTTTTTTTTTGAAAACCCCAAAAAAACTTGGTTTTTCCAGGTTTACTGCGTGCATTGGGGATGTGGGATGACATTGTGGCAACAGCAAAACCATGTGATTTCTAGGTTTGGGGGCATGAAAAACCCAACACCCATTTATTTATATATTTATTTGTTAATTTATTTACTTATTTATCTATTTATTTACTTATTCATTTATTTATTTATTTACTTCTTTCTTTCTTTCTTTCTTTCTTTCTTTCTTTCTTTATTTATTCATTGATTTATTTATTTTAGGGTGATGATAACTTCACAACTATAAGTTTTGTGGGAGTTGTGTGAGGCCCTACACAGCCCGATGGACGTGTGGGGGCCCATAGACGCTTCCAAAGCTCCCGTGTGGGCCCAAAGACGCGTCAACACGCGTCAAAAGTGTTGTTTAAAACACGCGCAACCCCCTGGGGGTTGTATACCCCCTGTACACAGCGTTTTTGAGTTGTGTATTTTGAGGCATTTTTGGAGGTATACGGCCGCCCACAGGTTGTGAAAAAAATTTTGAGACCCCCTGGACCACATTTGGGTTCCATCAACCCAAATTTGGGATCAACACATAGTATGTGGGACGGTTGGACCAACCTAGCTATCGAAAAGTGAAACTAAAGTGAAACTGAAGTGAGATAAAGTGAAATTCAAGTGAAACTGCATAAAAAATTTCCACTGAATTTATTTTTCTCAACTTGAAAGTGAGAAAACTTGGTAGTTGTTCAATTAAAAGATGGATTGAATACTGGAATACCATTGCATTTTTTTGCATTATTGGCACAGTGGAAAGCCCTGATTTCGGTGATATGGCTGTGTTGAAGGACTACCTTGATAGTGCCATGAACAAAGCTTTGGAAAATAAGGATCTAGTTAATGAATTATTGGAAGCCCCCTTTGCATCCTCATCTAGGGTGAAAATTGAGGTACAAAATGTTTCAAAATTGACATGACTTCTGGTGGTGAGTAAAATTTCATGTTACTCTGGTCTTTGCCTCATTCAATTTGATGGAAGCTGAACTATTACTATGTAACTATGACTACTTAACTATGACAGATCCACTTCACCTACCTCCTTCAAGAGCTTTTCCTACTAGGGAAGAGGCAAAAAACTATTTTCAAACATGGGTAATGAAGCATGGTTACACTTTAACAGTTTTCAATACCAAGCGTGATAAAAATGTCAATCTAGCCTGTAATAGACATGGTTTGTACTCTAGGAAATTCCTCACCAAATTTTCAAGGCAAACTCAGACAAGGAAGGTTGGGTGAAATTTTTTAATCCATGAAAGTTGCACAAAGGCAGACTTCTTGTGGCAAATCTCCTGCAGAAATGATCAAGATAACCATCAAACATCTCCTCACCCCTCAGTGCATCCTCAACTCAGGAGAATATCTCAGATGGCCTTGGTTAATTTAAAAGAAGGCATGAATGATGGGCTCAATAGTATTCAACTGAATAATAAAATTGAGCAAGTTTGATGGTGGCAAATTTGTGGGTGACCAAAAAATCTATAACACTAAGCTTAAGGAAGCACTTGCAGAACTAAAGGTAAAAGGTGTTATGAAGGTCCTCTTTGAAGAAGTTGGTGATTCATGTTGGTTTTGTTGAGAAAGTTTCAGTGGAGAGGTTCACTTGGAGGCCCTATTTTTGGCTCACCCAGAGTAATTTAAGATTTGCAAGCAATTCCATCATATTGCTATGTTGGATTGTACTTATAAAAAAAATAAGTACAACATACCCCTATTACATGTTGTAGGAATTAAATCCAACTGTAAACCTTTCACAAAAGCTCTTGTTTTTATCACAATACATTTGAGTTCTAAACTTGTTCTTTAAATGCACTAAAGGAGCTAGCTTATGATCCTGAGAGACTTCCCAAAGTCTTTGTGATTGAAAGTGAAAAAGTCATGATTTGTGCTGTAGAACAAAGTTTCTCTGAGGAAACAAGACAGTTCTGTCAGTGGCACTTGTGTAAAAACATAAAAGCAAACTGTAGAGTGCAACTTAACAAAGAAATTGAAGGTTCACATGCTTTATGTCTCTGTTGGCTAAGTATGGGGCCTCAAAACCCAAGGAGGAGGAAGAGGCCAATGATACAAAACATAGAGTATGGTCCATATTGCTGCCTCTCCTGTTACTCTTCCTAGTTTTGGGTTACTTACATAATGACTTGTATAAAGTGTTTATTGGCAGACTGTGAGGATGTGCTCAAGTATATGGATAATGAAATCTTCCATATAAAAGATAAATTTGTCAAGGCTTGGACTTGCAAGCACCCTGACTTTGGAAATAAAACAATGTTGTGGTTTGAAGGGGCCCACGCTACTCTCAAAAAATTTCCTTTCAAATTATTTGGGAATCATGTTGGATGTTTGGAAAAACCTAGAAGGAACAGTTTCCAATTAAATTGAATTGTTTCAGGCTGCGCTTTACAACTCTTCAATTAAGATAGGAATAGTTCCTTTCACTGAACAGTTGCCATTGGGATACAAGTTGTTCTTAGAGGAAATTAAACTTTGTGTGGACCAATTCCAGAATTTAAATCAGACCCATGATGGGAAAGTGTGCACCAAGTCATAGTGCAAGACTATGGGTTGGCCCTGTTCCCACAAAATAGTTGACCTACCGGATTTCCAAGGATCTGTTGTGCCTGAGGATGTTCATCCTCAGTGGATGTTGGATTATGAAACTTACAGTTCTATTTCTGCAATTTTGTTTAAGTTGGATTGTTAAATTGTTCAAATCACTTTGTGATTAATGCTTCTTGATAAATGATTTTTGAATGATGATTCCTACTTTCCTAATGTTTGATCCTTTTTATTTTTGAAATTTTGATGTTGATGAAATGCTCCGAAATTCTCAGTTACATGAGAAGCTCAATGCAATGATTGTGGGATAACCTAAAGAAGATCATTGCAGGCTTTTAAAGCACTTGATGATGGAGACTGCAAATCATTGATCAAAGCCAAGACTTGAACCTCAATTCTTGCAATCAAGCAAATGATTTCCATGATTGAGAGATACCCAGATAGATCCTTCTTGATTTTAATATTTTTAGAAGAAAATTAAGCAGGAAAAGAGAATTAGAGGGGCACCAAATAAGAAAATAAAATAGATTGTAAGTCTTTTCTTCTGTGAAATTTTCATTTTTTGGGTTTAATGCACTGAGGATACCATTTTAATTGTTAGTAAAAGTCTGCAGGATCAGAATCTGAATTTCATAGTTGAGAGGAAGGGACTGAAATCAAATTAGCTTCACTTCATTTGGGTTCCAAATGCTCTTCAGGGGAAGAAGACACGCAGGAAGCATCAACCAATTTTTTGGCACTTTTGATTTAGGGCTAGTCAAGTTGAAGTTGTAGTTTTTGGCACTTATACTTTAGGGCTGCGCCATAGACTCTTTCATTGTTTATTTAATTTTTGGTGTTTTGGTTGTCTTTGGTTTTTTTTTTATTTCTTTTAATTTTTTTACTTGTTTTTATTTTATTTTTTATTTTTTGTGCTTTTTAACCAAAAAATCAACATTTCTTGATCTTTTGGTTGATTTCAGTTTTTTTTGTATTTTTATTTAGTTTATTTGATCTTTTTGCTTGTTTTATCTTTGTTTTTATTTTTTTTTCCATTGTCATTGTCATTTTTATTTTTATTTTCATTTTTTTTTTTATTTTTATTTTTCTTTCCATTGTCATTGTCATTTTTATTCTTATTCTTATTCTTATTTTTTTTTTTATTTTTATTTTTATTTTTATTTTTATTTTTATTTTTATTTTTATTTTTATTTTTATTTTTATTTTTATTTTTATTTTTATTTTTATTTTTATTTTTATTTTTATTTTTATTTTTATTTTTATTTTTATTTTTATTTTTATTTTTATTTTTATTTTTATTTTTATTTTTATTTTTATTTTTATTTTTATTTTTATTTTTATTTTTATTTTTATTTTTATTTTTATTTTTATTTTTATTTTTATTTTTATTTTTATTTTTATTTTTATTTTTATTTTTATTTTTATTTTTATTTTTATTTTTATTTTTATTTTTATTTTTATTTTTATTTTTATTTTTATTTTTATTTTTATTTTTATTTTTATTTTTATTTTTATTTTTATTTTTATTTTTATTTTTATTTTTATTTTTATTTTTATTTTTATTTTTATTTTTATTTTTATTTTTATTTTTATTTTTATTTTTATTTTTATTTTTATTTTTATTTTTATTTTTATTTTTATTTTTATTTTTATTTTTATTTTTATTTTTATTTTTATTTTTATTTTTATTTTTATTTTTATTTTTATTTTTATTTTTATTTTTATTTTTATTTTTATTTTTATTTTTATTTTCATTTTTATTTTTATTTTTATTTTTATTTTTATTTTTATTTTTATTTTTATTTTTATTTTTATTTTTATTTTTATTTTTATTTTTATTTTTATTTTTATTTTTATTTTTATTTTTATTTTTATTTTTATTTTTATTTTTATTTTTATTTTTATTTTTATTTTTATTTTTATTTTTATTTTTATTTTTATTTTTATTTTTATTTTTATTTTTATTTTTATTTTTATTTTTATTTTTATTTTTATTTTTATTTTTATTTTTATTTTTATTTTTATTTTTATTTTTATTTTTATTTTTATTTTTATTTTTATTTTTATTTTTATTTTTATTTTTATTTTTATTTTTATTTTTATTTTTATTTTTATTTTTATTTTTATTTTTATTTTTATTTTTATTTTTATTTTTATTTTTATTTTTATTTTTATTTTTATTTTTATTTTTATTTTTATTTTTATTTTTATTTTTATTTTTATTTTTATTTTTATTTTTATTTTTATTTTTATTTTTATTTTTATTTTTATTTTTATTTTTATTTTTATTTTTATTTTTATTTTTATTTTTATTTTTATTTTTATTTTTATTTTTATTTTTATTTTTATTTTTATTTCTATTTTTATTTTTATTTTTATTTTTATTTTTATTTTTATTTTTATTTTTATTTTTATTTTTATTTTTATTTTTATTTTTATTTTTATTTTTATTTTTATTTTTATTTTTATTTTTATTTTTATTTTTATTTTTATTTTTATTTTTATTTTTATTTTTATTTTTATTTTTATTTTTATTTATATTTTTACTTTTATTTTTAGGGCATTATTTTACTCATGCATTCAAACCTTCATTTCACGCATTTTAACGTTGGTGCGCGGTTGCGCGCCTTGTGTATTTCACAAAAAAATACTTTATTTCACGGAACTTTGAAGAATTCATTCTTTTTTGAATTCTGATTGCACAGCCCCGTAGCAGGGGCTATTGAACCCCCCAAAAAAATCTTTGGTAATCTTGGAGCCATTAGGACCCCTTCAAAAATGCAATCAAAAAATGAAAAAAATTGGTAAAAACAAATTTTGCATAGGTTTTTGGAATATCATTTTGGCTATTTTCATTGTTTTTTTTTTGGTTATGTAAGCTGCCATAAAGTTTAACCAAAATTCATAGATTTTTCAAATATTCTTTTCATATTTTTTGGATGCATCCTTTCACCTTATAAAATTCCTGCAAAAAACACAAAAATTCAAAAAAAATCACATTTCTCTCTGGACATTTTAATCCTTTTATTTTTGTTTTTAAAAAGTTTTTTGGGGTAATTTAAGATATTAAAAAGTTAAAAAAACATTTAAACAGCACTAAAATATTTTTTTAGATTCTTTTGATGTATTATTTTACTTTCAAAAATTCCTTCAAAACAGCAAAAAATCAAAAAAATCAATTTTCTCATTTGACTTTTGGATCCTTTTGTTTGCAATTTTGACTTGTTTTTTTTGGTGTTCCAAGCTTTGAGAATTGTGAGAAAGCTATTCAAGAGCTGTTTGGTTTTTTTTCAGGATTTGTGGATGTCCTTTTTGACCTTTAAAGATTCAATCAAAAAACCAAAAAATTTGAAAAACTCACTCTTCTTTGAGCCCTTCACATGTATATATTCAATAGGAAAGAATTCTTTTTTCTGGGACCACCACCCATCTTGGAGCGTATTAATTATATTTTAAACCACCCCCTTGACCTGTTCCACCCTCCCATCACCCCCTACCACACCATCCCACTACCATACCATACAACACCCCACCCCACCCCACCACACCTCACAATACCATACCGTACCACACCACACCACACCACACCACACCAAACCTCATAAAACCACAACACACCAAACAAGACCACACCAAACCATTTTAAACCACACCAAAAACCATTCATCAAAATAACTTAACACTTCAGATACTTCCAAACAAGAACATCTCTTTTTCCAATGGCTCAAGAAAACATCCATCCAATTTTCAGAACTGTTTCAACTGTTTCACCAGGCCCATCCTCCATTATCTCATCTAATCAAAATAGTGATTCCAATCCTCTTTATCCTTATTTTTCTACTAAAACTCTTGATTCCACTCCTCTGGCCCCTCCTCCTGATATATAATAGAATCAAAAGGAGGAGCTGGTTGATGCTATCCAATAATGGCCAAATTCCCATGGATATTCCATATCTACCAGATTATCAAATTGCAAGAATCAGGCCTACAATTACCAATATGATGAATCTGGGGAATATAAACCCAGAAAAGATACCTCCAAAATAAGAAAATCAAGAAAGAACAATTGTCCTTTCAGGCTATCAGGAAATCTTTCAAAAAGATTGGGTTTTTGGGTGGTGAAGGTTATATGTCCAGAGCACAACCATCCACTTTACATTGATCCTTCCACTCATCCCATCCACAGAAGAATCCGAGGGGAGCAAAAGGAGGTGGTTGAAAATTTATCCAAAGCAGGAGTTCCCCCTTTAAAAATTCTCAACTCTCTTATACAAAACTCATCACCACCTATCCATACCAATCTCCCTACAATTTACAACAAAAGATCCAAAATACAAAAAAATGCCCTTGATGAAAAAATTCCTGTACGTTGGAAGCACTGATACTGGATTTCAGGAATTCTTCCTTGTACTAAAAAATGAAAAATGTGGATTTTCAAATTACTTAATTAATTATTTCACACCCTGATTCCATGAAACTTCTCAACCTTTACCCTAATCTTGTTATGATTGACTTTACATATAAAACCAACAAATTTTGAATGCCCCTTCTCCATATTCTTGGGATAAAAAATTCACCTAGAAGCTTCTCATTTTCATTCTGTTTTTTAATTAAAGAGAGAAAACATAAATATGATTGGGTCCTGACTCAACCTCAGGAAATAGTTGAAGATAAAGAACCTAGTGTGATTTTGACAGAAAAGTAACAAGCTCTTATTAGCTCAATTGAATCAGTTTTACTTTCCTCTCATCATATTCTGTGGGTCCGGCAAATTTTCAAGAATATTCAAAATAATTGCAGGAAGCACTTTAAATCTGAAGATGAATGGAAGCTATTCCAGAAAAAATGGCATCAATTGGTCCATTCAATATCTGAATCAAGCTATCATGAAAACTTCACAAAAACTTCTCTGGCCTGGAATCCTTCCACTTCTGACTACTTCCTGAAAACTGGATTCCTCTAAAAAGGAAATTTTTCTCCTATTTGGAAAACAAATACTTTCACTTTGGAAACACAAGTAAATCAAGAATAGAAGGTTCTCACTCCTACATTAAAAGATTCATCAATTCTTCTATTGGCTCTTCCTATAATGTAGTTCAGCAAATTTACCATTCCATCACCATAAAACCTGTGAGAGAGCCATTGAAGCCTCTCAGCAAGAATTCAAGCGTCTCATTGGTTTTCCTCACTGTGTGAATCATCTTTCTGGAAAAATCAGCCACTTTGCCATCAAAATCATTTATTCATCTCATCAAGTTCTGAATTCTTCAACCAATTGCAAAAAATGTGATTACCCTTCTTACATGGGTATACCATGTGTTCACAAATTCAAATTGACCATCAGAAAGGGTGAAATATTCCAACTTGATGATTTTCATCCTCAATGGCATGTCAAAGCTCCCATATCGGTAGGTTTTTCTCTTTTTTGGGGTGGGGGGATTCAAGCTCAAATGAATAATGTCCTGATTTATTTTGATTTTCCTTTCTCAAGTTCACTGTGAACCCTGAATCAACTGAAGATTCAGAAAAACATGAATTTCCAACCAAAGAAAGTAATGAAAACCTATATTTCACTAAACTGTTTGAAGAATTCAGAAATTTTCCACCTGGAGAACAGCTATATTACCTGGATCAAAGGATGAAGCTGTACAGTGGAAGATATCAACTTACCTTGATTGAAGAGCCATATTCCACTCAAAGACCCAAATTTAGAGCAAGACCCAAAGGAGCAGCCAATAAGTTCAAGAAGATCTCTCAGTCCTCAAGAAAAAAAATCCATCTTTTTTTGAATATTTAGAAGAACCCAAGAGGAGAGGGAGGCCAAAGAAGAAATTCATAGCAAATTTGAAGTTCAATCACCAAATGTTTAGACAAAAAAATATATCAAAGTTCATAATAAATTTTTCTTTCTTATGTGTTGAGGTTTCCAGAAGGTGCAAGGCTATCCAAGGGAAGGGGAAGGGAAAAAGAAGGAGGAATCAGAGGAAGAGGTAATTTTATCACTATACTTATTTTTTCTGCAATGGGTTGTTTTTTTTGATGAGTCCTTCTCATTCTTTTTAACATAGAGTGAATTTCTGACTGAAGAAAAATATTCAGAAGATGAAGAGGTGCCATATTTGGATGAAGGGGAATATTCAGCAGATGAAGAGCTACCAGATGTGGATGTAATGAAGATGGTGAGCTTTCATTTTATTTTATTTTTGGCTAATTTGTTGGATATTATTTTTCATTAATTTTTTCATTCAAACATTTATCAGAGGTCCGGAACCATTGCTAGTAAGCAAGTTTCTTCTCCTGAATAAAATCCTGGGACAAGAATCTGTGGTTTCACGTTGCAATCACTTCCTTGAATGACATGGAATAGGCAATTGAATTACTTGAAATAGAATAGAATGAAGACAAAACAGTAAGTAGATTGAGTGGGGATTATAGTGAAGGAGACAGGGATTGGTAGAATAACTTGAAATAGATCAACACTAGTTTGGTCCTACAACGTTGGTCTGACACAGTATGTGAGGAATGAAAAGGAAACAAGCCTGGGTCGACCAGTTGGTGTGAGTAGAGATTGATTGATAAAACAGAACTGAGTGGAGATTTTGATAGAGATAGAAGCCAATGAGAGTATGAGGAAAGAGTCCTGAATTACCTCCACTTGATCCTAGTCGCGCCCTCCTCCTGAGTCAGCTTTGCGTGGAACCTCTGGTTGTTGTGTTGGTCGCAAGTTGAGTTGATGAGTGGCGGCGTGGTTTGGGTGGTCAAGTGAGGGATGATGAGGGAGAGGCTACAAGGAAGAAGCTGCCGGAATTTTGCTATCCGTCGTTCGAGGTTGAGACTGAGACTTGGCTTGAGGTCGCGATTGCGCGTGGCGGGCGGCGGAGCAGTGCGACACTGCGTAGCGTGAATCACACCACCCTGACACTCCTCCTTGATTCATGCAGGAGCCATGTGAATGAGATCCAGAGCGGCCCAATGTTTGAAAGCGCCTAGTGGTTTGGTGAGTACGTCCGCCAGCATCTCGGCGGAAGGGACTTGTTGTACAGATAGCAGGTTCTTTGACACAAGATTGCGGGTGTACTGGTATCTGACCTTGATATGTTTCAAATTTGGGTTCAGTTGAGCTTCCCTGCTGATCATGACCGCGCTTGCGTTATTGTTTTGACCGCGCTTGCATTATTGTTTTGGAGGATGACGTTGAGGGGAGGTTTCTTGCTGAGGATCTTTAGATTTTGGAGCAGGATCAACAGCCACCGCAGTTGTTTAGCGCACTTGTTTGCGGAGATGAATTCTGCCTCACAGGTTGATTGCACCACGACAGATTGTTTCTTCGCTACCCAGGAGATCGGGTTGTTGAAGAGAGTTATCATATACCCGGAGGTGGACTTTTTGGACAGCAGTGACACTGCATATTCCGCGTCCGCCCAACCACATAGGGTGGGCCGTTCAGCTGCGCAGCATGAGTAGACAATACCCATGTTTCTGGTGCTGTTGAGATAAAAAAAAAGTTGTTTCACGGCTGACCAATGAGAGGCCGTAGGCTTCAACAAAAATTGAGATAGGAGATTAGTGGTGAAAGCAATGTTGGGCCGTGTGTAGATAGCTAGATGAAGGAGCATTCCGATGGCTTTCTGGTACCTGCGGCAATCCACCGGTTCCGCATCCTGTGCCACCAGCTTTTGAAGATCCATAAGAGCCGGGGTCTTTATGGGGTGACTGTTCTCCATCTGGAATTCAGTGAGGGTCTTCTTGCAAAAATCGCCCTGGTGAAGAAAGAGAGACCCGTCCGGTCGCCAGTCTAAACTTTACCCAAGATGTTGTCTTGGATTTTCCTTGATCCTCAGCTCATAGTGCTTGCCAAGTTGATGAAGAAACTGAAGAATCATTTTACAATCAGGTCCAACAACCAACCTGTCATCAACATGTATGTGGAGTTTCATGGCTAAGTCGGAGCTGACAAAGAGAGACTCATCACCCACTGATGGCGTCAATCCGCACTTTGCGAGTGTTTTGACCAGGTGAGCTTTTGGGGGCTTGCTTAGTCCCGTAGAGGGATTTGTTCAAGAGCCAGACATAGTCTTCCTTACCCGGTTCCTCAAAACCGCTAACCTGCGACACGTAAACCGGGGTGTCAATGAGGCCATTCAGAAAGGCTGTTGCGATGTTGAATTGAAATATGTGTAGTTTATGTTCCACGGCAAGTGACAGGAGCACCTTGAGAGACTCATTGCGCGCCACTGAGGCGTAAGTTTTGAAGTAGTGGATTCCCTTGTCTTGATGATTGCCAAAACACACCCAGCGGGCCTTGCAACGGGCGACTTCCCCAAATTCATTTAGCTTGTTGACCAAACGCCACATGCCGCCAATTATCTTGGCACCCGGGGGAGGCTTGACCAAAGTACTGGTGTTCTTGAAGATTAGCTGGCCATGGTCTTCTTTCATTGCTTTGAGGTATTTGTCGGCGTAAGGTGAGTTCAGGGTGTCCTTTACTGAGATTACCTCAGTGAGTTTGGCTTCATCAATCAGGCCGCGGCGAATTTGTGAGCCTTCCAGTATATTAGATGGGTTGATATTGGAACTGACATCTCTAGGGGCTTTGTTGTAGTACGGAACCAAGGCATAGTGCTTTGACGTGGCGGAAGTTGAGTCTTGAGTTCCAGTATTATCAGCCCCTGAGGCAATACTTTGATCAGTGGCTGCAGCGGGTTGATCTGGTACCGAATCGACTGGTGAGGGGGGTTGCAATATGGTGCCGGGCGTACAGGAGGTTGTGAAAATCCTAGGTTTTGGAGGGTTTACGGTGATTGATACATTCGGGTGGTGGGGGGGTTCTAGTGGCTCAGTTCAAGGGAGCAAGGAGTGGTGTTTTTTGACTGCGTAAGGTTCCCGGTAGGGAAATTTTAGCGGAGAAGGAGAGAAGTCCCAACTGACAACTATTCTCAAACTGGAGGGTTCAAGGAATTGCGATGCGTCGGAGAAGGGCTCAAAGCCTAGGTGTAGGAGAGGTTTTGAGGGAGGTCTGACCTTGTCCCGGTCGGGCCGGGTTACAAAAACCTTGAGGCCGAAGGGAAGGAGTTTGTTTAGATCCCGCTGGGGCTCGATGGGGGTGTTAGTCTTCCCCAGGGTTTCCATTGGGGATGACCACGCGAGGATTTTGGTAGGGAGTACGTTTATGAGATTGGAGGCGTATCTTGCCACTTTGTTCCAGAGGTTCACGGGAACCAACGAATGAGCTAGTATACATCTCATCCTCGTGAGTAGCGTAGAGTTGAATTGTTCCGCGATTCCGTTGGTTTGAGGGCTGTCAGCAGGGCCTCGCTTGGTGGTTATTCCCAGATCTGTAATGGTGGCTAGGAAAGAATTAGAGCTGAATTCTCCTCCTTGGTCTGAGTGGAGATACGCTGGTAATTTAACCGTTTTGTTCTGTATTTCCCGTATGAAGGAGAGTATCTTTGCTTCGGAATGAGACTTCTTCTTGAGAGTGTATATACGGTTGAAGCAGGAGTAATCATCAATAATCACAAGGATGTATTGATATCCACTGCGGCACCACGGGGAGATTTGAAGTACGTCAAAATGAAGCTTTTTGAAAGGGCAAGTGGCGGAGGGAAGGGGGTTAAGATGTGGCGTTTGTTTCAGCTTGCATTGTTGACATACTTTGCACAAGGAGGCCTGGTTTTTTGTGGTCGGTTCGGGTAGATTGTATAGTTGAAGAAATTTCTTCAGGTATACATCCAATGGGTGTCCCAAAGTTATGTGCCAATTGGTATGTTTGGTTAATTTGAAAGCTGATACCTGGAAGAGGTCCGAGGCGTAGAGGTTTCTGTTCCAAGGGAATGGAGCCACAATTTTTTCTCCTTGCTTTACCACCAGCATACAATGATGCTGAGATATCACTAGCCCATGGTCTTCTAGTTTGGAGACTGACAAGAGATTTTGAGGCCCCTTTGGGGCGTAGTACACAGGGTGTATCCAGGTACCGCTGATTTCAAGTCTGCCGGAGTGGGTGACCGGGATGGACCCGCCGTAGGTTATCATCTCCTTTTCGATAGGTTCCAGGGAGGTTAGAAAGGATAGATTGCATACGATTGATTTGGTTGCACTGGAGTCTAGGATGAACATGGAGTTGGTCTTGCTTGATGGAACCAGGTAGACTTCGTCTGTCAGAAAGAATCTGTAATCATCCGGATTTCTCGCTACTTCCACGGACCCGATCTCCTCCTGCGCTTCATTGTTGTTTTCTGACAACTTGTCGGAAAGTTGATGCGCTTTGGGATTGCCTTTGATCTGCTTGAGATGTTTGGCGACCAACCTTGCAATCTTGTCGTCTAATGATTCGCCTTGAGGGTGATTTCTTGTAGGAATTGCACTCCTGGGTTGGTTGGAAGATGAGGGTGGTTGATTGAACGGCTTCCTAGGACCAGAGTTGTTTTTGTTGTGTGAGTTGGTACGGTTTGTACCCTTGATTGCCAGATTCATCTCCTCCTTGGTCTCCAGATTTTCTCTTTGGTTATGTTCAAGTATGAGACGGTCTCTTACAGTTTCTAATGTGAAGGGGTTGACTTCAAACATGTTTTGAAACAACGGGGTTAGAGTTTTTTTGTAGTTGAGTGTTATCAGAAGTAGACATGCAGCCAGTCCAGTGGAGATTGATGTGAATTCCTGAATGTTGGCAAGGGAGGACTTCAACAAGGTGTAGAGAGAAGAAAATTTGTTGACGTGATCCTGTAGGGACGTTCCAGGTGTGTACTCCATCCTTGTTAGCCGTTGTGACTTGGTCACTACCGTCAGGATGGATGCGTCCCCGCAAGCGTTGCACAGGGCAGTGTAAGCGTCAATGAAACTTCCTTTGTTTGCCTCAATGTTATGGTGGAGATCCCTTGAGGTAGTGGAGAACAGTTGGTTGAGAGCCCGGGCGTTTCTGCGTCTGAACGTGGATGTACCGCAATTTACCTTGGTTCATTCCTTGTCCAGCAGGTCCTTGTACCCCTTACTGGTTAGGATATTGGCAAATCTCATTCGCCATTGATTCCAGTTCTTTCCCGTCAACTTGAACACTTTAACGCGATGAGTAGTCCCCGAGCTTGAGTCTGACAAGTTGTACTCGGGTATTACTATTGCTGTCCCATTGTCGTTGCTCATTCTTACTCAATCAAGGTTGCCTGTTGCCGAGGAAGTTGCTCTTGCTACCATGTGGTTTCACGTCGCGATGACTTCCTTAAATGACATGGAATAGGCAATTGAATTAATTGAAATAGAATAAAATTAAGAAAAAACAGTAAGTAGATTGAGTGGGGATGATAGTGAAGGAGACAGGGATTGGTAGAATACCTTGAAATATATCAACACTAGTTTGGTCCTACAACGTTGGTCTGACACAGTATGTGAGGAATGAAAAGGAAACAAGCCTGCATCAACCAGTCGGTGTGAGTTGAGATTGATTGATAAAACAGAACTGAGTGGAGATCTTGATAGAGATAGAAGCCAATGAGAGTATGAGGGAAGAGTCCTGAATTACCTCCACTTGATCCTAGTCGCGCCCTCCTCCTGAGTCAGCTTTGCTTGGAACCTCCGGTTGCCGTGTTGGTCGCAAGTCAAGTTGATGAGTGGCGGCGTGGTTTGGGTTGTCGAGTGAGGGATGATGAGGGAGAGGCTGCGAGGAAGAAGCTGCCGTACTTTGCTATCCGTCGGTCGGGGTTGAGACTGAGACTTGGCTTGAGGGCGCAATTGCGCGCGGCGGGCGGCGGAGGAGTGCAACCCTGCGTAGCGTGAATCAAACCACTCAACAGAATCAAGAGACTAAAGGTATCCAATGAAGATGGTGATCCTCCTTACCGTGCTTGTGGGGGGAAGGTATTAGCATCCCCAAAAATCAGTGAGAAATTGAGTACATTGGGTATTTTCTCAATTTGAAATTTTGTCTTATTTATTTTGGGTTTTTCCTCTAGGTTTCCTGCACATTATTGTATTATTCTTCTGGAATATTTGACCAAGTATCAATTGAAGAATTGAGTATTATCATACGTCCATATTTTCTGTTATAAAAAACTCTGGTTTTTGATTTTAGTTCCAATAAAAAGATTCCATTTCCCCAAAAACAGCCATTTCAAATATCTCCCATTTTAAGGATGTCATAGGGGATGTTAACTGTGGCTTGAGAAAAGAATCCATTTGCTTGGGGAGGATCTCAGAAGACTGAATTGAAGTCAGGATCAAATGGTGAAAGAACTGAATTCAAACCCAATTGTCTTGGACACAAGATTACTGCATGATATCTGGGGTGAAACTTTCCAAGAAGCAAGAAGGCAACTGAACCACCTTTATGGCCCAGCTCCCATAAATATTTGGATGAAATTTCCATGCCATGGTTTCCTTCTGGCTGAAAAATATAAGTTTTCAGTGGTTCTGTTTTGTTCTTGAATGCCTTTCACTTATCTTCCTCTGAATTCACCTCCAACTCCGAATCCAAAACTTCTCCTTTTTGCTTCATTCTTTTAGAAGAATAAAACCTTTAGTCTCATTCAAGTCTAAGTATGATCATTCTCCAGCTCCCAGGTTAGATCTAATTTGTAAAAGCTTTTTGACAAAGGATTCCAAATCTTGGAAAAAAATTTTTCAGAGAAATTTGGATCTTGTTAATGATTTTTTTTACCTCCACAAAAATCAAGTAGAAAAATAAAACCAATCATAGTTGAATAAATTTTAATATTTGTATCCATACTTTTTATTTATTTTTATTTATTTGGAATGAAGCTTGTGAGGTGTCGGCAAGAATGCAGATGATCTTCCAAAAGTATTAATGAACCGTTTATTTCTTGAAAATCAAAATTTTGAAAGCTTGAATCAACCAAAAAAAATTATATAGGCCAACAAAAGGATTCAAAAATCCAGTGAGAAAAGTGACTTATTCAAATTTTTTGGTTTTTTGATGGAATTTTTGAAGGCCAAAACTGACATCCAAAAATCCTGAAAAAAAACTTTTAAAGATCTACAATAGCTTTTTTTTACAATTCTCAATGCTTTTAAATCAAAAAAGTAAGTTGAAATGGTAAACATAAGGATCCAAAAGTCAAATAAGAAGGTTATTTTTTTTGGATTTTTTTGCTTTTTTGAAGTAATTTTTTAAGGTAAAATAATACATCCAAAAAATCTGGAAAAACTATTTTGATGCTCTTTGGATTTTTTTTTCAACTTTTTGGCAGCTTTGGTTACCCAAAAAAATGAAATAAAAAGTAAATTAAAAGGTGCAAATGCCAAAGAGGAATTTGATTTTTTTGATTTTTTGTGTTTGTTGAAGGAATATATTAAGGTGAAAGGATACATCCAAAAAATATGAAAAAAGCGAAGACTCTTTGAAGTTTTTTAGAAATTTATGGCAGCTGAAATAACCCAAGAAAAAAAACAATAAAAAATAGCCAAAATAATGATCCAAAAACCCAGGCAAAAATTTGTTTTTACAGATTTTTTTCATTTTTTGATTGCATTTTTGAAGGGGTTCTAATGGCTCCAAAATTACAAAAAATTATATTAGTGGTTCAAAAACACCTGCTACGGGGCTGCGCAATCTGAATTCAAAAAAATTAATTCTTGAAATTTGCATGAAATCAAGTATTTTTGTGCGAAATACCAAAGGGGTGCAACCATGCGGCAATATCAAAATGCATGAAATAAAGGGTTGGATGCGTGAGAAAAATAGTGCCCTATTTTTATTTTTATTTTTATTTTTGGCCCACAACACTTGAAGTCTTGTGGCACAGAAAAGGACTAAATTCAAGTCGTGTACAGGCCCACAAAACTCAAATGTAGTTGGGTGTGGTACCACACAACCCAGGCCATTTTGTGGGGGCCTCAAAACTACACTCAAGTTGTATGGCCCCTACAAAAATATAATAAAGCCATTTAGCATGCCACAAAGCCCAAAAGAGTTGTTTACATGGCTCATTTGGGCCGTGAATCTATCATCACCCATAAAAAAAATAAAAAATTGAAAAAAGAATATATAAAACAAGATCTCCACAACTCAGATTGGTTGTAAGCTATGACACACAACACATTTTGAGAGGTGGGCCTTGTGAGCCATAAAAAAAAAACTTGAAATAAAAATTAAAATAATTGAAGAATTAAAAAAAACTTCAAAAAATGAAAACACAAGAAGAAAAAGAAAAAAAATAAATTGAAATGGGAAATGTTAAATTTTCAACCCAGGGGTTGCAAACAGGCGTGAAAAGCCATTCACAACCCATATGAGTTGTGAACCAACATTCACAACCTATATGAGTTTTGAACAAAAATAAATAAATAAATTATTAAGTAAATTAAAAAGAAATACATGAATAAATAAATAAATAAATAAATAAAGGAGTAAATAAAAAAATAAATAAATAAAGGGTGATTATAATTTCATGGCCAAAATGAGCCGTGTACATGACTCATTTGGGCTTTGTGGCATGATACACGGCTCAATTTTTGTCTTTCAGCCGCCGTACATCTCAAGTGTAGTAATGCAGCTCCCACACAAAGGCCAAGGCTGTGTGGCAAAACAACCGACTATGTTCAAGTTGTGTGGGCTTGTACACAGCTGGTATGTAGTCGTGTTTTGTGCCACACAGCTTCAAGTGTTGTGGGCTAAAAAATAAATAAAATCAAATAAAATAAATAAAAAGCTAAAATAAACTAAATAAAAATACAAAAAAATGGAAATCAACCAAAAAATCAAATTATGTTGATTTGTTGTTTAACAAAAACAAAAAAAATGAAAAATAAAAATAAAAATAAGTAAAAAAAAAACTGAAGACAACAGAAACACCAAAAATTAAATAAACAATGAAAGAGTCTATGGAGCAGCCCTAAAGTACAAGTGCAAAAAAATACAATTTCAGCTTGACTACCCATAAATTAAAAGTGCCAACAAATACAAGTTCAACTTGAAAGCCCTAAAGTAAAACCACCAAAAAAAGACAAGTAACTTGACAAGCCCTAACTTAAAAAAAAAGTTCAACTTGTGTTAAGATGATCTCATCACAAGAAGTAAAAATAATCCTTAAAATGGGATTGGCCAACAAAAGTTGAACTGACTTACCAATAAAATCTCATTCATGTTGGAATTTATGTTATTTCCTAGTTCTGTCTGAATTTTTAGTGCGTTACCAGCTTTGACTCTTACCTTTATTAATATTTTTATGCTCTTGAGTGTCTTTGCCCAGTGTGCACTCTATACTTTACTAGATTAACTTTGACTAAAAAATAAAATCATCTCATCACCAGTTCATTAAACCAAAAAAATGAACATTTCACAAGCAAAAGACTTACAATCTGATGTCTTTTCTTATTTGGTGCCCCTCTAATTCTCATTTCCCACTTAAGTTTATTCTCCAAGTTTCAAATCAAGAATGATCTCTCCTGGTATCTTTCAATTATGAAAATCATCTGCTTGATTGAAAGAATTTAGGTTCAAGTCTTGGCTTTGATCAATAATTTTCAGTCTCCATCATCAATTTCTTCAACAGCCCACAATGATCTTCTTCAGGGTATCCCAATATCATTTCATTGAGCTTCTCATGTAAGTGAGAATTGCTGAGCATCTCATCAAAATCAACCTTTCAAAAATCAAAAGGATAAAATATTAGTAAAGTAGGAATCATCATTCAAAAAGCATTTTTCAAAAAACATTAATCACAAAGTGATTTGAGCAATATTACAATCCAAATCAAACCAACTTACAGAAATAGAACTGCAAGATCCATAATCTAACCTCCCCTGAGGATCAACATCCTCAGGCATAACAGATCCTTGGAACGCTAGTAGGTAACCTATTTTGTGGGAACAGGACAAACTCATAGTCTTGAAGTATGACTTGGTGAAAATATCCCCATCATGGTTCCGCTTTAATTTATTGAATTTTTCCACACAAAGTTTAATTTCCTCTAAAGACAACTAATATCCCTATGGTAACAGTTAATGTGGAGGAACTATTCATATCTTAATTCAACAGTTGTAAAGTGTAGCCCAAACCAACTTAATTTCATTGGAAACTGTTCCTTCTATGTTTTTCCAAAAATCCAACATGTTTCCCAAAGAATTTGCAAGGAATTTTTTGGGAGTAGCATGGGCCCCTTCAAACCAAGACATATTTTTATTTCCAAAGTCAGGGCGCTTGCAAGTCCAAGCCTTCACAAACATCTCTTTGATACGGAAGATGTTATGATTCATACACTTGAGCACATCCTCAAATTCTTCCAATAAAACTTTATACAAGACATAATGTAAACAACCCAAAACTAGGAAGAGTAACAGTAGAGGAAGTGATTTGTAACTTACTCTAAGTTCCTGATCATTAAATTTTGCCTCCTCCTTGTCTTTTGAGGCCCCATAGTTAGCCAACAGAGACATAAAGCTTTGTGAACCTTCAATATCGTTATTAAAGCTCACTCTACAGGTTGTTTGGATTTTTTTAGACAAGTGGCACTGACAACACTGTCTTGTTGACTCAGAGAAACTATGTTATACAGCACAAATCAGGGCTTTTTCACTGTCCGTCACAAAGAATTTGGGAAGTCTCTTAGGATCATAAGCTAGCTCCTTTAGTGCATCATTTACAGACCAAGTTTAGAACTCAAATGTCTTGTTCTTAAAAAAAGAGCTTTTGTAAATTTTTTACAGTTGGATGTAATTCCTACAACATGCAATAGAAGGATGTTTTACTTATTTGTTTTATAAGTACAACTCAACATAGCAATATGATGGAATTGCTTGCAAAGATTTATTTACTCTGGGTGAGCCAAGAATATGGCCTCCAAGTGACCCTCTCCACTGAATTCTGCTCAAAAAACCCAACCTGAATCACCAACTTGTTCAAAGAGGACCTCCATAACACTTTTTCCCTTTGTTTCTTCAAGCGCTACCTTATGCTTAGTGTTATAGACTATTTGGTCATCAAAATATTTGTCACAATCAATATTTCTCAATTTTCTTTCCAGTTGAAGAGTATTGAGCCCATCATTCATGCCTTCTTTTAAATTCACTAAGGCTATCCCAGAGATTCTCTCAAGTTGAGGATGCACTGAGGGCTGTGGAGATGGTTGATGGTTATGTTGATCATGTCTGTACAATAATTGCCACAAGGGGTCTGACTTTGTGCAACTTGCATGGATTCAATACTTTAACCCAAACTTCCTTGTGTGATTTTGCCTTGAAATTTTGTTGAGAAATTTCCAAGATTAAAAGCCTTTTTTATCACAGGCTAAATCCACATATTTCTCAAGCTTTGTGTTGAAAACTGTTAAAGCATATACATGCTTCATTGCCCATGTTTGACAATAGTTTTGTGCCTTTTCCCTAGTAGGAAGAGCTTTCACAGGAGTTGGTTGAAGTGGATCTGTAATAGTGACATAGTTTCATAATTACCAGCTGCCAATCAGTTTCCATCAAATTTAATGAGGCAAAGACCAGAGTAAAATGAAATTTTCCTGACCCCCAGAGGTCATGTCAATTCATGAAAAATTTTGACATAGTTACATAATTACCAGCTGCCGATCTGTTTCCATCAAATTTAATGAGGCAAAGACCAGAGTAAAATGAAATTTTCGTGAACCCCAGAGGTCATCCAAATTAATGGAACATTTTTTTCCTCAATTTTTACCCTACATGATGAAGCAACAGGGGCTTGAAATGATTCATTAACCAAATCCTTCTTTTCCGCAGCTTTGTTCATGGAACTATCCATGTAGTCCTTCAATGAAGCCATGTCACAAAAAGGAGGGATTACCACTGTACCTGTAATGCAAAAAAAATTAAACGGTACTTCAGTTTTCATTCCAACTTTGAATTGAACAACTAAAAATCTTGCTCACTTTTGAGTTAATAAAGATAAAGTTTAGTGTGAAGTTTTTTTTCAGTTTCACTTCAGTTTCAATTTGGTTTTCAGCTTCACTTTCTTTCACTTTAGATTCATTTTAGTTTCACTTGGGGATTGCCAGGTGTGGTCCAAAAATCCCACATAGTATGTGTTGATCCCAAATTGTGGTTTATGGAACCCATATGTGGTCCAGGGGGTCCCAAAAATTTTGGCACTACCGCTGGGGGGTTGTTTACCCCCAAAAAGGCCTCAAAACATCCATTTACAGGGTTACACAACTCAAAAAGGCTGTTTACAGGGGTATACAGCCCCCCGGGAGTTGCATGTGTTTGAAAAAACACTTTTAAGGCGTTTAGATTCTTGTTTTGGCGTGCACGCGTGTTTTAGAAGCGTCTTTGGACCCCTACGCGTCCATTGGGCTGTGTAGGGCCTCACATGACTCCCAAATGACTGGGAGTTGTGAATTTATCATCAACCCTATTTTATTTCAATTTTTTTTTGGCTCTCAACCCTGGTGTTGTGAACAAGTAGTGAATGGCCTGCCACAACTCAAAATGGGCCATGTGGAATGGCTCACAACCAATCTGGTTTTTGAACAACTTTTCATGACTTTGTTGGTTGTGGGAAGCTTTAAAATTTTATTGGGTTGTGAACTGTGCCAGTCAACTATGAGTTGTGTAGGATTGCAAATTTATCACAGCCCCCCCACAAAATTAAAGAAATTTTAAAAAAAAATCCAAAAACAAAAAAAAGACAAAAAATCAATGAAATCATAAAAAAAATAAAAATTAAAAAATCAAAAAAATTAGAACAACAAAAAATTCATAGAAAAAAAGACAAAAAACCAATAAAATCACAAAGAAAAAGTACTGGACCACATTTGGGTTCTGCCAGCTGAAATTCTTGGTTCTGCCCTAATATTTGGGAGTGCAAACCATTTTACTGAGTATCTAAACAGAAAGTTTGATGCTGTGCCACAAACACAATCATTATTGAGGATGAACTAGCATTTGAGGAGCAACATTAACATTCTAAAAAACCCTTTTCATGTTTTCCACCAAATTAATATAAGTCAAAATTCAAAAGAAAAAAAAATGGGGGATTTTCTTTTCCTGACATTAACCATTAATACATGGATATTTCATGTCCCTGTGAAATTCTGCAAACCAAAAAATTTCCTTGGTCTTTGGTGGTTACAGATACTGGTGTTGTGAATTTAAACAAGGTGGAGGGGAATGCCACTTGACAACATCTGGGTTCTTCCAGCTGAAATTCTTAGTCCTGCCCTACTATATAGCAGTAAACACCAGTGCAGTGAGTATCCAAAAGTTTACTTTTTGATTATGGTTTACAAACAAGGTTTGTAGTGAGGATGAGCTAGTATTTGAGGAGCAGCATCAATATTCTAAAAAAGTTTTCAATTGCCACCAAAATAAACCTTTAAAATACAGAAAAAATGTTTTTTTTTTTAAAAAAAAAAACACCATTAAAAGGAAAAAGTAGCACTGAAAGAAATTTTGAGAAATAGCCGAAAAATCAAAGCAAAATAAGTCAAAGATAAATTGAAAAAAATAAGCATAAAAGAATAGGCATTATTTTTTCAGACATCCTAGCCATTTTCAAGGAATTATTTAGGTACTGGGCCTGATTCAACCCTCTTATTGTTTTCTTTCTTTCTTTTATTTATTTATTTTTTTTTTGATATTTGAAATAAAAGAAGGAAAGAAAAAACTAAAAAAACAGTTTCAATACCAATCTGTGTGTATAAGGGAGCCTTTTAAGTATTTCCAATCAAACATTGTCTATAAATCACTGAAATATTTCTAATTCCTTTAATTGAATATAACAAATACAACATTTCAAAATATATATCACCCCTTTTATTTGCAGCTATTATCACGGCAAAAAATATCTTATGAGCCAAAAGCTTTGATCAAAAATAACATATATTTTTCATTTAATATTCAAGGATATTCTGAATATGTCAAAAGAAAGAGAATTTGATTCCTGATGCTAAAGAAATATTGAAAAGGATTTGTTATCTTAGATTCATTTTGTGTTGGATCCATTTTTTTCAGCCAACAAAACATCCAAAAATGGCAAAGAATTAATTTTCAAGTTCTTGAATTTATTATTAAACTTCATGAGAATTAAATCCCAAAAAAGAATGCACTGAAAAGGCAAATGAATGGATACAAAAATGCAGGGTTTTTTTCCTTATGATTTTTAATTTATTTTTGAAGGTCTTGAAATGCTTCAAAAAATTCCATTTTTCTTTTTGAAAATTTTTTAAATGTAATACAAAAGACTGGTGTCAGAAATTTTTTTTAAAAAAACACTTTGTGAAATACCTGTGGCTTCAAGGAAAAGCTGGTGGGCGCAGAACATAACAGGGATTTAAAATTCCCACATATTTATGCAATAGTAAGGCTTTTTAAAAACCTAATGCACCATAAAAATTTAAAAATCAAGGAATAATAATAATAATAAACAAAATAAAAAACTGAAAAAATTCAAAAAACTAAAAAAAAATAATAATAAAATGCAAAAACATAAATTAATTCAAATTTAAGTCAAACCATCTCAAATTAAATAAAAAAATAAAAATTTATCAATTTAAAATTTGATGATTATTCACAGGAAAAAAACACAAATACAAAAAAAGAAAAAAAATTTGATCAAGAAATGAATGATTTAACTAAAAATTCACCAAAGGATGAAAATTTCCAAAAAAGAAATATGTAGTCACAAAAATGAAGAAAACAGTTTTTTTCAAAAAAGCTCATTTTGATTTTTGAAAATTGAAGTGATGAAACCCTTAATTATCAGGAAAATTTGATGGCGACCAATCAAATTTGATGAAATCTAAAAAATAAATAAAATAAATATTATTTTATTTATGGTATACCCAAATTTCTTCATTACATAAAATTCAAATTCCCCATAATTCCAAATCTGATGTATTCCATGTATGCACTAGAATTACTTAGAATACTCTAGAAATGATTCAAAAAACCTTTCTCAGGTTCCTACTCAATCCAGAAACATATTTTTCTCAGAGTAAAAACCAATTTGAAACAAGTTTCAGGTGCTACACCTGCTGGCACCTGAAGCCATTTCTTTCATGGTGAAAATATTTAAATATTTTTTGAAAATGTATCACATACCTCAGATTTGCGCTTGTGTACCCAGTTACCTGCAAGATATCTAGTGTTTCATTGTTTTCTCCTTCTCAAAAGCTATTGAAATTGCCCAAATCTTTGTGAAATTACCCAAGCTCACAATCCAATGCCAACTTCCTCAATTTGAAGCATCAGCCCCGCTCCAGCTTAGACACCTTCTCTTTCCCCTGCTCCATCCATCCACCTGTATTAATGGATTCCCCATCCCTTTCCTTTGGTTGGAGTCTCTAGCTCCTCTCCCGCTTCACCCCCTCACTCATTGCTTTTTCAATCTCCATCTCCCTCTTCCTTGCCATGATATCATATCTCAATCCTCATTTTCATTCTTCATCTCTTCAACAACCAACTTTGCAGCTGCTTCCCCTCTTACTAGCTTGACTATCCATTCCAGGCTACAAATACTCTTCCTCAAACTCAACTTACCCAACTTAAATCAATCTCACCTCAACTCTCCAACCTACAACTTCTCCTCTCAAATCCCTGTCAAATATCAAGATATTTCAAGCTTGATCAGACGTGAGGTATCCTTTCCAGCTCCACAAGTCTTTCCCACTTATCCAGCCTACCTTTTTTGTCATAGATCTCTTTCCTTTTCTGTTTCTATTCCTTTTCAATTTTCCATCTGCGGTTCATCTCATATTTTCAGAAGGTGCTTTGGGTAAGACACTTCTTCGTACTTTCCTCAGTAATTCAATTTATTTCCTTCCTAAATCACTCTCATTCACCCTGAAACCTTGTTGTTTGCTCTTGTTTGTTTTTCAAGTCATTGGTCTTTTTTGGCAATCAATTTGAATTTAATGCAAAATTATCATAGTGTACTTAATGAAAGAGTGGGAGAAATTACTTTTGGACAGAAATTTTATGTATTTCAATGGGGTTAGACAACAACCACAAAACATTTCTGTGAGAGCCTTTTAGCAAAAAAATAAAGGAGATTCATGTTGGTTTTTGTTTTGCCTGTTTCAATTTTATTCCATGAAAATCAATTTTTCTCCATGAAAAGCATCGGAAAAATTAATTAAATTATGAAAATATGTACCTTTCCTCTTGGATGAAATTGAAAAATTTGTTGTATGAGGAACCACTTCTAGCCCTCTTACCCTGACCAATGTGCAAATACAGTAAACATGGTCTGAAACAGTACTTGATTTTCAGGATATGTGTATCTTGTTGAAATTTTTCATAATGTGATTTGATTTCATCTTTCTTTCCTATTTTTAAGTTTTATTTAATTTATTTTTACTTTAGTTTCACCAAATTTCAATAAGGTCCCTGAGTGTGCTTATGACATTACATGGATTTATGAATGACGTTTGTACCATGAATTTCACAATGCCTTGACCACAATCCTCTGGCCAATAATTGAATTTTATCTTATTTTGAATGGTAGGGGAGGAAAAAAAGGAAGGTTGTTTGAATTGTATAAAATTATTGAAAGGGCTTTGATTATTTTCTATATCTGTTTGGGATTTAGCAGAAGTGGATATTGGAGGCTGGTCATTCTCAATAGGATTGGACAGAGGGGTTTTAAATTATTTCTGGTTAACACGTGGAGTTGACTGGGTATTATAATAGAAATTTATTGTGGTTTAACAATAAAATAATGTCTCTATATAATAAATTGAGAATTCCAGGTTTATCCTGATGCATGCCACAGATGGAAAATATGAAGTTAATGACAAATGCACACCATCAAGATGAGTTTAAAATTTTAAATGGAAATAAATCATGATATAATCCTTGCAGAGAGGCACCTGGTGTTCTGAGGCAAAAGAAAAATAAATACAAAAAAATCAATAAAAAAATGGAAAATTTAAAAAAAAGAAATCAATAAAAAAATCAATCAAGATGGGATAAACAGAATAAAATGAAACAAATAAAAATATTAAATTCATGCCGATGAATGGAATTAAGATGATTCAAAATGGGACAGGATCAATGATAAGAACAATTGAAGCCTTGAAATAAAACAAAATTTAATAAATTAATAAAATATAAACAAAATTGATATGCAATAGATACACAATGTATAAACAATGAATAAAAGAAATATAAATAAAAGATGAATGGATTAGAGTGAAATGTTAAATTTGCACCTCTGGCTTGCAAACAGGCATGAAAAGCCATTCATAACCCACATGAGTTGTGAACAGAGGTTCATGAATCAAGGAGTTACAAATAAAAATTGAGTTGTGAGTAAAAATAAATAAATAAAAGGAGATGTTAAATTCACAACTGTCAGTCATGTGGGAGTTGTTTAGGGCCCTAAACAGCCCAATGGACGCATCCAAGACGCGCGTGAAACCCAGAAAAAGCGTCTAGATGCGCCCAAGGGGCCATTTCAAACACGCGTGACCCCCGGGTGGCCGTATACACCTCGTACACGGCGTATTTGAGCCATGTACCACTGTACATGGCGGTTTTGAGCCGTTCCTGGGGGTACGCAGCCCCCTGGGGGTTGTTCCTAACTTGTTGGGTCCCCCTGGACCACATTTGGGTTCCATCAACCCAAATTTGGGACCAATGCTTACTATGTGGGACTGTTGTTCCACATCTAGCAATCATAAATCAACAATGAAGTGAGATTAAAGTGAAATCAAGTGAAATCAAAGTGAAATTAAGGTGAAACTATAGGAAACTGCAAATAAAACATCCCAAAAAATTGATCTTTCTCAACTTGAAAATGAGAAAAATTGGTAGTTGTTCAATTGAAAGTTGCATGGAATACTGAAGTAGCATTGCATTTTATTGAATTATGGGAACAGTGGCAAGCCCTCCTTTGAACATACCCACCTTCAAGGATTACATTGGCCCAATGAACAAAGCTGCAGAAAAGAAGGATTCAGGTAATGAATCATTGGAAGCCCCAATTTCATACTCATGAAGGTTGAAAATTGAGGAACGAAATGTTTCACAAATGAACATGAACTGTCGTGGGGAGTAAATTTTGATGTCACTGGTCTTTGCCATATTGATTTTGATTGAAACTGACATAGTGCATGCCATCAATATAACTATGTAACTATGACAAATCCACTTGCCCCACCTGCTGTGAGAGCTTTTCCTACTAGGGAAGAGGCACAAAACTATTGTCAAACATGGCAAATGAAGCATGGTTACGCCTTAACAGTTTTCAAATCAAAGCGCAAAAAATATGTGGATTTAGGCAGTGACAGACATGGTTTGTAATCTGGGAAATTTCTCACAAAATGGTAAAGGAAAACTCACACAAGGAAGTTTGGGTGCAAGTTTTTAATCCATGCTAGTCACACAAAGGCAGATCCCTTGTGGCCTATTTCCAACAAGAATGATCAACGTTACCATGAACTATCTCCACACCCCTCAGTGCATCCTTGACTGAGAAGAATCTCTGGGGTGGCCCGAGAAAATCTAAAAGAAGGCATGAATGACCAGCTCAATACAATCCAACTCAAAATCAAATTGAGCAAGATCAATTGTTGAAAATATTTTGATGAACAAACAATCTATAATACTAAGCGCAAGGTAGTGCTTGAAGAACTGAAGGGAAAAAGTGTTATGGAGGTCCTCTTTGAATGACTTGGTGATTCAGGTTTCATTCATTGAGCAAAATTCAGTGAAGAGGATCACTTGGACGCACTATTCTTGGCTCACACAGAGTCATTAAAGCTTTGCAAGGAATTCAATCAAATGGCTAAGTAATTTATTTTACTTATAAGAAAAAGAAGTACAACATCCCCCTATTGCATGTTGTAGGAATTACTTCCAACCAGAAAAATTTCACAAAATCTCTTGTTTTTATAACAAGAGAATAATTTGAGTTCTACAGTTGGTCTGTTTTGATCCATGCTCTAGAACAAACATTTCATGATTCAACAAGACAGTGCTGTCAATGGAAATTGTCTAAAAACATACAAGAAAACTGTAAAGTGCGCTTTCATAATGACATTGATGGTTGGCAAAGCTTCATGTCTCTGTGGGCTGAGTATTGTGCCTGAAAAATCAAGGAGGAGGAAGAGTTCAATGATGCAGAACTTATATTAAGTGCCAAATCACTGCATCTACTGTTAATCTTCCTATTTTTGGGTTTCTTACATTATGACTTGTATGAGGTGTTTTTTGGCAGACTGTGAGGATGTACTCAAGTATATGGATTGTAATATATTCTGTATCAAGGAGAAGTTTATAATGGCTTGGACTTGAAAAAACCCAGACTTTCAAAATAAAACAACGTCTTGGGTTGAAGGAGAACATGCTGCTCTCAAATGATTTCTTGCAAACTCATTGGCAAACATGTTGGATGTTTGGAAAAGCCTTGAGGGCACAGTTTCCAATCAAAGTAAATTGTTTCAGGCTGCGCTTTACAAATCTCAAATAAAGATTGGAATGGTTCTTCCTACTGAACTGTTACCATTGGGATACAAGGTGTCTTTACAAGCAATCAAACTTGTTGGGGATCAATTAGAGAGTTTAAAGAATAACCATGATGGGGAAGTGTGCATCAAGTCATACTTAATGACTATGGGTTTTCCCTGGTCCCACCAGACAAGGGACCTACTAGCGTCAAGAGGCTCCGCTGTTCCTGAAGATGTTAATCCTCAGTGGAGGTTGGATTATGAAACTTGCAGTTCTAGTTCTGTAAGTTGGTTTAAGTTGGATTGTTCCAATCACTTTTTGATTAATGATTTTTGATTAATTCTTTTTGATAAATTCTTTTTGAATGATTATTCCTACTTGACTAAAATGATGATTCCTACTTGACTAATATTTGATCCTTTTGGATTTTTAAAGGTTGATTTTGATGAAATTGTCAACAATTCTTAGTTACATGGAAAGCTCAATGCAATGATCTTGAATCACCCTGATCAAGATTATTGCGTGCTGTTGAAGCACTTGTTGAAGGAGACAGCCAATTATCAATCAAAGCCAAGAATTTGACCTAAAGTCTTGCAATCAAGCAGAGGCCTTCCAAAATTGACAGATACCCAGCAAGATCCTTCTTGATTTGAACACATTGAGAAGGAACTTAAGGAGGCAAACAGAATTTGAAGGGCACAAAAGAACAAAAGAAGAATGATTGTAAGTATTTTCATTTTTGAAAGGATCATTTTTTTGGTTTGATGAACTGA